>JABTTQ020000349.1:600000-858967 GCA_016081115.2 Rehmannia glutinosa
ATAATGATCGTAGAAAATTTATACCACCAAGAAGACATCAAATGACCGTTTCATTTGATCAAAGAAGGAGAAACTATTTTCGACAAAGCCAATTTCCAAGAAGAGGGTATAATCAAAAATGGGAAGAACACAATCCTTGAAATGGCAAAGACATCATCAACAAGATGATTTTCAAAGAAGAAGAGACTTTCAACAATGGGAAAGCAACAAACCTTGGAAATGGTGCAATCAAAGAAGTCATCATCAACAAAGTGACTTTTCAAGGGGAAGATATCATCAACAATGGGAACGACACAACCCATGGAAATGGCGTAATTGGTAACCCGTATCTCCCTATTTGAATATGCATTTTATTTTGTTATTATGCATGCTTTTATTTGTGTCTTAATTGCAAAATGAGTTTTCAAATATTTATTTTTTAATTAAGGTCTTCAATATATACTTGTGCTTTTAAAATATTTTAAAAAAGACCTTATATGATGTTTTTAAAACTCTTGTGCATTTTTGTAGACTAAGGTGTGTTATCATCTTTTATGGATTTTTATGGCATGAGCTTACTTGTGATATCTCTTAGCCTACACTTTTATCATTATGATTTGTGCTAGATATGTTTTAAGAATTGTGTAGGATTTACATATTTTCACAAATGGCCATTTACGTCATTATTTGTCAAGAAAGGCATAAATTATCGAGGAACGCGTTTACTTGTGTTATTCTTACTCTTATAGACTCGATATATGTATTGCCATGTGCCTATGCGCTTGTTTTTTATAGTATTTCATACAAGTGCCATTAAGAGGATTTTTAGATTTTTTGAAAGGCACTATTCGATATTTGATTGCACATATTTGCCGTATCAACTCTTGTTCAAATACTTCTTTTAAATAAGGTCTCAACTATATGCTTTCGGATTTTCAAATTTCAAAAGAGACCTTTTGTAGCTTTCTTAAGCTTATTTGAACTTGCATGATTTATTAGACTCTTGATGATCTTCTAAATGCATAGTATGTGTTTATTGCTTCATGGTCTATATATATAGTGTCTATTCCTACTATGCTCTTATGCAAGATATTTTTGTGATTGATGATTGAGGCATGTTTTTACACTTGGACTATTTTTTCTTGCTTATATAAGCGTCGGTAATGAGTTTGTTAAGGTGTGTAGATGAGAAATGAAGAACTCCAAATATTAGTTACCTCAAAATATTTGGATGTAAATGTTCTATTATGAACACCTTAGATCAATTGGATGGCCTATGATGATAGTGATGAAGAAGACAAAAGGGTATTAGGAACAAACTCGATGACCAAGGCAACATTGGTCGAACTAAGGCGAGGTTAGTAGCTCGAAGGTATTTTCAAGAAGAAGGTAATTAATTTTGTTGTAACATTTGCACTCATAGCACATTTAGTAGCTATTTGCATTTTACTTGCCCAATCTTGTTTTAAAGAAAATTTCAAGCTTTACCAAATGGATGTTAAATCCAACTTTCTAAACGGTTTTATTCAAATATAAGTCTATCGAGTCTAAAATTTTAGGCCAAATGATTCTTTGTACAATTGATAGACTTAGCTATTTTTGCAAAATGATTTTACAAAGGGTAAAGTTGATACTACACTTCTTGTTTTGAAAAAGGGCAAGGTTGTTTACTTGTGCAAATTTTTGTTGATAATGGTGCTACTAATGAATATTTGTGCAAGATATGTTTTTCTAAGTTGATACTAGGTGAACTTGAGATGAGAATGATGGGGAGCTCAATTTCTTGCTTGGACTACAAATTATTCAATGCCAAGAAGATGGTTATATAAGAACTCTTGAAGGAGTTAAGCATTGAAGGAAGAAGAACCATCTCAACCTACATGGCTAAAGATTGACAAAGGTTGAGAAAGGCATATCGGCCGACAAACAAATTCGAGGTATGTTTTCTTGTATTATTCCTATAGACTCGACATTCCATATGCCTTATGTCTATATGCTCGACTTCAAAAAACTATCCCAACGAATCTCATTAAAGTCTATTAAAAGAAATTTTCAAATATTTGAAAGGCACTTCTTCTTATGACTTGTTGTATCCAAAGCTTTAAAACGTTCTTATTTTTTCGGGATAACAAGTTTGGTATCTATTATAAGGTTATTCGTATTCAAAATTTGGTTCGTCATAATCAACTAAACATATTGAGATTCGATATATTTTTAGGGATTGTGATTTTTAACAAAAAAACTTGAGATGTGTTTAATTAAGTCTCAAGGATAACTCGCGGACTTTTGATCGTTAATCGCCGAGTATTTTACCTCATTTCGAGCTTGATTATAACATAATGTATATTGAATGAGGTCTACGTTTGCATTTTGCACGTTTTTTAAAACTTAGGGGCGAAAAATCGGATTTTTGGATAAAACTTCGGATTTTTCAAACAGTAACCATGTGATGGTGGGGCGAGGAGCCGTCGTCGCCCACTAGCTCAACCGTCGCCCATGCCCTGGACCGGTCGCCTGGATGATTTTTTGGCTAAAAATAGTTACGTTTCGGACTTCGCCATTTTGGCTTATTATGTCCATTTTTCGTCCCTTTGCAAATTGCACACAAATTTCACTCCAAACTTGTTTTATTTGCATACATTTTATATTTTGGGGATTATCTAGCTCGGTTATCATCATCATTGCTCAACTTTACCGATTGAATGGTAAGAATTTCACTATCTTTAGCTCAATTGGGTTGAACCCTTGAGTTTGTGGCTTATATGTATTTTTCTTGATGTAATTCATATATGTTTGTGATGAGCTTATTGATTGTTGATGAATGATATTTGTTATATTGTATTTGGTGATGAAAAACTTGGCTTGATTTCATTTACAAGGGCTATATATAACTTTTTCTATTTTGACGCCCGCCAAGAGTGTTCGATAAAACGTTTCAATGAAAAATTCATCACCTACATGATTCTCTCGATTTCAAAAGTCTTATACATTTATAGAGATCATGTTTTGCTTATCAAATGAGTTTTCATAAACTCTACAAGTCGTATGATTCGACTTTTCCCTCCTATTTGGTTTATAAGCTTCAATGCTCAAATAGCTCGATACATCGGTTTAGTTGTGCTCTTTGATATGAATATATGATGTATTTATCGTGCTAACATTCTTTTTGATGATTCCAAAGGGGGAGAAATAGGTTATAAGCTCTTTAGCTCAAAGAAGCTAAGAAAAGCTTAACGAAAAGAAGCTATAAGTTGCGGCTATTGAAAGTCATGTTGTGGCTATTGAAAGTCATAAGTTGTGGATCATATTTTGTCCACTCTTGGTATATTGTGGTTGTATATGTTTCTTAGTCCATTAGTTGTAGTATGGACTATATATGTTTCTAACGATGTCTCTTTGTGAGGGGAGCTTTTAAGTTTTGATACTTAAGCTCAATATTGAAAAGCTAAGCCTTTAGCTTTTGATTAAGTTCTTCTATATAACTCTTGTTGTGCATGTTGATAGGGGAGCATTTGCTATATGTGTTTGAATATCTCTACTCCCATCATTGTGATTATATTGCGTGGAATATTGTCGCTCACAACGGAAAGTTCTTTTTTAGGTAAAAATTGTTTTGTTTTCTAAATCGACCTCGTTAAAATTGTTTTGGTTTGTAATCTTCAAAAAGGGGAGATTGTTTGATAAATGGTTTTATCATGATTTTGATGATTTTGATTTTACACCAAAACAATAGTTTTAAAGGTTGTCCAAATACTCCTAAATGATTTAAAATGGTTTTAATATTTTTTGGAGTATTTCCTCAAGTTTATTTTCGATACAAAATTGGACAATTCATTTAATGTTTTTAAGTCAATGGGTTTTTACATTGAAACTATGTTGTCCTAATACTCCCAATTGATCTAAAATGTTTCTACTATTTTTCGGAGTATTTATTGGAATTTATATCGGACAACACTTTGTGTGTAAATGTTTTATTTCTTCAAAACTATATTTCTAATGTTGTCCTAAATACTCCCGATCGGTTTAAAATGTTTTTACGAATTTTTTCGGAGTATTTCTTGAGGTTTATTTTTGATAAAAATCGGACAACTTGTCATTGAGGAGGTCGCCGGTCGACCGTGCGGCGGCGGCCGTACACGGGAACAAGTTTCGTGAAGCGAAACTTGAGAACTCTCAAAATTGATCGGTGCAACCGGTCGCACATAGGCTCGACCGGTCGAGGTGCCCTTCGGCCGTCGCCTGTGTAAATGTGTATTCTCATTTTCAAACTTCTATTTCGTGCGGCCGGCCCCTATGCTTGACAATGACAAAATTCTAACCGTTGTGCGTGATGACTTTTCCCTAAATTGTGGGATTGATTTCTAACAGCTATAATCTTGATTTTAATTGCAATTTTTTTGTAGAAATCGATTCCAAGAGGAGCCTATCAAGTATCAATCATCTCCTATAAATAGAGGAAGAATTGAAGCAACACAATATGAGAGAAAACTACAACACAACAAGATACACTCAAGAATACATTTGTTCTTACATTGTCTTATTTCTTGTTGTAATTTGCCTAGCTATTCACTTTCACATTTTTGAGGTCTAGGCTATTCTTGATTACACTTGCACTCTATTGTATTATCAATTATCGAGTTGTAATCTTGAATTTGTGGTCGTCATTCAAACACAAGATATCCTTGTGAGTGTTCTTGTGGTAAGAACACACTTGGGTGATCTAGGTGATAGGTGTAAGAAGATTGTGGTAATCTTCTTGTTGAGGTGTTGAAGAGTGTGGTGCTCTTCAAGGGTGAAGATTGTGGTAATCTTCACAAGGTGCCGTTGGAGATTGTGGTAATCTTGAGATTGTGGTAATCTCAAAGGTGGTGTTGAAGAAGAGTGTGGTGCTCTTCAAGGTGTTGGTGTAAGATTTTGTTGTAATAATTTTGGTAATTATTAATAAAATCTTTTTCTCTTTTCAAATCCATCCCGGATATCTTTGGGGTGGTAGAGGATTAGGCCCTAGGTGGGTTGAACCTCTTTAAATCGCGTGTGTTGTTTACATTCCGCACATTTGAGCATTCGGTTGGAAAAAGAGGGCGAAATCGAAAAGATGGAGATAATCTATTCACCCCCTCACAGATTATCGTAGCGCTTGGACTTACGGTATGATCTGCTATTAGTTTTGAATTTAATTGAGTTTACGGGTCGATGGTAATAGGTTATTTGTTATGGATTTTGGGCATGTTTAGCTAGGTGTTTTGTATCTTATATTGGATTCGGGATCCGAATGTAAGTGTGATTCTTTGTGTGGAAGTTTTATCATTGTATTATCGTTAATTGATTTTTCTTCTTATTGTTGCTCTTTTCCAAAAGGAATAAAAAAAACAACTGGACACCACTAATTGTATTTTCTTTCTTGGGAACCATACAATTGATGTTATTAATTGTTTTATGTTTTTCGATCTGCATTAATGGATTCGGATTTTTTTAATGTCTTCTTTCATATCTATATATGAAAATTTTGAATTTCAAATGGAAATCTCGGTGCCCAATAAAGCAGTTATAATGTCATAGTGTCATAGATGTGCATTTACACAAATTATTTATTGAAATATGCTAGTTTAGGTTATCAATGCAGTAGCCATTATGTATCAATAGTAGAGATATCTATATAATATATAAAAACAAGATAGTCTAAAGTTCCGCCAAAATACTCTATTCCCAAATTTGGAAATGTTCTAACTTATTTCGTATTAATTAATATAAGTAAAATTTTGTGTATTTTTTCATTAATTAACAATACCTGTCTTCAATGTCTTGAAAGTGAAAAAGTCTTCTAATTTTAATTCATTTGATTTTAGTTTATATATTTCTTATGCAACAATATCCAATGAAATTCAAACGTTGGTTGCATAGAAAACAGTTCCGTTAAAAGCTGCTACATCGGGAGCTGAAAAAGTAATTAATACTTCAGATTTCAATTTATTTATTCAAAAATATAATGGAATGTGTACAAATTGATCGCTACCTGCAGATAAATAGTTAAAGAGGCAGAATTTGAATTTTAAAAATTGATTGCTAAATGCAGATAAATAATTACAAAGCATTGGACTATTAAAAGATACAGATTCCAAAATTTGAATTTAATTCAATCTAGAACCATTAAAGAGGCAGAATACATAAAAAATAAAATTCTGTATTGAAAATATAAATAGATGCAATCCATTATTAGATATAAACTCCAACAATAAACATTATATTAAATAGAAAAAACAATCTGACATTCATTGATTGTCGTGCATGACTAATTATAAACAACAATAACCATCATCCTGATTCCAAAATTCAAATTACACTACTATGTACTTTACATTTCACAACGTAATAAGAAACACAAATTCTCTGCAGAAAACTAAAATCATCAATCAAAAACCTCAACCAGAAGCATAACAGCGGATTCACAAGGTTTCAAGTATTATGAAGATCACCAAATGTACAGTCATTTCCAGCAAGCATAAGAAGAATGATAGTTCATCAAGAGGTGAGTTTTTAGCTTTATTTTATATACAAATTTTGTTATACAATAAAGCACTAAAATCAGAAATACCTAGATAGATATAATTTGTTTTAAACATTCTATTTATTAAATCCAAAATTATATATATCAAAATCTGAACATTAGATGCACCACTAATCTTTTTCCAAAATTATGTTTATATAGCAGAACCATCATCGGAAACAATGTTACATTAAAATTCTGTTTAAATAATAAAAAAATTGACAAAGAAAAACACACTGCAGAAACTTCAATAGGGCAAAAACTTTTTAGTGCACAGAAATTTATCCAATAAAGAAAAACTGTAGAAAAACTATTTTAGGGACAAATTTTTTAGGGCTCAGAAAAATAGTTAAAATTTTGGTCATTCATGTGTATTTTTTGTCAAAAAAAGAAAGGATATTGATTGATTTTTGATGATATGATGTTTACCAGGGACACGTTCTTTGAGATATTAGATTATGCACTTGATGGAAATTGTCTGCACAACAATACCATTTGCATTATTCCTATAGCCTAACTAATACAAAGCAAGGACACAACATAGTCTATCAAACACTATATTCATCATTGTAATACAAGAAACTCATTTGATTTCTTAAAATGATCTTAAAAGATGGAAATGAAATATTCAATCTCTACCTTAATCACAAGAGAACACATGCATGATGTAAAGTACTATATAATGATTGTCAAATAATTGTTGGGTTTTTGTAATATCTAGACATTCAGTTAAATTATATCCAATTACGCCGATAGTATAGAATGAGCAGCATAAGTCATAGTCCCATGACACTTCACACTTTTCAATTATTTGGACATAGCAATTTTCTTATACAAAAACATGACCAAATCAGAATCACACTTAATGAATGCGAGTAAAGAAAAACATATAATAAAAAGCTATAAAAAATACTATCTTCAGTAAAAAACATTATGTTATATTTAAGTAAAGTCCTACAGAACTATGATTGTTTAGTGATTCATCAGGGATAAAGTTTTCATTTGATTGAACTCAAATAGTTTAATAGTTTCACATATACTTAATCTTTTTGAGCGTATTCGAGTAGACCTCAATTCAAGTCAAAACCGATACACCAAAAAAAATGTTATATATAGCTTAATTTGATTTATTTGAAAACCAAAATTAATAACCTTTTAACTATCGACCAATTTGTACGCATTAACAAAAAAAAAGAATGTGATTCTATTGAACCAACCAAAAATTGAATGTGATTCTATTATTGCACATTTCAATGTAAACTTAAGGAAAGAGAAAAGGATGGACCATCTATATGAGCGCTAGAAATTTCCCTACCCAGGTGATAGGGAGGCCATGAAGGACTTCATTTCTAAGGGAGGGATGATTGGTACCACCATTGGGCCAAATGGGGTCATTGAAATTGATAGAGATGCTTACAACTTTCCTAAAGAATTGCACGACGAGAAGTTTGGGCAAGAGGCATTGAAATTGTGGGTGAGGATGAGAAATGATTTTTTTACAGAGCTCCAAGAGAGGATTTTTATGTTAATTAACTGATTGTACTAAAATGAAAATAATGTGTTTTTTGCCAAATTACATGTAATGGGGAACTTTATGGGATTATCGTAATGTCTTTGATATGAATTGAGATTGTAGTGTTTTAATAAAATTCCTATGATAATGTTTTTGAGAGGTAAAAAATGCTACATATGAGCTTACCATGCCCTATCCTTCAATAACCTCGCTTCAAATTCCAACCTCGATAAATCTTCATTCTTCTAACCTACAATCAGAAAATTTCAGGTAAGAAAAAAATAATAAATTAAAAATATACCAAGATCGACTCAAGGCTAAGAAAATTCAAAATAAACACTAAAAATATATATCATACATATAGACCTGATAGGCTTCTAATGGTCAATATGAATCCAAAACACATGCAATAAAAAAATTTAGAATTGATATCATTCGAACATAAATTTTCAAATGTCATATGAACTAATATTGTTATGATTTTTTTTTTATTGTTCATTAAGGATCTAAAGACATTCAAAAAAAAATAAGTATTTCAAATCAGCAGTTGTTACTAATATTTTAGGTAGAGACGTCATATTTCCGATTTCCATTGAAATTTGATAAATGGAGAAAATGGAGGATTTGCATTGAAATCAGAAAAAAAAAACTGAGAAAACTAAAAACATGTAAATAAATTTCAAAGCCGTAATAAAAATAAATAGATTTAAACATTTTTGGATTTTGTTTAACAATCTGAAGCGTAAGGTTTTCGGATCTGAATTTTTTAGTCTGAAAACCCAAATGTCAGCAGCTAAAACTATTGGTAAAAACATAGTATTGCATTCGAAATTTATTAGAAAAGTCGAGAAGAAGCAAAAACATGGAGTAGATTCATTTATTAGCAAATTTTTGCGAGAGAAATATTGTTTTAGAGTGAAGAAGTTTTGAGAGAGAAACAAAATGTTGAAAATGGGGGAGGGGCTATGGTTGTCGGACACATATATTGTTATTTGATTGCTATTTTTTTCCGTTTAAATGTCAGTAAGTAGGCTAAATGCACACCTTTAAAATTTCGATTGAAAATAGAGTTAGAAGAAGAATGATGAACTATAAAGCCAACTTACCCATTTGGTAATAGGATTCTTCTGTTTTGGTTGGGCTATATTTAATATTTTAAACTGGCCCAACTACTCAGCAGACTTTTGTTTCGTATTATGAAGTGTATTGTTGATGCACTTGAGGAAGCACTTTGAAGCCCATATATAAAAATAATATTTTTTTGAAGAAATATAAAATATGATTTTAAATGTCCAATATGATAATAAAACTCAATTTGGTCAATTTTCATAACTTTTTTATTTTTATTTTTAAAACCATCATATATTTAATACCAAATATTTTATATTTATTTTAATTTGGAATTATATAGATTATTGTGTAAAAATCTTGACATTCATTGTCAATCACATCAACGTTGCATTATTGCAAGTTCTATGAAAAGTATGTTATCCGATATCAATTTTTCATTTGTCATATTACGAATGATATTATTTCTTTAAACTTTTGGAAATACACATTTATGTTGTATATTTTATAGATGTTTTATTAAAGATCGATTATTGTATTTTATAATTCATAAATATATTTGTTTAATATATTTTTATTAATTAGTTAAACTATTGACTTAAGGAATTTCAAAAAAGTTATGTTCAATTTTTTTGTTGTTAGCAAATAAACTTCCACCCCTGTTGTGTTTAGAGTTAGTAATCCTAAATAACTTAGAATTTTGACACGTGATAGTGATAATAACTATAAAGGTTCCTAACAAATGAATTTATGATATTTTTCCTTAATGTATATTTGTACAATTAAATTTTATATTAATTTAAAAAATATATTTTTAATGTGTACTCATGATTTATTGTTTCGTACTATAGCGCACATGATTTAAAATCATTTTTTATATACATCCTTTAATTGTTTATCGATATAGTAACAAAACAATCACTAAAAAATTAGGGATCGGGTGTGTGACGTAAGTAGTTTAAACTTTAATATTTAATTTCACTAAATTTCACCAGGGTTCAATCTATCTCACCCACCTCTATTAGGATTTTCCACCTCTTTCAAAACCATATTAAAAGAATCACTAAAAAGTTTAAAATTATTTTTTTCTTATATATATCCGTGCATCGCAAGTGGAATACTAGTCATTAATTAAATATACCACATTACTTGCTATTTTTGGTAAGTGAAATTTGGCGGGATTTTTCCTTTTTAGCAACTATCTTGCTTTTATATATATATAGATTGTAAATAATGTATGTCTTTATTGTTTTTCAATAGTAACTATTAATGTTGTTTTTAAAGTTAATGAATAGTAATTTTGTTGTGTGCATCAATAGTATTAATAGGGGTGGCAAATCATGTTATCGTGTCGTGTTTCGTGTCGACCACGATAACGACATGACACAATAAGGGCAAACACGAACACGACCACGATAAGGATTTGCTCGGCCACGATTACGAACACGAAAATTTTCGTGTCAACACGACCACGACCACGATAATGACACGATAAGTAAAAAATAAAAAAAATGATTTACATGTTAATACACGATAACAAATTACACAATATGACACGAGAATACACATTACAAACATACAAAATATCGAGGTTATCGTGTCACTATCGCGTCACTAACAATGTAAACGTGTCATTATCGTGTTCGTGTCGTGTCATTATCGTGTTACTAATAGGTAATCGTGTCATTATCATATCCTTATCTTATCGTGCTCAGATCGTCGTGTCATTATCGTGTCACTATCGTGTTCGTGTCATTATCATGTAAATACGACAAAAAACACGAACACGACACAAAATTTTTGTGTCCTTATCGTGTCGATCACGATAAGGACACGAACACGATAAGACTAAACACTAATCCGCTACTTTTGTATCGTTTTTGTGTCGTCTTTATTATGTCGTGTCAAAAATTGCCACCCCTAAATATTATTGTTATTAGAAGAAAGGTCTTAGTCAAAATCCGTCTCCCATTTCTTTTGTTTTTCTAAATAATTAGGGTAAATCTCACTTTATTTTCTTATACTTTTCTTGAATATCACTTTACGTTTTTAACCCCTTGTACTTTCAATTATATTACTTTACCCCTTTTACTCTCAATTAATATCATTTTATCCCTTTATACTATTAAAACTTTGTTTTATACTCATGTACTTAAACAATGACAATTTTATCTTAATCTCATTAGTTTTAGCACAATAACAAAATTATTTTAAAAGTATTTAATATAGTAAACTTGATTAGTTAATGGGTAATTAATATTAAATTTTATTTAAAATTATTATATTTTATGTTTAGTTGCTATTATTTAACTTTAATATAGTCCTTATTAAATTATTATATAATATGATGTATAACAAATACATTTTGGTAAATATGTGAAGTATTATTAGTAATTTTCAATTATTTTAAAAAGAAACACTATGTTAAATAGAAAAAAATAGTCATTTTGGTGGTTAATTTTTTAATACTAAAATGAATATTCTTAAATTTAACATAATTATATTAAATGTGGCTATACAGTTATCTGTATATATTTTTTAACTTATATAATAATTCACTAATTCAGAAACTTAATACTAATAGTTTACTTATCTTACAAAATATTATTTATAATATAGTATCCAATTTCTAGATTTATGATGAAAAAAATATGTATGAATATGTCAGTTAACATAAAATAACCTAGAATATAGTTATTTAATAGGAATTATATTAAATTTATTGAATAGCAAATAACTTTTTCAAAAAAAAAATATAAACTTATATGAACTGAATGTCAATAAATTAATTTAAAAATAATAGTAGGGACAATTATGTCATTTAATAAAGGAATAGGAGGATAAAATGATATTTTAATAGTATAAGGGGGTAAAATGATACAAATTAAAGCACGAAGAGGTAAAATGATACAATTGAAAGTACAAAGAGGAAAAATGATATTCAATGAGGTATAGAGAATAAAGTGAGATTTACTCAAATAATTATACAATACTTTATCATGACTTGAATAAAATAAATTATATATCTTCTGGGTTTTGTTTTCATTTTTCACCTTTCTAAAAATAAATAATTATTTTTGAAAGGTGAAAACATAGTTGCTCATGCACTTACGAGACCATATAGTTTTTATGCTAGTCCTACTATTTGGGTGGAGCTTAGAACTTTGTGATTGTCCACCTCGATAACATATGTACTTCGCATATTGCTTAATATAATTTTCTTTAAAAAGTAATTATTTTAATAATTACTAGGGTTGAATTTCTCAATTTTCCATACAAATTCTTTGAAACCTTACTAAATGTTTAGACAAAAAAAAAAAAAAATAAGGGTGGCGCTATTGGCACCCCCCCAAATTTGATGAGTACACCCACTTTCTAAAATTTCAAAAATGCCATTAAGTAAAAAGACTATAATACCCTTACTAAAAAGCCAAGTTCTAAATACACCCCCGTTAGGAATTTTATTGTTTAGATTTTGATGAATGCCATGTAAAACTTAGAATAGAAAGTTGGCACCCCAATTCTTGTTGTAAAATGCATTGCAAATGAATAGAGGCCAAGTTGAGTTAAGTCATCTACGCCTAACATGCAAGAAGACAAATCAAGACTTGAAGGAAGACTCACGCGAGGCAAGTGAGTATGGCAAAGAAGAGTAGACACGGGAACTCTCTTGGAGAAGCGGTGAGATGCGGTGAGTGGAGCATCGGTCAAGTCAACTCAATAGAAGCAAGTCTCAAGTTGAAGTGACAAGAGTCATCCGATGATTGGAAGGTCGACTCTAAGTCACCTGGGGAAAGCAAGGAAATGCGTCAAGTCGAGATAATCGTAAAAGAACCGTTGCCGTATTTAAATCAAGAGATTTACTTAAACAAGTAATATCTCCATACCACCTTTCTCGGAGTGCTCGGTCCCGAGGAAGCGTGCAAAAGGAATGAACAATGGGAAGCACTACACCGTGTCGTAACTCGAAAAGGTGAAAGAACAATTCATACGAGGAAATGGCAATTCCAAGAATCGCAACAAGACAAGCCAACGACGCAAAGTGACTTTCAAAAATAAGCATATCTCTTCAACGGGCAAATTTTTGAAAGTTCACTATAAAAGGCCGAGGAGTTTGTTTGAGAAGAAGGATGATGACACGTGTGAGATATACAAGCATATTAGAAAAAGCGAAATATTCTCAATCCTCAAGCCTACATTACGAAGAACATCAATCCAACACTCACTTGTGAAGGAAAGATAACTTCAACCAGTTGAAGAGGAAAATCGAAAACAAGGGGTCTACATTCCGGGAAGGATTGTAGGAAGGTTCAAGGTTGAACCAAGTCTTAAGCTTTTGGAGGGCTTCGTGATCAAATCCAAAGAGTTTGAGCAAGTGAGTTGTAGTAGCAAAGCGGTACCCTGTGAAGAAGGTTCGAGTCGCACGAGAAGCCACCGAGTGAGTGATCAAGGCGTCTCGGGCATCGAGTCCCAAAGGATCAAGTCGGTGTGTGATCAAGACTTGTATCCGGACCTGCATTACCACTTTGTAAACCGATCATTACTTAGTGGATTCCTCCGGGAGTTGGAGAAGAGAGGAGTAGAAGAATTACCCCATCTTCGAACCTCTATAAAAATTTTATTGTGTCATTTACTTTTCAAAGACTTTAATTCTTGCATTCTTAATCGCTTATATCTCTTGATAAACTGCTATCCACTTGATAATTTATAAGTACAAAATCAAGCTCTAAAATCTTGCTTAATCAAACTTAAGGGTGTTAAGTCTTCCATAAAAACAAAACCACGGTTGAGTCAAATTATAGCCAACAATTTGAGTTACTCCATCTTGACTCAATTGAGTTCATTTGAGAGATTAACTCTCTTGAGTGACTAATTCGATTGTCCATCAAGGACTGTGGTGTGTAGAATCAACTCAGAGATTTAAAAAGACTAAATCGAAAATTTGGTAAGGTTTATTCAACCCCCTTCTAAACCTTACACTTACACCCCTTGGGACCTACAAGTGGTATCGGAGCGGTTGGTTCATTGAACCCTCCGCATGAGTTCTTGAACTAGATCTCCAAACTTTTCAAAGTCCGCTTTAGTACTTAAACCTTCAAAACTCTTTTTATCATTAAAAGTTATTATCATGGAAGCAAATTTGACACGCATTCCTATGTTCACTATTGAAGAATTTGATGATTGGAAAATTCGTATGCGAGGCTCATCTATCAACATTACATGATGAGATGTGGATAGTGATAGAAGATGGGCCTCTCGCAAATATTAAAGGTGAACACAAAATGCAGACGAAGAGTTGCGTTTGAAGGAGAAGAAGATCTTTGCTCCCGGACAGTCATGGTTGAAAAACCAAGAATCGAGTGGACAAATGATGACAAAAAGATACAACCTGGACAATGTAGCCAAGGACATCCTTTACAAAACCTTAGACAAAGCCATGTTCAATAAAGTCAAATCATGCAAAACGGCTAAGGAAATGGGACAAGTCGACATTGATTTGTGAAGGCTCGAGCAAATCAAAGAAAACAAATTGTCGGTGGGACAGTAAAATTTGAGAACTTCAAAATGATCTCGGAGAAAACCTGGATCAACTGGATGCTCGGTTCACGAAATCACAAATGAGTTGTCTCGCACTTGGAAAGGAATATACACGAGAAGGAAATGTGTATGAAGATCCTAAAAAGTCTTCGGTGAATGGGAAATGAAGGTCATGGCACCGAGACATTCCATGGACCTATCAAAGACATCCAACCATGAACTATTCTCGGACCTCAAAGCCTACGAGTTTGGTGAGAAGAAAAAGACAGGAAAGACAGTGTACCCCAAAACAGTTTGCTCTAATTGTTAAAGATGGGAAGAGAGTCGAGGTCAAAGAAGTCATTGACCCGGAAGAAATAGCCACGATGGTTAAAAGGTTCAACAAGTTCTTCAATAAGAACTACAAGAGAGGAAAGGGTGAATCTTCTAGAAGACACTCGGCTCCTCCAAATCAAGGGAAGACAGCCAACCAAGAGAACAGGATCATCAAAAAGTTGAGTATCAAAGTGACAACTCAAGAATGGAAAGAGTCGATCAAAAAGCTGAATATCTATGTTGAACTCAGAGACAACCAAGTCACTATGCCATTGTTGCTCATATTCGTAGTCAACAAGACGAGGATGAAGAAGAAAGGAAGGTCTTGAGAGAAAGAAGACAAGAAAAGAAAAAGGCAATGATGGTGCAGAGCTCAAACGAAACGACCAAGTCAAGAGAGACAAGTGATTGAGAGAGTAGTGGTGACTACTCAAGTGACTCACGAAGAAGAAGCCCGACCGCTTGATGGCCAAAGAACAAGATCAACCCGACCAAGAAGATGAGGTACAATCTAACTCATCAAACTCGGACACCTTGATGATAGTGATGTGACACACACACTTCATCACCCACTCGATCTTTATGATTCATTAGGCAAAATGATGAAAGATTTTGAACACATTAAATCCTCACACACACTATTGAATGAGGAAAATAGCCTACTCAAAAGTCAAAAACTCAAAGTGACTAAGGAGCCGAGTACTCTAAGTCAAATAGCTAATGAGAATGAAAGTTTAAAGGTGAAAATGCTAAATTAATAGCGAGAAATTGCTTTGCTATAGAAAAGAGGAGAATGACCTCAAGAATGTTATTGCCTCATTCACTAAGGCATCTAAATCATTGGATGATCTTATTATGAGTCAAAGAGAATGTGGAGACAAGACAGCTTAGGATTTAATTCCTCGTGCTATGTCAAACCTCAAGAGTAATTTTGGAAAAAGGATCTTCAAGTCATGAAGAGTCCGAAAAATCCAAAACTCTAAATGTTGCACACACATTCACTCCAAAGCACAATAATAAGCAAACTGGCCTTGGTTATAAAGGAAAAGGAAAACAACTGATTGAGTGTCTTTGAAAGGGCGGTGAGAAGAGATTGGCCGAGTCCTCGGCAAACTCCAAAGAAAATACTTTGTAAAGAAGAAGCGAGCTACCAAAACCTTAGAAAATCCATAAAAAAATACATATAATGGGAATGGTAGAAAGTATCCAAGCCAAGTGATTGGAATAATGTGAACTATCAAAGATAGACTTATGGAATATAAGCCCAAATGGCAAAGGCCAGAACTCAAGAAAGGCCATTCCAAAAACATAAGAGCTTTCATCAAGACACATATGCACCTAGGCACTACACTCAAAGACACCACAATTACCCAAGGAAGGCAATTGCTAAAACATATATGCAGCATACGGACAAAAGAGACAGTTGTATGAACCTAGAATCCCAAGCAATTTGCAGGATTAATTATGATTATGGCAGCGATAGATGGCAACCCCCAGAGTCAAATCATTTGGCTATAGGTTGGTTGGATCATCTTACAATTCTAACCCCTCGGGACCCAGGACAAGTATGGGTACCTAAAACTTAATTTCCTTGATTGCGAGTTTGAGCAGTGAATGCCAAGGAACCTGGTACATGGATAGTGGTCATTTCCCGGACATATGACAGAAATAAGAAAAATCTGTCAAAATTCAAGGAAGTTAAAGGAGCAAAAGTCATATTTGGAGGAAATGAAGCCCCTGGCGAAATAAGAGGCATTGGATCCATCAAGAGGAATGGATTAGAGATCACAGATGTTGCATATGTTGAAGGACTCAACTTCAACTTACTAAGCATCGATCCAACTTTGTGACAAGGGCTACAATGTTGGATTCAACATGGGCATATGCCAAATCAAAGATATTGAATCAAATGAAGTTGTCTTTGCAAGGATGTAGATAGAAAAATATGTATGTAGTGGATTGGTCAACTGCAACACCCAACACTGTCTACTAGCAAAAGAGCACAATTTGAATCAAGTTGTTTGTGGGCACAAAAAGCCGAGTCACCCGAATTTCAAAACGATCAACAAACTTGCAAAGAAGTCATCTTGTGGAAGGACTTCGGACTCGATATCAAGAAGGAGAGTATATGTGACGCATGTTAGAAGGAAAACAAATCAAGTCGTCATTCAAAGAAAAGACATGCCCATCCTCAACAAGAATATTGCATCGCTTATATGGATCTATTTGGCCCAAGTGGAACCACCAAACATAAGTGGAAAAAATACACCTTGGTGGTAGTAGATGACTACTCAAGATATACATGGACAATATTCATGTGTAAGAAGAAAGAAACTCTACAAAAACTACCACGGTGATGAAGAGGATTCAAAATGAGAAGAGTCAAACCATTATCAAAATAAGATCGACAGGAAGGAATCGAATTTGTCAATGGAATAATAACTCGATATTGTATTGAGAATGGTATTGGTCATGAACTATCACAGACAAAGGACTCCACAATGAGAATGGAGTTGCGAAAGAAGAAATAGAACCCTCAAAAAGAAAGCAAGGACCATGTTAGTCAAGCGAGTTACCAAAAAGATTTTGGTGAAGCAATCAAAACGACTTGCTACACTCAAAACAGGATGTATGATAAATAGGCGGTGACAAAGACCCCTATGAGATCCGGATTTGGAAGAAAACCAAATGTTGCATATTCGAGAATATTTGGATGCAAATGCTTCATCCACAACAATGGCAAAGACAATCTAAAGGCTTTTGATGCTAAAGCGATGAAGGTATCTTCTTAGGTTACTCGGTGAAAGCAAAGCTTCTGAGAATACTCAACAAAAGGACCATGGTTGCGGAAGAATCCATTCATATGGTATTTGATGAGCCAAATGTAAATGGAGAAGACATTAAAGAGTCGGTGATAAGCTAAATCATCCAACTATACGAGAAGAGTCCCTATCTTTGAAAGTGAAAAGTGGAATTATCAATTGAGGAAGAAGATGAGATATTTGAATCTCAAAAGCAATTTGGAAAATTTACGGCTAAGTGATTACGAGAGAGCCGACCACGAACACATTTGCAAGTCGATCGAACCCTAACTTACTCCAACTTTGATGTAAGATGGTGAGAGACCATCCACGAGAACTTGTAATTGGAGATATAAGAGAAGGTGTCAAAACAAGATCGAACTCAACAAGAAGCCATGTTCACATGCTTCATCTCGCAAATAGAGCCCAAAGATGTGTCACAAGCATTGACGACACACATTGGATTCAAAGCTATGCAAGAAGAAGAGTGAATCAGTTTGAGAGAAATAAAGTATGGGAATTAGTGCAAAGACCCATACATCAAAATGTTATTGGAACCAAATGGGTGTTGAAATAAGATGAGCGAGGAAGGTTACGTGGTAAGAAACAAAGCAAGGCTAGTAGCCAAAGGATATTGCCAAGAAGAAGGGATAGATTTTGATGAAACATTTGCCCCTGTAGCAAGATTGGAAGCTATAAGGATGTTTCTTGCCTATACGACTCACAAGAATTTCATTGTATATCGGATGGATGTAAAAAGTGCATTCCTAAATGGTTTATTGGAAGAAGAAGTGTATGTTGAACAACCTCCAGGATTTGAGCGAGAAGACTCTTGGAGATAAGGTATACAAACTCAAGAAAGCTTTGTATGGATTGAAACAGGCACCCGAGCATGGTATGATACCTTGTCACAATTCCTAACTAAAAATGGATTCACAAAAGGAAAAGTAGATAGAACACTTTTTGAAATTCAAGACAAAAAAAGAGTATACTACTTGTTCAAATATATGTTGATGACATCATCTTTGGATCCACAAACAAAAATTTGTGTGAAAAGTTTTCAAACCTCATGCAAAGTAAATTTGAAATGAGCATGATGGGAGAGGCGACATTCTTCCTTGGACTCCAAGTGAAGCGGTGAAGAAGGATGGAACCTTCATAAGTCAAACAAAATACACGAGAGATTTAATGAAGAAGTTTGGTATGGAGGAGAAGTCTTTTGTAAAAATACCAATGAACACATCGGTCAAAATGGACATGGATGCGGATGGTAAGCTTTGTAGATCAAACAAGATCTGAGCACTTATTGGATCATTGCTCTATCTCACAAAGAAGCAGGCGGACATCACCTTTCTTTGTAGGTGTATGTGCAAGATTTCAATGCTCCAAAAGAGAGCCATATGACAACGGCCAAGAGAATATTGAGATACTTGAAAGGAAGCCAAGAAGTAGGCCTATGGTATCCAAAGGAAGGAGGATTCAAGCTAATTGGTTATTGATTCGACTATCTTTGGATGCGAGTGGACGGAAGAAGAGCACTTCAGGCACATGTCAAATGCTAGGAAACAGGTTGATTTCTGGTTTAGCAAGAAGCAAAACTCAATAGCCACCTCTCTGGTGAGGCGGGAATACATAGTCAGGCGGCATTTGTTGTGCCCAAGTCCTATGGATGAGACAAAGGTGAGAGACTATGAAGTTGAAGAAAAGAAATTCCAATCATGTGTGATAACACAAGTGCAATTGCAATCACTCAAAATCTGTGTTGCACTCAAGAACAAAACATATTGATGTCGATATCACTTCATAAGAGATCATGTTGAAAAGAAGGACATCATCCTGGAATATATCTCAAGCGATAAACAACTAGCCGACATCTTCATAAAACCACTATGTGAGTCAAGATTTGAAGAACTCAAGCATGAGTTGGGGCTACTAGTGGTGGTGACACTCGGGCGAATCAAAGAAGAGAAATGGAGCAGAAAAGGGGTGAAAAAGAGTCAAAACAAATCATTTCGATAAATGTATGATCGGAAAGTCACTACACCAAGTCGGTGATATTTGAGTCACTAAGAGAACTCGTGTGAGAAGTAGAGTTAAATCGGCTAAGGGATGTTGAATAACTTATGAGCAAAGTGACAAAAACCCATCGTTTTGACTAAGCGGGAATGTTTTAAGGAATACGTCAAGATAATGATGATGTGTACGGACATAAAGCGCACACCAAGCTTATGATTGGATATAAATCTTTGCCGCATTAAATACGAGACATGAAATGCTCAATAGGCGTCACGAAATCCAAGTCGTTGATTTCGATCACATTTCAAAAACCACCCGCACGCCCTTTCATAAACCATATTTAAACCATTTTTCGTCCGTTTCTCTCTCACACTTCTAAAACTGTTCATCTCTTTCTCTCAAAAGCAAAGGCAAAATACTCTCGAAACCCTATCAACCTTCAAATCAATTTTCGAGTTTTTTCCTTGATATAATCTGAGAAATGGCACCAACTTATGACTTTACCAAGTTAGGAAAGCAAATCCACACCGATTCTACGGTGGATTTCGACGGAATGATGAACAGGGTCCGACGACACCCTAGTGAAGAAAATCGAGAAGTTGGAAACGAGGACTAAAACCGTTTCTAACGTTAGAATATCCGATGACCTACGTGGAGGAGGTCGCACAATTCACGTGAATGCCGAGATTCACGATGAAGGAATCAAGTCATCATTCACGGAAAGCGGTGACTATCTCTACCAAGATTTGGTGAACATTGCTCACTACCGGTGAAGGAGCATCGAGATTAACGAAGGCTGATGTCAACTTGGGCGATGCTTGGAAAGAAATAGCCAAGCCCGACTTTCTTTGATAAAATAGTGTATCTGACAAAACAAGAGAGCTATTTGAAGGAGGATTATCACAAGTTGTTGGATATAGTTGCCAAATGTATCGACATCAAATTTGGCGCTTTGACCAATCTTGTCAAAGGCAAAGCGATTGTAATGGCTGCAATCATCGAAGAAAAGAAGATAAAGCGGGCTGAGTTTGTCTACAATGGACTCTGCCCGAACGTGGGAACAAGTCCTTCAAAGAAGATGGCTCATTTGGAGGATCCACAGGATATGGCCTAGTGATTGGCGGCTATTGGAGGTGAAAGAGTCCCTCTTAGACATGGGAAGGCATTCCATGTTAACAAGAGGATGTTGAGCAAACCTCTCCGCGCTCGAAGCGAGCTTACGCCAAGAGAGGCGACACGGTGTGGGGAATCGGCCGGCCCCGAAGATACTGTATTTGTTCTCTCCGAAAGAAAAGCGCCCTGCGTTTGCTAAGAAGACTTTGCCCCTGAGCAAAGAAAACCAAACATGCTCATGCCCCTGCAAGAGTCTCGCCCCCAAAGCCGTGTCTCCTGCCCTGCAGCGGTGGCGGTCGAGAAGGACTCACAAATATCTTCTCCGATCGTCAAAAGGAGGAAGCGACAAGCCAAGACGGCCGGCTCCTCGAAACAAACACCAAAGACGGCCCCCACCGCACAAGACTCGAGAAGACAACATCTACGAACCGAGAAATTCCCCCAGTACAAACTAGGAGACGAAGACGGATTATCAAGCACTCATTTGGAGAAACCGGTGAGTCGACCACTCGGCTAGAAAGCGAATCTGGGAGGCTATTTGGAGAAGTAGAGTCTCGGATATAGTTGATGAAACGACCAAGTCTCTTTGAAGGCGATCGTCAGAGGCAACAAGAAGACACACGGTTTGTAGTTCACGGCTAAAACACAAGAAAGAACTGCGGGCGGATAGTGATGTGATGATCCTATCCCCACCTTACCCAGGACATCCAAAATCGTCTGCGTGAGTGGAGAAATGGAAGTTGAGTAAGTCAAGGAGCAGTTCCAACGACACGAGTTTATAGAAGAAGAAGAAGGAAGCGCTAAATTTCCTTGGATTAACTTTGTGCTCGGCTACGGATGAAGACAAGCGCATGGACATCCTGAGATCTACAAGGACAAGGAGAGAGAAAAGCAAGGCGGGAGGCACGGCACGTAAGAAGGCAAGCATCTCCGCCCTATCTCGGCACCCAGAACACACACATCCTCTCCTTGATGTCTTCTCGGCGGTGATGAGGATCGGGAGAATCTTTGCTCTGAAGAGTTGCAACCGTCGCAAGCATTGCGACGAGTCGAGAATCCTTCACGAGCAAAGCGATGGAGGGACCAGGAGAGTCCTCCGAACACACCGGAAATCGATCCAATGGGAGTGGTTCAAAGACATAGCCGTTGTTCTTGCCACCACTCACTCACTCGGAAGAAAGCGATAAGGGACCTGGCGATGAAACCGGGACAATGGGGACCCCGGTCGAGCCAACCCCGATTGAAGGTGTTTTACCACCACCCGCCCCAACTTGAACATTCAAAAGATACAACCGGGAGTTTGGAGACGAGTGACCCCATTCCAAGTCACTCGGTGGTGCGCCCGGTGGAAACTCCCTCCGCTGCGGCAAGGTCGGAGGATCTTTGCGAGATGACTCCACAAAGAATCAAGGAGGCGAAGGAGAGAAATTACAAACGCAAAGAAAAACGAAGAAGTTGCCATCAACGACGCTTCAGGCGATTGAGACTGTCTCACCGAGGTGCCAAGCGCTCGAAGGCTAATGACATGGCCGATTCGATCGAGGCACGGAAGGAATGACCCGGGAGTTAACACAGGCGATGAAAGTGCAATCCATGGGGTTGAGACTCAATGGATGCCACCGTAGAAGACCCTAAGACAGTGACACTTTGTCGAAAAAAGAGGACAAGGCCTCATTATTGCAAAGAGAGACCGCCTTTGGAGGTGCTGAAGGCCACGGGAGGTTGAGACTTCCGGGGTAAAGAAAAAGCGATATAGAGAACATCCCTCCCGCTATCATCGACCCATCGAAAAGGAGATAAGCGCACTTCATGATTCCCAGGGACAATCTTGATGTCACTTTTCCGGGATCGGAAGGCGAAGAAGAAGGTTGAGTCATCCCCCATGACAAATCCAAAAGACTCAGTGCGGATGTTCCAAGCACGAGCAAGTCGATCCCAAGACTACTCGTCAAACTTTTAACTTTGATGATGAGCCACCAATGGAAATCTCATCATCGTCCGATGACGCAACCGATAAGGCCGAGGACGATCTCTTGAAATGGAAAAATCGTTTGAGACCAACGAAGGTCATTAAGGCAGTTGAGGCTCAAAAGCGGGTCTACTTCACAACAAAACCCAATGAACAGAGACCACCGCACGAGGCCCCTCAAGCTGCGCAAAAGCAGGTCGATTCCTAAAAAGAACTTCACGCGCACCGCTCATCATCGAACAAATCCCGGTGGGCGGTGATGAATCTTTTATAGAATCCTTTCCTTTTTCTCTGGAGGTACCCGACCTCCATGAAGAGTCGAAGAATGAGCGCGACGCTATCGCGCACCAGCCTCCGTTTTCTCTTGAGGCACCATTGTTCGATTCTTATGACTTTGATCTTTGTATGGCCATCACCGCAATAAATGAAGAATCATTGAAGTTCGAGAAGTGTTCAAGGCACTCTTTTTTGAGATTGAACGGATGGAGAGGCATCGAGGCCTCTTTGGACATGCGGATCGACAACAGAGATGCCAACCTACGGCCGACTTGAGAGGCATCACGGTCGGGATAAGGGAATGGTGGCAACAAAGAAACAATGCGTGTGGAACAAGTCGATTCTTGAGGACATTGTTCAACAAGTTTGCTGTGCAGTATGGAGAGTGAAAATGCCGATGCAAAAACGGTTTGAGAGAACACATTGAGCATATGCATGAAGCTCACACGCCGAGATCAAGATCTTTGCGTGAGTAAAATACAAATGATCTACGTTTGGAAGAACACATGACAAGAAAATTGACCTTCTCATGGCTAAGATGAAGGCGATTTCAGTGAGAATCCAACGCTACTCGATCCCAATTCCGTCCGCATACAACGCAGCCGGACTCAAAGCGCGTAACTCAACCATCGAAGACTTCGACTTCATGCTTGCCAAAGATGTTCCCAGGGTTCCTATTTCCTTTGATGATGCCAAAAAGGGGAAGAGGAATACCTCAAAGCGCTAAAATCAAGCCGAGAAGAAAGGAAGCGGTGAGAAGGAAAATCGGTGAGGAAGTCTTGAAAGCAGAAGAAAGGAAAGCTTGTTGAGAGGAAGGGTCGACGGATGTGACTTTGATGATTGCACAAAACCCCAACAAGGTCACATCACGGTGACATTATAAGCGACAAACTCCCGTGACTCTCGCCACTCCACCACTACTTTGTATCTATGGCCGAAAAGAGAAAAACAATTGAAGCGGGGATGAAGGAAGTGGAAGGAAGAATGGATGCCAGGGTTATGAACATCTTGAAAGAACATGGAGGCATTCCGGTGAAGCGGACACACTTATGCCATTTCGGATGTCGGGGACGAGCCACGATCAGTTGATGAATTTAAAACGCTCGAATCAAGGGATACTTTGCAAATATGTCTATGGCTCAAGCTTGGGACTTATCTTGGGAAAAGGGTCTCACGTTATGTGAAGAAAGGCGACAGTAGCAGACTCACCGCAGCGATCCTCTCTTGGTCCTCGGTCACTCACCGGAAGAAAGAAGACCCGTCTGATATCGCCCGGAGGTAGAGGAAGAAGCGATAGTGGAGGAAGAAGCTTGAGACCCAGGCCTCCGCCCAAAAACATTGAATACGTGGATCCGGGGAAAGAAAGGAGGGATCTCTTGGGGTGGGCTTGACCAAGTAGCGA
Organism: Rehmannia glutinosa; assembly: GCA_016081115.2. Taxonomy (NCBI): domain Eukaryota; kingdom Viridiplantae; phylum Streptophyta; class Magnoliopsida; order Lamiales; family Orobanchaceae; genus Rehmannia; species Rehmannia glutinosa. The sequence continues at coordinate 624,535 of JABTTQ020000349.1, forward strand.
ATTTGCGAGTGGCTAAAACTAACGCCGAGTATGCAAAAAGAATAGAAGAAGAAAACAAGAGACAAACTCGGCTATGGGGGAGGAGAGACATGAAAGAATAAGAAGAGATGAAGCTGCCAGGAAGGCATATGAAAAGAAAAAGAAGGCGGTGACGACGAGAAAAAGAGAAGAAGAGAAGAAGATCTTGATCAAGATGAAAGAAAGGAGACAGTGAAGGAGATGAAGTGTTCTTTGTCCAACCCTTCGTGTATTTTATTATGTAAATACATACAATGTAAGTCTTACGTAATAAAGCTATAAATTCTTTATTTTTTGTGAAGACATATATGTGCTCGATACACCTTGTAAAAATGATTGTGTAAAAGAACAAGAATGATATGATCAATAAACGGATCTATTCTCGCGCATACATTCTATGTCAATACACTATCTCGTATGTATCTTTGCTATTTGCATTTTTGAATGGTTTAAGTTTTGGCATCATCAAAAAGGGGAAATTGTTAGGAATTTTATTGTTTAGATTTTGATGAATGCCATGTAAAACTTAGAATAGAAAGTTGGCACCCCAATTCTTGTTGTAAAATGCATTGCAATGAATAGAGTAGCCAAGGTGAGTTAAGTCGCCTACGCCCTAACATGCAAGAAGACAATCGAAGACTTGAAGGAAGACTCCGCTGAGAGACAATTGAGTATGGCAAAGAAGTAGACAAGAACTCTCTTCGAGAAGAAAGCGGTGAGATGCGGTGAGTGGAGCATCGTCAAGTCAACTCAATAGAAGCCAAGTCTCAAGTTGAAGTGACGGAAGAGTCATCCAATGATTGGAAGGCGACTCTAAGTCACCTGGGGAAAGCAAGGAAATGCGGTCAAGTCGAGATAATCGAAAAGAACCGTTGTACGTAAATCAAGAGATTTACTTAAACAAGTAATATCTCCATACCACCTTTCTGAGTGCTCACCCCGAAGCGTGCAAAAGGAATGAACAATGGGAAGCACTACACCGTGTCGAACTCGAAAAGGTGAAAGAACAATTCATACGAGGAAATGGCAATTCCAAGAAGCGCAACAAGACAAGCCAACGACGCAAAGTGACTTTCAAAAATAAGCCTATCTCTTCAACGGACAAATTTTTGAAAGTTCACTATAAAAGGCCGAGGAGTTTGTTTGAGAAGAAGGATGACACACATGTGAGATATACAAGCATATTAGAAAAACTGAAATATTCTCAATCCTCAAGCCTACATTACGAAGAACATCAATCCAACACTCACCTGTGAAGGAAAGATAACTTCAACCAGTTGAAGAGGAAAATACTGAAAACAAGGGGTCTACATTCCAGGAAGGATTGTAGGAAGGTTCAAGATTGAACCAAGTCTTAAGCTTTTGGAGGGCTTCGTGATCAAATCCAAAGAGTTTGAGCAAGTGAGTGTAGTAGCAAAGCGTGCCACTGTGAAGAAAAGGCTTCGAGTCGTGCGAGAAGCGGTGAGTGATCAAGGCGTCTCGGTGATCGAGTCCCAAAGGATCAAGTCGGTTTGTGTGATCAAGACTTGTATCCTGGACTGTTACCACTTTGTAAACTGATCATTACTTAGTGGATTCCTCCGGGAGTTGGAGAAGAGAGGAGTAGAAGAATTACCCCATCTTGAACCTCTATAAAAATTTTATTGTGTCAATTACTTTTCAAAGACTTTAATTCTTGCATTCTTAATCGCTTATATCTCACGATAAATCTGCTATCCACTTGATAATTTATAAGTACTAAATCAAGCTCTAAAATCTTGCTTAATCAAACTTAAGGGTGTTAAGTCTTTCCAATGAAAAACAAAACCACAAGTTGAGTCAAATTATAGTTAACTTGGTGAGTTACTCCATCAATGTACTCAAATTTGAGTCTGTTGAGAGATTAACTCTCTTGAGTGACTAATTCGATTTGTCCATCAAGGACACAAATTGTGTAGAATCAACTCTATAGATTTAAAAGACTAAATCGAAAATTTGGTAAGGTTTATTCAACCCCCCTTCTAAACCTTACACTTACACCCCTTGGGACCTACACCCCCAATCTCTAAATACACCCACATCATTCATTACAATTAAATCTACTAAAACACACCCACCCACATCCTTGACTACATTCTTCTTCTTCTTCTTATTCTTCTTTCTTGAGAAAAGCTTAAACCTTGTTCTTATAAACCGTAGTTTTTTCGACACCAACATAACAACTTAAATGGACAACAAAGATTTGATTCCTCCAAATATTGTAAGTATCTTCTTGGTTATCAGCTCAAAATTATGTAATTTATCCACTTTTACCGTTCGATATTTCTGTTGCACCATTGTTTTCCGCCGATTGGCACGATCAACAAGATGGCACGATCATCACGTCGATCGTGCCCATGGCAATATGGCACGATCATCACGTCGATCGTGCCCATACGGCAATATGGCGCGATCACATGTTCAATGATCGTGCCATATCATGCCATATTGCCATGTGACACGATCAAAGGTGGAACGATCATGGTCATGATCGTGCCATTTTGACAGTTTGTTTTTTGGTCTTGTTAATTTTGTTTTAATAGGGTATGGCCTCGTTGCCTACGGAAAATAGTGTTGTTTGTCCTCCCAAGAATGATGAGAATGTTGAAGAGTTTGGTGTTGTTACCGATTACACACACGTATTCACGACGTATGAGTTATTTGTTTCTCGGGATAAATTATTTGATTGGGTGCGTGAGAGAGGACATGAGCACGACATGGTAATTGTAATAAGTAGGTCGGACAGTGGTCAAGGAAAGAAAAGACCTCGGATATTTTTGTCTTGTGAACGTAGTGGGCATTACCGTGATTCAAAAAGACTAGAGATGTCGAACAAAATGATGCTAAGAAATTTGAAAAAAATCTAAGAGAGAATCGGAACTAAGAAATGTGGTTGCCCATTTCGTTTGAGGGGTCGGCAAGTAACAATTGAAGGAGAATGGTCACTAAATGTTGAATGTGGTGTGCATAATCATCCAATTGCACAATATTTGGAGGGTCACTCTTATGCCGGTCGATTATCAAGAAGTGAGGAAGAATATGTGTTGGATATGTCACATGGCAATACTCGGCCGAAGGACATTTTGTTTGGCCTACAAAATAAGTTTCAAGATAATAAGTCCACCATACGGACTATCTACAATGCCCGTATGAAGAATAGAGTTGTCGGCGTGATGGTCGATCTCAAATGCAACAACTTATGCATAAATTGAAGGAGCATGGATATTTCTATCATCATAGGCGTTGCGAGACGAGTAACACCGTGAAGGATATATTCTTTGCTCACCCTACAAGCGTTGAGTTGTTGCGTGCTTTTCCGAGTGTCATTTTTATGGATTGCACATACAAAACTAATAGGTACAAGTTACCTTTGTTGGAGATTGTTGGTGTGACATCGACACATATGACATTTTGTATTGCGTTGCTTATACGGAGTACGGCGGGAAGATAATTACATATGGGCTTGCTCGATCTTAAAATCATTGATGGACCCATCTTCCCGCCATGAATGTGCAAAGCAAATTGGAAGGATTTGTATACTAAACAACTTGAATTGTATAGTGGAAGTGTAGGAAACAGTCCCGTTGTCCGTAGTACGGAGACTATAAACTTAGGTTAGAATTATTTGTTTGTTATGTATTGGATAAGTTAAAGAACTTTGTTGGAAATGCATGTGTTTTTAATTGGTGTGATTCTTTTCGGAAATGCTTGTTTTAAGGTGGCACATTTTTACAGGGATTTTGTTAAGTTGGTGTCAAATGGCACGATGGTGACACGGTCAAAAGATACTACGATCGTGCCTTTTAGACACGATAGTGACACGGTCACACATTGTTATCGTGTCTATAAAGGCACGATAGTGGCGATGGCCGTAAAATGATGATGATCGTGCCACATGCGTTGATCTATTATTATATCATCACGTTGAAAACATTTCATAACAACTTTATTATTACATCACAATCCTCCATAGTACATTACCAACCTTCATAGTACATTACAACCTAACAGAGTACATTACCAACCACAACACGGACAAAGATTACAAACATAGTGCACAACCACCCAACTAGTACACAATGACACCAATTGCCAGGCGGCTCAATCGGTGTCAACTTCGAGCGTTCAACATCATCCCGAGAACCTTCATCAAGAGTAGCCATCAAACTCCAACGGATTGTTACGAGTGTAACCTGGTAGTCCCTCGAAATCAATGTTCGGCGCCTCACGAGTGTTAAAAACTTCAACACGTCATGGTACTTGGGAAGTCGTTAATCCGAAAAACCGTTGCATGTTGTTCTCTTGCCTAACATGAGCCCAATAACGGAGGGATGGAAAACTGTTAGTGTACGGGTTGAAATTAACACCCGCAATCAATGCCAGTAAAACGCGTTGGTAGTCATGAAAGTGGAGTGCGCATCATATGGATCTTAATCTTGACTTTAAGGACATGGAAATCTTTTTGCATGGCTTCGGATAAAGACGCGACTCGATTCAACAAATATGCCGTTGAAAACAAAGCAGGGCGTCGTATGTTGTTTGCCATACGACATAGCATGAAGAAATTGTCAAATCAGGCTTCTTCTTCCGGGAAGTCCAACCATCACCACGCCTATTGTCCCTAGCGATCTCATTTCTTGTTCTTACCATTTTTCCGTAACAAAAATCATAACAAACATGTTCATCCAAGATTTAATTAGCTATGATTCATTCATCAAATTAGCTACTATGTAAAAATTACCTTTATCGTCAAGACAACCAAGATTTACTACAATTTTATTATCTACATTTGAACATACCCATGTATTTATAAGTGTAATGTATGGACCCATGTGTAATGTAACTCATTTTCACCATTTATTGCATGGACTCATGTGTAATATGTAACTTATTTTCACCATTTAATGCAAGGACTCGATCAATATGTTACTTATTTTCACCATTTAATGAATGGACCCATGTTATACAAATAACATAAATCTTTCTTCACGAATGGAAAGATTATCTGTCCCCAACTAACAAGTCCATTTAATGGATGGACCAATTGAATATGTTACATACTTTCAATCATTTAATGCAGACCCACATAACATATGGCACGATAGGCAATATCATGATCGTGTCAAGCCTTTATTGATCGTTCCACATGAGGCACGTCGAAAAAAATGGTAATCGTGTCATCGTGCCTCATGTATGGCACGATCAATGATATGGCGATCGTGCCATCGTGCCCATCGACATTAATGAGAATCACGCACAATTCAAGTTATACCAGAGAGTTAATCAACAACCAATTCATCCAAACCATTCCCAAATCATACCTAGTTATTCAAGTTAAACCAAAACATATTATATAAAAACTAAATATACAAAATATATACAATTCCAACTAAATAACCACAATATACACAATTCCAACTAAATACCCACAATCTACACAATATAATCATGGGGGAGGGGTCCAAGTCGATGCATCGGTGCTAAATTTATACACCGTAAATGCTACATGCCGACGATAGGTTGTTTTTATATACTCTCGTGTTAAGACAAGGTCAAATACATTTATAAGAAAACTCTCCACCCTCCTCAACGCAAACGGTCCACAACTATGACTATCATGTTGTTCGTGAATTTTTGATGGACCAACAACCCAGATACCCAACAACCAATCCCATACGACCTTGCACTTGGGGATGGACCACTACACCACCAACTCAGCCGGCAATGTAAGACAACTAGGTAGGCATCAATTTGTCAGAACAAGCAAACAATAAGATCAATTGTCAATGAACATGAACAAATAACACCCTGGAAATGAAAGAAAAAAACATTAACATTGTGTTACCACAGCCTTCCAAATCACCGGTCGGCGACTCGATATCCTTAAAGAAACTCGCAAATGTGCAAAATGCGTATCAACATTACAATTTGAGACGAGAAAACTCGTGTTAAAATCACAAAACAACAATAGTGTATTTGAATTCATATATTGATTTAACTTACGTCTCATCGCTATCTAAGAACCGCATGTACTCGGCATGTGTGGCATCCTCCTTACGACGCTCGTTTGCCGTGAAAGGGCTACGAAAGGTACTAGATGGCGATCGTGCTCTCACAACACGAACGGACATATCATCCCCTCCGGATGAACCCACGTACCGATGCACCAATCCCAATCGGTGTCCGTACATCCGTAGGGGACAGATCCAACCCCTGCGGCACCGGCGGTGGAGGAGAAGTAGTCCGTGTGGCCCACCCGGGGAGTAACCGCTTTCACCCACCGTAGTGGGGAATAGAATCCGCACAATGAAGGAAACTTCATTAAATAACATAATTCAAAAGATATTCTATTCTAAATGTTTAACGGGAAAAACAAATAAATGTGCACTGAGCGGAGATAAAACGCTGAATGGCGGGATCAATCGATTACGACTGACCTCCTTCCGCACGATAAGGCGGTTGATAGGTGTGAGTTTTGCATGTATTTTAGGGCATATTTATGGCTATAATTGTTTATAAACATGCAATAACGTGTATGAAATGGTATATATTCGCTCTTTGTGGGAAAGATATTACGCTTTGCTCGTTTTGTAGGAATTTAACAATATTTGGAGTGATTTTGTGACAAATACGAGCATTGCAACCTAGAATCATCAAGAATCGAGCGATTACACCCAATTGGAAGCCAACTATATGGATTCTAGAGTCATAGTGATGAGTCGTGTGTCAAAAGAAACATGGATGATCAAACAACAAGGAGATTTATCTCGAGGAACATCCAAACGCGTATGGAATTTCCAAAGACTTTGGCAGGGTTTAGTATTTTGGCCATAACTCTCTACAAAATTGATATTAAGGTGATTCAAGTGGCTATGGAAAGCTAAAAGAGAGGGCTACAACTCTTATGAAGACCCCGCAAACAAATTTGGACGTTTGGGTGGCGCACGGGTAACCCGTGCGTGGGCGCACGACCCGTGCGCCCTACTGAGTGGATGGCGCACGGGTAGCCCCGTGCGTGGGCGCACGACCCGTGCGTTCTTGCGAAAAACTCCAAAAATAACAGCAAATTGACCTAGACTTCAAAAAGGGTATAAATACCACTTCTTGGGGCGCACACCGGGGAGGAAAGGTGGGAATACACCCAAGAACACAAGAAACACATCAATTTCATCAAGGAAGAATCAAGGGAAGAATCGGGTCGAATCGGAGCTTGAGGATTGAAGATAAATCGAGAGATTATCCATTTCCCTAAGTTTTCTCATTCTTTGTGCTTTAATCTTTCATTTTAGCTTCTTATGAATATGAACAATTTGTCATGAGTTGTTTATTTGTAATGGGTAGCTAAACATCTTGTGATTTAGGGTTTTGGAAGTAGATTAATTGAACTCTTGTTGAATGTTTTAATCTTGATTGTAGTTATTGTCTTGAAGCTTATTTGAGTACTTTGTTCTTATTCTTGTTTTATCATTTGGCCAATGATTTAGCATGTTTGATATATTGATTCATAATTCGAGAGATGAGTTTCAATATTAGATCTTGAGTATTTGACATGAATATTTGCATAATCGAGAGGTTTGTGAATATTTGTGAGGATATTTGATATTTTGTGCTTTTGGGAGTTGTGTATCTTATGTTGAGTAGAGATCTTAGCATAGATATTTCAATCTACACTTTATATACATCTCGAGATGGGGGATAAAATACCGTTGTGATCGTCTTATAGGTGTATTGATAATAACTTTGGCTTTGATTAAATCGGAAAACAAGAGGAATATTAATTGAAACCACAACCGGGAATCCATTTCATTCCCTTGATAATTCCATTATTATTTTCATCTTGTGTTTTTGTGGTTATTCTTGTCTTTACCTCCACAACAATCATCCAATTTTGATCGTCTAAATAAAAATAAGTCTATTTTGGTTCAATACTTAGCGCATAAATTTATTAGTCTCCGTGGATACGACCTTGCTTACCATATTCTATAAACTACACCGTACACTTGCGGTGAAGCTAAAAATAAGGCGAACAAGCGGTACCATACAGCGCGATATCGTTCCGGACCAAACCGCACGATCTGCCGCACGAAAGTGGAACCTCCTGCCACACACCATTGCAGGAACCTCTGCTTGCATCGATCGAATCAAATCCGGAACCAACGCCTCGACCTCCCGCCGTACTAAACGCAGGACCAAGGCCTCAATGGCACGCTCAACCAAAGTCGGACACGATGGCCTCCCTGCTGCCGCCGCACCAATTCTTCTAATAGCGTTCGATCGGCGGCTAGAGAGGTGTGGAGGTGTGTGGAGAACATCGGAACAACGCCCCGGGGTGGACGATCATAATCACCCATCTCAATATGTGGATCGACATCAGGCTATCATCATCATCCATCAACGAAGTCGACTCATGTGTGGTGCGTCGACGCTTTGTGGTCTTCTTCTTCCCGTCGGGTTACCCCGATGAACATAAACAACACCGGATCGGAGCTCGAGATTGACATGCAATAAATAAGGAAGCTCATTGTCCCCTCGAGTCAAGGTCGGTGCGTATCAATCTACAAAATTGCAAGATCAAAATGAGTAATTACTTAATTATTACCATAAGTTAAAATTTGAAAAATGCAAATTACATTTTGTACCTAACGGTCAAGAAAGCCATGCAGATTCACGGAGGACTTCGGAAACTTCCGGCGTGTGGTGGAATAGCAATGTCCGAGGTGGAACCCCACATGAATCCCCAGTTGGGTATGGCCAAATACGCCCATATCTAAGAAGAACAATAAAAATAGTTAAATTATAAGATGTATGTTTGTCTAAATGTAAATTATAAGATGTAAATTACATTAATATCACTTACCAAGAAAGCCCAAACAAATCGTAAATACGAAAAGTACTCTTGGGCTCGGTGGGTAAAGTATGATGAAAGGTAGTGGCATAAAATCGAACGGGCAATCTTCCCGCCAGAAAAGACTCCCATTTGATCAACGTCATAAACCAAAGTCCATCACGAATCCTCAATGATTGTGGACCTTGGATCCCATGCGAATAGCAAATAATGTGCAACCAACAACTTCGCCACCTTCAACTCATCGGAAGGATCATCACGGAATGCACCGCCCGCAAAATGCAAGAAAGTAGATCCTTCATCGACACCTTAACACCACGGTAGTGTCTATCATACAACCCGTTGGGAGGCGGACGTGGTTGGTGTTCGGATTAAATGTGGTGGGCAAAGGATAGCCCAATTGATAATTAAAGCGTACTCATATTTGGAGAATCAATCAAACGGTTTCCAATCCGAAACCAAAATTCGCCCTTGCACATTTTTTAACAACCTCCTTCGCAATAACGACATAAAGGCGACATTACAACTAACCGCACGGTTGTCCATCCGCAATACAAAACCAAAAGGACTTCGAAACTCTTCATACACAAAATTCCCGTAATCATGCAACTCGAGTTCTAAGTCGTCAAGAATCGACAACCTTATACAAATTGATCTTGGCTTTATTGCCATAAAGTTCGCCTCTTCCAAGCCCATTTGTGAAAAATAGTAAAAAATCAAAATTAGCAATCAACCACTATCGACCAAATCACATAGAGAACTTTAAAAAATTGGCGGCTACTATGGCACGATGGCTTATTCATCGACCGCGCAAGAAGTAAAGCCATCGTGCCAACAAGGCACGCGATGGTGGCACGATCGATGAATAAGTCATCGTGCCAACGAAGCAGCGATGGTGGCACGATCGATGAATAAGCCATCGTGCTGCAAAGTTGGCACGATGGTGGCACGCGCGTTCGATGACTAAGCCATCGTGCACTAAGTGGCACGATCGCACAATCGATCGTGCCACCCAGGGCTTCATCGACCGTGCCATTGCCATTTCGCCTTCTTCAAAGTTCCATATTTCAAATTTCTGTCAAATGGCGCCATAACTATACCCATCTCAAACCCATACCCATACAACTACATAGCACACTCAAATTACAAAAATGCAAGTTATTTTAAGGAAAAGTTGAGTTATAACAATACCTCGTCATTTTCTTTCATGGTCTTAGGTGCGGGTGTCTCGTCTCGACTTTGTTGTGGATAGTGGTGCACCATCGACGAAGTCGTCATCATCAACGGGAAGAACCATCCTTATTCTCGGTATGTTTGGATTTTATTCACCATTGCCGTCGATTAGAAAAAAAAACAGGTTTGCGAGGTGGGTGTATTTTTGTTTCAAATTGAGAAAGTGGGGAGGTGAGAGGTTGGAGGGTGTATTTTGGGGGAAAATAAGACTAAGGGTAAAATTGGAAAAAAGGGGAACTCATCAATTGGGTCATATTTGAAAAAGTGGGGGTGGGTAAAAACTTATAAGGTGGGTGTCTTTCATCAAATTTAAAAGTCTGCCAAAATAGCGCCACCGAAAAATAAATGCCAACTCCAAATATTTCTTTACAAGTCCAGTGAGTGAAGATAACACAAAACAAAAGACTGTACGAGTGGACATGGTGGCCGCCGGGAAACAAATACCAAGAAGTCAAGAACCAACATAGACACCAATTAACTTCCCCCGCCACCATGTCATCCTCGTTCTCTCTCTCCTCTTTACCCTCCACCACCCACCACCACCACTACCTCTGCCACCGCCACCGCCGCCGCCATTCTCCCGTTCCCTCACTCTCCATAAAAACTCCTCAAACAACAAACCCCCAACAACCACCACAAAGCCCACCTCATGGGTCAGCCCAGACTGGCTAACCTCTCTCACGAAATCCCTCACAACATTAGGCCCAAAAGACGAGTCCAACATTCCGATTGCCAGCGCGAAGCTGGAGGATGTATCGGACCTCCTTGGTGGGGCCCTGTTTCTGCCGCTCTTCAAATGGATGAATGAGTATGGGCCCATCTACCGTCTCGCCGCGGGGCCCAGGGATTTTGTGATAGTCAGTGACCCCGCCATTGCCAAGCATGTATTGAGAAACTATGGCACAAAGTACGCGAAAGGGCTTGTTGCTGAGGTCTCTGAGTTCTTGTTTGGCTCTGGTTTTGCCATAGCCGAGGGTTCCCTTTGGACGGTAATTATGATTTTTGTTTTTAATTTATTTTTTTAAAATGTTTTTGGTTATAATGGGATCATATTGATTGCAATCTGCACAAGCTTTGGTTATTAGTAATTAGGGTTTAATTGCTGTGTTGAGTTTTGGGATAAATTAATTGGATTGTGATTAATGTGGGTAAAGATCCCAACTTTTTGGAGTTCTTTTGCTGGGAGCTAGTGTGTTATTTTCTCCTAATTCTAATTTGTAGCAATATGAAGCCATAGTATTTAAGGAGTGTTAGCAAACACTTGTGCTTTTAGAGGAAGTAGATTATTGGCGTCGAGGGGGCGTTGAGAATCAAAAGTTCGTAGTATTTGCAAATAGAAGCTGAATGTTGATTAAGTTAAGATATAGTGTTTGGTGGAAAAGTTGTAAAAATTCTTTATTTGTGTGTAAATGTCATAGCAGAAGCAGAATCAGAAATCTAAGGGTGCGATTGGATATGCTTTCATTTTGAAAAAAATTCTTTTGCTAGAGAATAGTGGTAAAAAACAATTTGAAAAAAAAAAGATGAATTTTGATAATGTGATCGGATGTGAGATGAAAAAATAATGATGAAAGTTGATTTGAATTAAAAAATAGTAAAATAATGATTGGTAGTTAGAAACGTGTGAGTAGGTGAATGGTAAAATTTGTGGGAGAATGTTTAATAATGATTAGTTGTTTTGTGAAAAAATGTGTAAATGTGATTGATAAGAGAAAAAAAAAATGAGAAAAAGTGAAAGTAAGAAAATAGTATATTTCTGAAAGTTTTTATTAAACAATTGCATGTTTGGTTAAAAAAATTCTCGCGTGAACGAAAATGGAAATCTTTCCATATCCAGTCGCAGCCTAAACCACTCCTCCACCTGCATTTCAATTCTGATTAAATGAAGTAGAAGCAGAAAGTAGCGTTTGCAAACACTAAAATGTGATCTTTTCCAGCTAAAAGCTGAGAATCACATTTTTTAGTGTTTGCAAACACTTGCTTAAATAAGGTCTCATTGTTTTTGAGGTTAAACTTATGCTTGTCACTGTTTTTGAGGTTAAAAGTATGCTTATTATAGGTAAGGCGCAGGGCTGTGGTTCCATCGCTTCACAAGAAGTACTTGTCGATAATAGTTGAACGGGTCTTTTGCAGATGCGCTGAGCAGTTGGTGGAGAAACTGAAACCCGATGTACTCAACGGCTCTGCTGTAAACATGGAGGAAAAATTTTCACAGCTTACTCTAGATGTTATTGGTCTATCTGTATTCAATTATAATTTTGATTCTCTAACGACCAACAGTCCCGTTATTGAGGCAGTTTATACCGCATTGAAAGAGGCCGAGCTGCGTTCGACTGATCTATTGCCATATTGGAAGGCAGGTTATTAAAGAACAATGCTCACTTTTTCTTTTCTTTCTTCTTTTTTTTGTTATCTTTTAAGTATGTTTGTGTTTTTCAGATTAATGCTTTGTGTAAAGTAATACCAAGACAAATTAAGGCTGAAAAGGCGGTTTCTTTAATAAGACAAACTGTTGAGGAGCTCATAGCGAAGTGCAGAGAGATGGTAGAAACCGAGGGTGAGAGGATAAGTGAGGAGGAGTACGTGAATGACGCAGATCCGAGCATTCTTCGGTTCTTGCTTGCTAGCAGAGAGGAGGTATAATCTTATACTCATATGCATTATTTCTCTACAAAAAATACACTTGAGGTTTAGTGTAATTTCAAAAATAAAACACATATATCTTTCAAAATTACAAATAGTCCCTTGAAATTTGTTTCTATTCGACAATGGCATCCTCAAAAAGGGATATTTGTTAAGCAAATGCAAATCTCAAGGGATGTTTGTAGTATCTTAAGAGGGTATGTGTAATTTTGGAAGATAACTGGAATTTTTCTTGGAATTAGGCTAATCCTCAAGGGTAATTTTTGTAATTTATCCCTTATATTATATGACTCAGTTTATATTTGTTTCATGTCGGAGCTTTTTCAGTTAAACCAACAAATTGATGAGATTTTATGTTTCTAGAAATTACTCGGTCTGCAGTATTCCAAACGTGACCATCGTATTTGTTATAGGTATCAAGCACTCAGCTCAGAGATGACCTTTTGTCTATGTTAGTTGCTGGTCATGAAACCACTGGTTCAGTGTTAACTTGGACGGCGTATTTGCTTAGCAAGGTATATTTACTAGTCTCGACTCAAATCCCTTTTGGTTCCGATCAATGTCTAACATACTCATAGGGTCTTTTTCTTGTTTATTTTTTTTAAAAAATTTATTTCAGGACCCATCGTCTCAGAGAAAAGCACAGGAAGAAGTCGACAGAGTTTTACAGGGTCGGCTTCCCACTTATGAGGACATAAAGAATCTCAAGTTCTTGACACGTTGCATTAATGAATCAATGCGTCTATATCCTCATCCGCCCGTAAGTTGAAAAACTTGTCCCTCCATTGACGAATATGTGTTTGTTCTTAACCTGATCTTGGAATATAAATTTCATTAGGTCCTGTTGAGAAGAGCTCAAGTTGCTGACGTGCTACCGGGGGACTACAAGGTCAATCCTGGTCAAGATATTATGATCTCAGTGTACAATATCCATCACTCTGCACAGGTATCTTCACCTCAAATTCCCAAAGAAAAAAAATATAATAATATAAGGGATAATTACAAAAACACCCCTTAGGTTTGGGCTAATTACAAAAAGACCCAGAGTTCTTTGAAAATTACCAAAAAACCCTTGAGGTTTGATTCCGTCTTACATGTTTCGGTGATTTTCAAAAACATTTCAAAAACCCTCACATTTACAAGAATATTACAGTTACCCCCCTTAAATTTAAGACAAAATGACACCTGAAGATTTTTTTTTATAATTTTGAAACATCACTGGGTCTTTTTGTAATTAACCCAAACCTCAGGGGTGTTTTTGTAATTATCCCTAATAATAATAAGTAAATAAATGACATGATGCAACTAAACATATATATGACTTGACCTCTGATAGTCTGATTAGAAGCTGATTGAATGAGTCAAGCTATTTTTTTGTTTCAAATCAAGTTAGTCGTTTACATCCACAAGTAAAACTTATTGGTTTAATCTCACTGCTTTTATCCATGCACCATCGTAAATAGATGCTTTTCGTAGCCTTTTATTTACACTTTAGGCTCAAGTCTCTGTCACTCTGTGTTCTCATCGAGAAACTTAAGGAACGGTTTGGATGTGATTTATTGAGTCAAATATATTATTCTAATCGTATAACAATTGGATTTGGAGTTTTATTAAATGCTTTAATTTCTATTTAGATTTTATTTCCTTTTAAGAGATATCGATATGAACCTTAGTGATCGATTCTCTCATTTTATTTTTCAAGGTATGGGAAAGAGCAGATGATTTTGTGCCAGAAAGATTCGACTTAGAATCCCCAATTCCTAATGAAACAAATACGGATTTTAGGTAGCTACTCAATTTTGGCTCATTTCTGTTGGAGGCCTTAATAATGTTGTAGCTTCTAATTTGTTCGTATTGCAGATTTATCCCATTTAGTGGAGGACCGCGTAAATGTGTCGGTGATCAATTTGCATTACTCGAAGCGATTGTAGCCCTTGCAGTATTTCTGCAGCACTTGAACTTTGAGTTGATCCCGGACCAAAATATTGGCATGACCACTGGTGCCACTATACACACAACAAATGTAATTATTTCTCAACCTTTGATCCTTATATATAAGGTGCTTTTGTTTTTTGTCCATGGAGCCTCCACTTGGATGGTGGAGAATTAGGCAAGAGTCATTAGTTATTCAAATCAGAAACATAAATAGTATAGAAGTGAATATAAAGTGTTTGCAAAAACTTAAGAAGTGATTTATTGTTGCAAAAGTAAAAGTAATTGAGAATCGGAAGCTGGTAGTATTTACAAATAGATTCAGAAGTTGAGAATCGGAAATTGATAGTGTTTGATGAAGAATTTGTAAAAAGTGACTATTTGTTTGTAAAAATCAAACTTGAAGCAGAATTAGAAATCTAAAGCACACATCTCCCTGATTTTAGATTCTAATTAAATAAAGTAAAATCAAAAACAGAAGTTGGCATTTGCAAATACTAAAAAGTAATTTTTTTCAGCCAAAAGCTGAGAATCACTTTTTTTTTAGTGATTTGCAAACACTCCAAGCCCGAAATCCAGCATACAGTTAAGCGAAAAATAGTAATAAAAAACAAAACAAAAATACTTGTGGATCTTAATGTTATGTATCAGTTGTGCTCATCTGTGTTTGCTTAGTTTCTGAGAACACGGAGGCTGAATATTCTTTCAATTACAGTTGACGTTATCGTGCAGTTTAGCCTCTGTCGTTTTATTACATATGTTGCAGCTCGTGAAAATGCATGTATGTTTTGTGGCAGGGATTATACATGAAATTGACTCAAAGGCAAACTGCGTCCGCTTTTGCTGCAGCAAATTCTGTCGCGTGAGAACGGGTAGGGTAATATCGGTCTCGCTTAGGTACATGGAATTTGTATCCGTTTTCAATATTTTTCGTGTAAATGCGTAATATGTGCCTATTTTCTGGGTGACTGCACATTTCAGTATATTTACTTTCATCCCATGCTTCAAATAGGGACGATTTATGATACCACTGTATACTAACTGAGAGGTGTAAATAATGTATTGTATTTCCAATGATTCATACCCCCTTCTAATTTCGCAGTTGTAAGTTCATCCACATACCATTTATACATGCACCTAGTGTTGCATGATTCGTTCATTTTAAATTAAAAGGGTAACTATAATATTTCTATAAATGCCAGAGTGTTTTTTGAAGTATTTTTCGCTTATAAAGGGGGAAAATGTACGACGGATGACGATTTTGTAATTTTAAAAAGCCTCTAAATCTTATTTTTCGTAATTAGTCCAAACCTTGGGGGTTGTAATTATTCCTAAAAGCAATTTGAAATTCAGATTGAGAGAATTATTAACTAATAAAAGTATCGTAACCACGAGCTTCTATCTCAAGTGGTATCACTCATCCTTTGTAAGCGTGTTGGCTAGGGTTCGAATCGAGTATCTTTCAATTTTTTTGAAATTTATCTCATCCCTTCGACAGGGCGTATCCACATATACTCAAGACGGGCTTAAGCCTGCAAATTTTCAAAAACCGTATTTTTAGTATATAATTTCGCAATATTCAAAATTAGCCCACTCTAAAATTTAATGCAAAACTCAAATCTCACCCCAAAATATAAATTCAATTTAAAAATCAAGAATGAAGGATATAAAACTTTTTTTGTGCTATTATGAAATTGATGTTATGTTTAATATATTCGTGATTTTTAGACTATTTTGTGATCCTTATTTATCATTTATATACTTTACTTTTAAACTGTAGTTAACTATTTGTATGGTAGTTTATTATAATATGTATTGATCCTTATTAGTTTAATGGCCTAATAGTCCTAACTAAATCAATTTAGTGAGTTTTGCTTATTGTGTCTGTCGTATTGTACTATGTTTTCGTGTTTTTAGCGCGTCGTGTTTGTATTTAAATTTTTGGCCCAATAATGCTAATATAAAAATACCACTTAAAGTAGCTTCTACTCTTTATTGAGAAATAATGTAGTCTTGTAATAATTTGTTATATATATAAACTTGGTCCTATATATAGAGATAATTTTTCTAAGGAAATTTTTATTTTTCTTAGCCCACCCTACTACTAATTCCTGGATCCGCCACCGCTTCAACCATTACTCCCAACTTATTAAAAAACTAATAAAAGTATCGTACCTACTGAAATTCATTCGTCCTACAGAATTCTATCACGGTCCCGTCGAAATTATCTTAAAAGCAGAAATAGTTAAATCCAATAAATTAGAGTTGGTAGACACCTCCATAACCATAAAAATACAATTATTTGCATCGTTTTCTATTGTTAACTTAATTGCAAGTAAAGAATCAATTATATAAGTACCATTTTTAACCCCAGTACAACAACATTGATTCGTCTGATCAGTAGCTGTCTTCAATACTTCAGCCAAAACCTCTGTCCAGGACAAAAGGAAACTGGACGGCATGGATCCTCTCCATTTAGGGGGTGTAAATTTTCTTGTGCATTTGGAGAGAGAAAGACATATGTGCATCTATACATACACCTATACATACACATACATATATAAAAATGTATGTATAGATGTACATCGTCTTTCTTCTCCAAACGCACAAGAAATTTACACACCTCAATGGAGAGGATCCATTTCGAAACTGGACCCAATGACCTAAGTTAGAGTGAACTTTGGACAGCTTTCAACAATGTAAATTAAATGTTGTTATGATATTAGTCATTTTCAGTATCCATCAATTTTTATTTACTCTTATGGAAAGCATCGAACGTGATTGGTTCACCATATATTTAAGTAACATAAAATCAAATGACTGAGACATTGGAACTATTGTAAAGGAATTTCCAATGTGAAGAGGCTTATCGTTGTTGTTCAGTGCTTATGAAAGTATTTCTCTCAACTTTTTAATGAAAAAAATGCTTATTGTTGTTGTCGTTGCACGGTCTTAGTTTTTTTCATTGCAGAAATAAAAAGAAGTTAATGGATTTTCATACCAAAAAAATAACGAATAAGGATAAATAATATAGTTAATATTAAAACTCAAAGGTTTAGTGTGATTAAAATTGTTAAAAAATTAATAAATTAAATCAACCAAATATAAAGAATTGGACTTCATACTATAGCAAAATGAGCAATTAATTTTGAACAAGATATGGGTATATTATAAGTTTTGGAGACTGACAGGTATCACACTAGCACGATATTTTTTTTTTTTTTTTTTATCGAACGATAGTATTTTATTAAAACAACTCAAAAACTAAGATTACAATTACAATCGTAGCCTAACCTGGCCGTGAGCCGACCGACTAACTACAAGCTAAGCGGGGAATTGGTAAGACCAATTCGGGTTCCACTACACGGACTAGAAAACTACACACCCCAAACTCAACCACTCCACGGAGGAGACAAAGACTCCTTAATGGAGACTATAACACACTAGGAAAATCAAAACACGGCACGAGCAACCACTACATCTGCGCAGAAAGGAAAAATTGATCCGTCTATGAGTTTCACAAATTAAGGGAATAGAAAATACAAACAGTAAAAGAAAACTACAACAATCTATAGCTAAAAAAACGAGAAAAAAACAGAGAAAGAAAAACAAAACCGAAAAAAAGGAAGATGCCTCTCACTCTCCCAAATTAACTGCCGCAACTCATCGTGTATTCAGCTCCGAGACACCTCTTTGAAGCTCGACCCGCTTTCACCCTAGACCAAAAATTTGGAGCACTCGGATACCCAAAGGACCGCCATTGTTGGCCCTCCAATAACAAATATGGAGGAGGAGGGGGAGGGGTAAGGAGGGAGGGGGAAGGGGAGTAGGGAGGGGGCGGCTGTTTAGGGGGAGGGAGGGGAGAGAAGAAATTTAAGGTTTTTTTTTTTTTTTTTTTGTAGAGAGATGGGGAGAGAAAAGTAGAGAAGAGAGCTCTACTAGCACAATATTTCTAACTAGTGTTAAAATAGTCTTTTTGTAAAGAGATCCATGTGATTCACTGATTTGTAAAACTGTAAGTTATAAGTTTCTGGAGAATGACACGTAGCACGATATATTCAACTATAACTACTTGCTAATTAATGAAAAGCTTTAATTGAATATCATAAAGATCTAGATCTCGATTCACTGTGAACATAAGAGACATAATTTAATTTACAAAATCTAAATTGAAAATCTAGTCTAACTAAATATATAATTTCTTAAGTTCAAATCAAGTTAGGTCATGATTCAATGTTTGATCTTTTAGACTTTGACAAACCTAAACTATCACTAGTTGAAGTACTATTTACTTTCTTCCTAATATTAATTAGAAGATTGATGAATACGATTATTTCTTACAGCCCAACTCCCAAGAGCCAGCAAGGAGAAGACCTTTAAACATCAAATAATTAAAACAAGAGTACTATAAAAAGTGTAGTGGCCAAGGATTTTAAGGTTAAATTTGCTGGTTTTTGATACTAATAAGTAGCAGTGTCAAACGGGCCGTGCGTCTGCCCACTGGGCCAAAAGGGAATTGGGTCGGGCCGGGCCACCAGCGATCGGGTTGCTAATTTTAGAGTCCAGTTCGACCCAACCCATGGAAAATATACTAAATAAAAAATCTGGACCAGTCTGATTTTTCGAGCCTAGAATATTACAACTCAGCCCGTAAAAACTAGCTTTTGCATGGGTCGGAAGAAATCGACAACTCTACTCATAAGTAACCCCTACCCTTTACCACGTGTATACCCAGAAACAAATTTTGTCTTTCATATTCTTAAATTTGAGGGATACATGCAAAAATATCCACAACTTTCTAAAAATTACAAAAAAAAAAAAAAGTCATGAAGTTTGATTATGTATCATGCTTTATCCCTTTATAGTAAAAAATATTTCAAATAAAATATTGTAATTACCCCATTACATTCGTCAAGGAGTCTGGGTTCTTTTTGTAATTAACCCAAACCCCAGACGTAGTTTTTGTAATTATCCCAAAATTTGGTTGAATTTGAGAAAGGGTAGGGAAAGTTTCAATTTCAATTTAGTTATAAATTCCCAAAAATATATATATATATATATATATATATATATTTTTTTCTGAATGTTGGTTGGAGCATATATGGTTGGACTGGAAGTTGAGTAAACAAGAAACAATGAAACGCCAAACTGCAAAGACTGAATATATGCTAACACACATATATGAGGGGTTGAGAACAATGACTAGCCAGCTAATTACCCCTAACGCCGTTCTCTCTTTGGTACCTTGTTTGTGTCATTAATACAATGTATACTAATAATATTTCTCACTTACAATTTATCTTTATGCCTATTCTGCCTACTCCACTGTAGCTCAACAAAACACACACACACACACACACAACACAGTGAGGGAGAATGTTCAAGCTCCACCAGAAGCCAACCAACAGACCATCCAAATCAAGAGAGAGGGTCGATTTCAAATTCTCCAATTTTCAAGCCCTTCAGGTGCAAATGTGATTATTTGTTTCTCTTGTTTTCTTTCTGTGTTTTAGTTTGGTTTGATCAATTTCTGGAAATCTCAAAACTTGACAATCTTGAATTGAGATAATTTAATTTAATTTAATTTCCTAGTTGTATTGATGATTGTGTACGTTTACATTGGTGAAAAATGTTTGTATATAAGGCTTGTTTGGTTTGTTATTTTAACCGGCTAAATCGGAAATAATGAGAAGATAATCACTTATAGACTAGTAAATCGCTTTTAGACTCCAAATGTCGCTGCTACCAAGAGGTGGGAGGATTATGCTGATGACGTGGATTCTTCCGACAACGATGATTACGGATGATTGTGCCCCAGTTTCGTTTTTAGATAAATCTGGTGATCGCTTTTTTATAGATTTATGCTTCGACGTCATTTTTTATTCTAGGAGTACTCTTTTTTTCTGCTAAAGGGTGGGTTTTTTTGATAGGTTTTAACGAGGCCACAACTTTTAGCTACTCGATCGAAACTGCGATCAGAATTTTTTTCCTTTCTTTTATATATTTTCCGCTTATTCAAAAAAATGATAGCTATGCACAATTTTTGATCAAGCAGGTACCAAAGGGATGGGACAGGCTTTTTGTGTCTTTAATTTCTGTAGAAACAGGGAAAACAATAGCAAAATTGGGGAAAGCAATTGTGAGAAATGGTAGTTGCCAATGGACAGAGACTCTATCTGAATCTATCCACATTACAAGAGATGATTCTTCAAAAGGGTATGAAGATTGCCTTGTCAAGCTTATTGTTTCAACGGTATGACTCAGATTTTTCACTTCATCATTAAAAAATGGGATAATTACAAAACCCCGCCAAGGTTCGGGTTAATTACAAAAGACCTAGAGATTTTGAAAATTACAAAAAAAAACTCTTGAGGTTAGCTCTGTTTTATATTTTCCCCTTCATAAATAAAAATATTTCAAAAACCCTCCTGATTTTTTTAATAAGTTTTGACTAAGTGGTTAGAGGGGAGGATAGATTTCAAATAAACTAAAAGATACATGGTTGAAAGATTTCAAATAAATGAAAGATACATGGTTGAACCTTTGGTCAAATGGATACCACTTGAGTACAAGCTCGTGGTTCAAAAACCCTCCCGATACTTACACAAATATTACAATTACCCTCTTAAATTTAAGACGATGAAGCAAACGTGAGGGGGCGTTTTGTAATTTTGAAACATCTCAAGGTTTTATTGTAATTAGTCCAAACCTCGGGAGTTTTTTTAATTATCCCAAAAAAATGGGGAAATTGCAAACCCCCCAAGAATCGGGCTAATTACAAAAAAATAAAGAAAAACAGAGGTTTTGAAAATTGCAAAACCTCCCTTGAGGTTTGATCCATCTTACATTTTTCCCCTTCGTAAGAAAAAAAGATATATCAAAATACCCTCCTCAAATTTATGAAAATATTACAATTACCCCTTAAATTTAAGACAGAATCAAATATGAGGTTTTTTTTTGTAATTTTGAAACATATTTGGTTTTTTTTTATAATTAGCCCAAACCTCAGGGGTGGTTTTGTAAATATCCCTTAAAAATATATACACAATGTATAGCGGTAGAATTTTTTCCAGTGTTGATGCATTTTGAGGTTGAGACTTGAAATTAGTAAATAAATAGTCATAGAAAGTAATTTCAATCCTGTATTTTAGGGCTCAGCAAGATCTAGCACTCTTGGAGAAGCAACCATCAATGTGACACATTATACAAGTTCAAGGGCCTCTACTGCAATTTCACAGCCCCTAAAGAAATGCAGTTATGGAACAATTTTGCAGGTGCTTTATTTGAGATACTTTTAGTGTGACAACAAAAGGCTTCCTTATTTATAGTGATAACTCTAATGTGCGAGACCAGATCTCCTATTCTACGTGTAAAATTATGACATCATTTTGTACACGTGACATTCATCCAATACAATGGAATAGGAATGTGGACAGAAAATCTCAATCCTTAATGTCTGTTAATGACTTTCAGGTCAAAATTCAATGCCTAAATCCAAGATCTAAAACCGGGTTCGTATTTTTATGGCAGAATTCGTTTTCTGATTTATCGACTTTTGAACTTTGAGCGAACATTTTTCCGTTATGTCCAGGGATGAGCAATCAAGAAACTCGATTTCTCAAGAAAAACAACGAAATGTGGATAATCACGATACGGACAGCAAATCAAACAAGTCGGATAAATCAAGTGAGAGTATTGTTGTACATTTAAGGGAAGACTTAGCCACCACCTCCAGTCCACTGAAATTAGACAGCAAGGTGTTTGAACAATCTCATTCTGTTATTCCCTGTTTGGCTGGCTGATTCGATTCGTTCACAAATTCATTCATTTGTATGCAGGAAACAAGTCGATCAGCATCCGCACGACTCAGAGCTTCGATTCTCCGGAGGGATCTATAGGGAAGGAAAATATATCCATAAAGAATGTTTTCAAGAGTGATGAATATAACAGTAGCCCAAGTCCTGATTATAATTCAGTTGACAATATTTCTCCGTCAAACCATTCGTCTTTAAATACCAGGCGGTATTTAAGAGACGATTTTCAAAACGAAGACGTAGTAGTCAAAAGATCACCAACGGCCAATTTTGGTTCGTCAAAACATCTTCTAGAAGCTGCGGAAGATTCCATTGAGGAACTCCGAGCAGAAGCCAAAATGTGGGAGAGAAATGCTAGGAAGCTAATGTACGATCTGGATTTATCGAGAAAGGAGTTTTCTGATCTGTCGAAAAAGCAGAAAGAATTAGTGATGGAGCTCTCAGCTGCTTATGCAGAACAGGATGGCCTAAAGAGAGAAATCGAAAAATTGAAGCTCGATTTGGAAACAAATCAGAGTACTCAAGATTCCATCATTCAATCTGAAAATCTGGTTCAGATACAAAAGGAATTGGAGAATGAGATAAAATATCAACAAGCTTTGAATGATAATTTAGGCCAACAACTAAAACAAAGCCAAGAATCAAATATCGAACTTGTTTCTGTTCTTCAAGAGCTCGAAGAGACCATAGAACAACAGAAAATCGAAATAGAGGATCTTTCGTCGCTCAAGATCGACTTTTCGGATTTAGAGAAGAAATTCCAAGCCGATGTTGAGTTGCTTGAGGAAGCTTTGAGAGATAAAACCGACGAACTGGAGAACGAACGGATATCAAACGGGCGGATGCTTTTACAGGTTGAAAAAGATTACGAATACAAAATATCTGCTAAGGAAGATGAAATTGCCAGCCTTGAAGCAACGCTATCGGGTTATGTTAAAGGCGAGCATTTTGAAGCGTTGGATGACAATAATAATGAAATCGAAACGTTGAGAGAAAAAATTCGAGAGCTAGAGAAGGATTGTGCTGAGCTGACTGATGAGAATCTCGAACTGTTATTCAAGCTCAAGGATTCGAATAAAACTGATATCAGAAAATGCGCGTCTTTTGATTCAATGTCAAGTAGTGAGCGTACGGTTGTTTGTCCTAGCGATGAGTCTGAAGTAATAAGTGATTCTAAATTTAACGAATTAGAGAACACTTTATCGGAATTGCAAGAAGAGAATATACGGTTACAGGAACGCGTATCGGGTTTGGAAGCTCAAGTAAGACAACTGAAAGATGAAAATGAATTTTGTAAGCAGGAAACGGATAATCTCAAATCCATTGCTATGAGTCTCCAAGATGAGATCGAGAGACTGAAAATCGAAACGGACGTTCAAACATTTGTTCTCAAACAACAATCAGAAGTTCTGTTGGAACAATTGTTTGGAGCACGAGACGAGTGTGAGTATCTTAAAGAAGAGAACATGACATTACAGGCATCTGCTGAGAATTTTGCACGAAAAATACGACACTTCAGAATTCAAATTCAGAACTGATGGCTCAATTAAGTGACTCAAGAAAAGTTTGTCAGATTGCATTGAAAAGTTAGAATTCTTAGAGGAAGAAGTTCGATCAAATTCTGAACTGACTAAAAATAAACTCAACGTAACACTGCAAGAATCCGGTCGAAAATTCAAGACCTGACAGGTCAGCTAGCATCTTCTAAACAAAATCATGAGAGACTAATGGCTGACCACGAAAGAATTCTGAAATCGATGGCGAATTATAAGAGAAGCGAAGAAAAACTGAAAACCGACTTGAACGACCTTGAATTGAAGCATACCATCTCTGAGTACGAACGCCAACAACTTACTAAAGAAACGAGCATTTTGAAGGTTCAGTTGCAGAATATATCAGTTGATAAGGAGAAATTAGAGATTGCATTGCAGACAGTTTCTGGTGATTACGAAAAAGTGAAGACGGAGAATATTTCGTTGTCGGAAAAAATCTCCGTCTTGCAGGGCGATATGTCTGAGTTTGTGAATGCAAAAGGAAAAATTTAGGCCTAGAAGAGAAGCTTCTGGAAATGGAGAAGGAGTTGACTGCGAAAGAGATTATCGGCTTCCAGAATAATGAGCTTAAAAATGAGCTGATCGAAATAAAGAGAGAAAACGTGCAATTTCAGACGAAGATGTATAGAGTTGAGGAGGAGAAAATCGAATGCCTAAAGAAAGCTCAAGCTCTTGAAGAAGAACTAAAATTGTTGAAAGAGAGAAATAATATCCATAAAGAGGTATTTCCTATCTGTCTAAATATACATAACTGCCACGATTTTTTTTTATCGTCTATGGATTTCTGAAACTTTTGTATCATTCAGGGTGCGTACAATCGCGATTTTCATGATCAAAGTCCTCTTGCGGTTAGCGTAGATCACGTGACACATAGACAGTTGCTTGAGAATGAAGTTGACGAGGGACTGGATGAAAGCAACAAGAACAGAGTTCTGCATGAAAGGTGGGTATAACTGTATAAGGAATATTGAAGTAATGTATAAATTATTCATGCATCAATTCAAGTTTGTTTCACTTGGTAAAAGCTGAAGAATGGATAGAACTTAGCTCATCCCCCATTCACCCTTTTTCTTGTTAACATTCTCTTAAAGCAATAGGTCATCTGTATATAATTACTTATTCATTCTCCTCTTCAAATTACCGTCTTTTTATGGGAGTTTTTGAAATCACTAAAAATAAGTAATTCTCTGCTTTTGGCCGAAATATCACCTTTTTGTGTTTGCAAATGACAACTTGCTTCGATTCTCGCTTCATTTAAGCTGAATCTTAAAAAACAGGAGATGGGTGCTTTAGATTTCGATTCTGCTCTAGGTTTGACTTTTATAAATAAGTAAGCACTTTTTAACTTTTTCACCAAACAATCTCAAATCAAAACTTGAATCTCAACTTCTTATTATATTTGCACTACCAACTTATAATTCTTAACTATTTTTACTCTGCTACCACAATCATTTCTTCTAAAAGCAGAAGTTCCCTAAAATATGCAAGACTTTGGTGTCAGTTAAAATCGCATTAGCAATATGGTTTTGCAAGAGTTATGCCTAACAATATCATTTTTTCACCGTTTAAAATTTCGCGATTTAGTTTGCATAAACATCTGAATGTTTTCTCGATAAAATCTTTCTGCAGTCGTACTTCTGCCGGACAGAAGAACTATGATGCTTCTTACAAGAAGTCATATGTTGATGGTGAAGTAGTGGCGAGAGAAAGGTACGAAAGAACAAAATCATCACTTGAGATGGAGCTAAGAGACCTGAGGGAACGGTACCTAGAAATGAGCCTCAAGTATGCCAAGTCGAAAGCCAACGTGAGGATCTTGTAATGAAGCTTAAAACAACCAGAAATGGGAAAAGGTGGTTCTTCTGAAATCGGCAACATTCGTCGTAAAATTTCAACCTTTGGTTAATTTTCTTAATAAGTAATTTATTAATGCACTTAGCAAATCTGACTGTATAAATTTTAGGACTAATAAGCTATGGCTGGAAAACAAGCAAGCCTGTGCACTTTTTCCCATTGGATTTGCCATATATTGAAAATTTAGTGACAGATTTAGATGTATCTCCTAAAGGGTGCATGGTGTATTTTCGCTGGAAAGCTTTGGCTACGTCAATGCGCATGATGTTCGCCACAAAAAAATAAAAAATAAATAAAAAAAAGTTAAAGAGTAAAACACATTGCAAAAGTGAGATTATATATTGATTATGGACTGCTTTGGCATCAAATAATATGCTTCGGTTTGCTTCCATGAAGGTCGAATTCAGTACGTTAATAAAGGTGTTTACTGTCTACTGATTACAAATTAAGAGAAGTTGTAAATAACATATTTGCACGTATAGGTGGATCGAGTATACCTATTTACAGCAGAACTGTTGATCCATATAGTTAGGATTAAGCCCGTCTACATAATTATACAGTGAGAATCAACTCAGTTTTCCTTTGTTATCTAGCTATAAAAAATCAAATAGGAAAAAATAATCAGCTTTGCTCATTTACCACTGGTTCTCATCACTAACTAATCCACAAATGAAGGCTATAATCTTTGTTTAGAGAAGTAATACGTAATCAGTAAAAGCATCAAATGAATCTAGCAAAAGAATAATCCGATGCTGGTGTCACTGATAAACTATTAAACATGAAATCTCAGTCACATCAAAACAAAGCAAAAGAAATTAACACCATAGTACAAGCCACCACTTTCTTTATTTTAGATCCAACTTTTGGAATTATTAATTTTTATTTTTTCTGTACAAACTTTGTGAGAGTACTATATAAAAGAAATTGATCACTTAACATTCAAACCCTTTGTACAATATGAGTAGGTTTTAGAATATGTGCGTTCGATATATATACTGAAAATGTTTTATAATGGAAAAAATATTTAATTAAATTAAGGATACAAAAAGATAATTTTCATACATGTAAGCAAATAAACAGATATTTTCAGTTTCCAAATAGTCGCATAATAAGGAATCGATGATACCTTTCAATTGGGTAGCGGAATAAATTCACCGGTTCGCGTTTTGTTAGCCCTTAATCTTGATAGCTCGTCTACAAGCCTCTCTCGAACTGCACTTAAATATAAGTCGTCCTTCACTTCGTGCGTCACCCCGCTTGATGTGGAGCACCTACAAATTGTAAGATATCTCAATCCCTGTCATAATCAAATTCTACCATATTAAATGCAATCCCGAGATGCATGTTAATCAATAAGAATCCCTTTGATTTAGCACAATCTTCCTAACTTAGAAGATATATGGATGCAATTTTCCATTAATACAATAACAAAGTTATACTATGCATTGTTTGTTCTTAACGATTGACATTCATAATTTGAATCTTGAAGTCTGAAGACAATAACGATATCAATAGAAAACTAAAACCAAGAAACACTAGCCACCATAGATAATGATCAGTAATGGAAATTAATTGAGACAAAAATTGTGTTGAATGTTATACCGTGGGTTCGAATCCTGAGGAAAATATTTCCTATTTCTGACACGACAAGAACACGAAAATTTTATGTCGTATTCGTGTAAACACGATAAAAAAAATAACAGATAGAAGATACATTAACCTGTTAGTGACACGATAAGGACACATTTATCCTTTTTTTAATAAATAAATGAAAATATATAAATAGGAAGGAAAATGTCCTAATCACAATCGGGTAGTAAAAAAAAAACAATGCAAAATATCGAAAAAAACAACAAAAATAATCTAAAAACGCAATTTAAATGAAAGACACATTTACTCGCATTAGTGACACGATAATCGATATTTTGTATATTTGTATAGTGTATTATTGTCGTGTAATATCATGTCACATCGTTTAATTTGTTATTGTGTATTAACATGTAAATCAATTCTTTTCTTTTTTGTTGGCTTATCGTCGTGTTGTATCGTGTCGACACAAAAATTCCGTATTCGTCTTCGTGTATAACAGATCCTTATCGTGTCGTATTTGTGTTTGATATTATCGTGTCATGTCAAAACAAAACATGACATAATTACACGATTTATCACCCCTAGTTAGACCAGGCACATCCCGTACGAAGCATCAAGCTCGGAAATTGATACATCAAAAAACAAATTAATTAATGGCCATAATTTACGAGAAAATACTAGTACATGACGACACAATTCTTAACAGTTCTTAATTTCAGGTAGATTTCGATATATGTACAATGACATCACCCTTATGTAGTATGTACTGCTAAATAAAGTACTAGTAAAAAAAAAAAACGAAAAAAATTGTACGGCAGCAGACCAAAAAAAAATTATATATTTTTCTTTATAAATAAGTATCTGTGATGTGGAGCAGTGGAGATGCCAATGGCATATCCCATGGAAGATGCTCCATTTCACTCCCTTTTTCGCTCTCTTTTAACCACCTAAAAGTGACCACATAATTCCTACTCAGTCACCTCAATACTTTTTATTGCCCTCATATAACATTCAAACCAACCTTCTTCATCAAACCCTCTTAAATTTCTTCGCCACCGATCTCCGATGGCGGAGATTGCACCAACCGAGGAGGCGGCGATGGTGGCGGCAACCACCACGGCGGCGGATGATTTATGGGCTTAATTAGTGGTGGTGGTGGGACCAGTTGTTAAATAGGGCAACTTCTATCCTTTGGCATTTGTCTCTCATGGGAAGCTTCAAAGTACCGTAATAGAATCTCAAGGGCTACGCAGATTATGTTGAATTGAATGTATGTTGGGTTTTTTTTTTTTTTTTTTTTGTGTGTTTATTTGGAGTTTGTAATGCATGTTTGTTTAATTAAATAATGTACTGGTTTGGATCTTGATAATATGTAATAAATAAATTAGAGAGCCTTTTGGCTGGAATAATCAGTGTTCCAGACTTCCAGTCCATTTGGTCAGTATTTTGACTGTTTTCATGTTTGCTTCAGTTCCTACATTCTTGATTGTAAGTTTGTAACTTGAAGGGCTCATTTTTTATTCTATATATGGTAATAACTAATAATGATCACTGTAGAGAAATTTTACCACCCAACCACTCACAAAATTTTTAACTTTTCTATTAGTAGTACCATGAATTTGTAGTTTAAGTTGTATCGTTCATCTTTTTAAGGGTGTTGATCGGTATCACTTAAGTGGTCTTTCTAACTTGTCTATTAGTAGTATCACGAGCTTGAAACAGAAAGTGGTATTAATCACCCTTTATAAGGGTGTTGTGGGAGTTGAACCCTTTATCTTTTAGTTTTTTGAAATTTATCCCCTCAACCACTACTCATTTACTCTCAACTTATTAAAAAAACTTGTCTATTAGTAATTTATTATTACTCCTGCTAACCTTGTGACACAAATATAGACTTTAGACCTAGTGAGTGTTCGCAATCACTTAAAAGGTAATTTTCCCTTTTTAGTATTTGCTTATGTTTCTGATTATATTTTGTTTAATCAAAATCTAAAAAAAAAACGGAGATGTGTGCTTTTAATTTATAATTAATTTTGCTTTTTGCTTGATTTTTACAATTTTTTTCTTTTAACACTCAAATTTCTAATTCATTTGCAAGTACCATCAAGTTCCGATTCTCAGCCTACTTTTATTTCTACGCAATAAACCAAGCATAAGTATTTACAAACACTCTGCTCTTAATTAAATTATTCTTAAATAGACATGATTAGCATTGGACTTTTATTATGAATATTTTGTTGGTAGGGTCATATTTATGTAGTAAGTGCGGCGTCATCGAGACTCTAAATTCACATAGTTAGAGCATCTCCAGAGTGGAGCGCCATCTTCAGAGTGGAGCAATTTGAGTTCCAGCAGTGCGCCATTCCATGCGCCAGCTTGGATATATGAACAGTGTTGTGATGGTGCAACACTGTTCATTGCGCTATTCTTTTTTTTAATTTTTCCCTTTTTTTTTAAGTTTTAGAGTTTTAGTTTATTAAATTGTGAAATAAAATGGTATTTGTTATTTTAATTGGATATTTTGATTGTAATTTAAGTAATTATTAATAACAAAATTTAAATTATATGATCTATAATTTCAATAATAATATGCAGTTTATCAAAAAATACAAACAAAATCTAAAATATAATATTTATTTTAGTTTGATTAATTTTGAAAGTATAATATTTCATTAATGTTACAAAGATTTAAATTATATATTATAAAGTAAAATAAAAGTCAATTATAAAGTAATAAAAAACAATATTTAATGAATAAAATAAGGAATCTTATGGAATATTCTTTTTTAGTATGAAAAATTGTGCAAACTACTGGAGATAGATTGCATGTTTTGCACTAAAATAATGCATAATCTACCCCAAAGTGGTGCAAACTACTGGAGATAGTCTTAGAGAAACAGGGAAAATGAGAGGGCATATTATTATTTTCCTTTATTTATTTGCGAAATTGTGTTTCAATTTTGTTTTATAATGAAAAAACAATACGCGCAAGACTAGTCAACTGTATGGTCGGCAACCTAGGATTGTGATAATTGGTTAATGAACTCCAGTGAGAGTACTATGGGAAATCCAGTGGTTCACTTCTTTTTTATTTATTTATTATTGAAATCCATTGAAATTATTGTCGATACACAGAAAGGCTGTTTTTGACCTTTCACTTGGGTTATACCCATATGAGTTATGATGCTGATTGAAAATGAACAAAACACTTTAGCACCACTGCACCCCACGATCCATACTCCACCCAAAAGGAAAAACAAATGGATTAGGGGAAGAGACCATTTAATTATAATAAGTTGGGTAAAAGTTGCATTTTTAACATTTGGTTTCACTTGCCCCTCAAATGATCAACAAAATTGTACTATACATTTTTCATTTTAATTTTTTTGGAAAACCATAGTTTTTTTTCCTTTTACTATGTTAGTTTTTACATTATAAAATATTAAAAATTATCCATTTCAATTTCTAGATAAATATTCACCAAAGTCAATTTGAACATAATAAGATACATTTAACTTTCTTTTGTAAACATTTAGGTTTCTCTTGTAAAATTCATTTAATTTTTTATATTTTTATCTTTTTCATAATTTTACTTGCAAAGGAAAGTTAAATGCATCATATTAATTTATGTTCAAACCGACTTTGGTGAATATTTATAATTTTATTCACCTAGAAAATAAAAATGATAGTTTATTTTTTTAATCATAATGTAAAAACTAACCCAGTAAAAGGAAAATAAACTATAACTTTACAAGAAAGTTTAAAATGAAGAACTTATAGTGTAATTTTGTTGATAATATATTTAACCAAAGTAATTATTTATTTTTTGTAGATAAAGAATTAGAAAAAAAGATATAAAATTCATGTATAAATATATAATTTTTTTGAATTTTTTTAAATTTTATGTGGCAAAGTGAAATAATGCAAAGTTTAGGGGGTAAAAGTGCAAGTCAAACATAGAAAAAGTGTGAAAATGTAACAACTTTTTTAAAAATTCGAGACAATGACGGATTTGCCCTCACGTGACGGAATATTCTAGGAGTATTCCACCGGCGGTGGCCAATATATGGCACCGTTCAAAAAATCCTGGAGTTTAGGGGTAAAAGTCTGTGTAGGGAAAATTTAGGTGGTAACCTTAAAAAATGCGTATTGTTTGAAGGGTAAAATGTAATTATCTCAAAATATTATGCAAGATATTTTTCCCACCAAGTGGCACTAAAAATGTATTTCCTCGTGCGAGTGCATACTGTATTTTCAGACCTAGATTGAAGCAGTTTAGCTGTTTATGTTAAAATCGTAGAGCACCGCAGGGAATAGTAATGTAGGGAGTCCAGAGTCGGATGACGGACTGGAAAAGCAGGACACTGTACAGTAGCAATTCTCTTACTTCACCCTAAACAATATTTTTTTTTTTTTAATTTATCTTTCAACCAAAATATACTCTCACAATCTTGTTTCACTGTCAATCTTCTCCTCTTCCACTCTGTATAGGGTTTCTAATCTCTATTTTTCAATCCTATCCCACCGAAATTTAAATCCAAATTTAACCCCTTTTTTTTCCTTTAATGCATGTCACTGAATTCTCTTTTCAACGTAGATCCATAACCGGAGTTCTCTGTATTCCATTCTCTGCTGCTGTGTTCGCAAGCGCAGCAACAGTGAATTCTCTCGAGGAAAAGTACGAAGAAACGGTAATGAAGCCCGAGCCTGGACTCGAAATTGAGCGTTTGGGTCAGTTGCAGGGTCCAAACGAGGATCCGGATCCAGCGATCCGACCCGGCCCGAGTCGAACGGTTCGGAGTTGATGGATTGCTGCAATGTGCTTAGGGTTAGGCCGAGTGAGGCGAATGGTTTTGCAGTTTATACGAGGAATAAGAGGTTGAAGAGTAGAAGCGTAGGTAGAATTGGGTATTTGGATAACCTCCAGGGTAATTCGGGGGTTTTGGTTAAGGCTGAGGAGGCTATAAGTTCGAATGGTGAAGTTGTAGTTAGTGGTGGTGATGCGCTGAACGTGGGTGGAGTTCAGAGTAATTTGGTGTCTTCGGGGTTTAGGGGAGGTGAGAGCGAGGGGGAGATGATGGAGATTGAAGTGAAGGTGGAGCCGATGCCTCGGAGGTTTACCCGTTCTGTGCGTAAGTCGAACGCCAATTCTGAAATGGAGGACGGGAATTTAAGAGATACGGTTATTTCGGAGGCAGATGGTTTGGTGAATGAAAGTTTGACAGTGTTGGGTAGTCCGGAGACAAGGAAGATGGAGATGAAGATGTCGAAGAAAATACTTATAAAAGGGCGACCAACAACAGTTAGAGAGCTTTTTGAGACAGGGTTACTGGAAGGATATCCAGTATTCTACAATGGTGGCAAGAGGGTATTATACTCGGCAATCATTTCTTTATTATTACTATATTCTTGTTGTTTTTGTCATGTTTGTTCTGTTGTCAATCAATGTTACTTCTGTTACTACTGCTCTACAACAATTACTGATATTAGCAGATTGTTGTCATTATTTTCTATTTACTGTTATTTTTTATTATTTTGTTGTTATTGTTTTTGTTTTAATGTCTATTATTACTCTTATTTTGGTTATCATCATCATCATCATCATCATCATCATCTTTTTGTAATATTAGCTATTATAATAGTAATAATAAATAATAATACTAATAATAATAAGTGATTTGTAATATTATTGATATTGACATTGAGCATGAATTTGTTTGCTACATCTTAATAGCTTATATGTGTGTATGTGTGTGTGCTGCACTATAGGAATAAAAATGAGTTGTTGCAAGTTTTTGTGATTGTCAGTAGGGGTAGGGGTAGGAGAGGATGTGGAGGAAGGTCTGTTAACCTGACTTCCCTTCTATCCATCTTCCCCAATGAAGGAAAGTATCTCATCCCACTTCCCAAACAAGTGTAGAGTTAAACTGTTCTAGGTTTAACTGTAAAGGTGAGGTGAAGTATGTAAACCTTAATTTTAGACTTTGTCATTTTTACTTTTTCCGAAAATGAATTTTGTTTTTAAATTTTGCATATAATAGTTGAACGCCATGAAAAAAGAACGATGATAATGGATAAATTAGCCAACATATCTCAGACCTATAATTATAGAAGCTGTTCTTTCAGAACTAAACTAATAAAAAAAGCTTTCCGTGGTGTTTGCTCAATAAAATCCACAATACTAGAGCACATAACTTTGTTTGAATTTGTGATTTGATGGAGGAAAGTCATAATGATTAGCACAATTTATGAGACTGATTTTCCTTAATATTATTTCACAGAGTAGTGTAATTTATATAAAAAAAGAGTGATTTTCTTCTTCTTCTTTTAAATGTAATGATGACAAAACATGAGACAGGTGATAAAATAAATATGTAGGTTATAAATGTCTCAGATAATTATCACAAATGAGCTACTCTGTATTTTCTTATGCATTAAATGAAGGGAAACAATTCTTATAGTGTTTTATTTGCTTGAAGTATAAACAATGAAAATAGACATTTTGATTATTTTTTAGTTTGCTTCAAAGACTTCTTCAGTTCTGCTTGTAATTTAGATTGACGAGGAGTTGGATATCCTATACTGCATAAATCATTTAAGCTTATACAATAACTACAATAAGGTGAACACAGTAGGATTATTAGTAATGAGGCTATGACTAGCAATGTTGATTTAATATCAGAATAGCACTGATAATTGTACGCCTAGTCCCACAAGTTGTCATATGTTGAAAGCGGCAGGGAACATTCACATGAATCAGACTTCATTGAAGCAGGGTCTTATTGAAACATTTCTGTAGTTGCTTGAAATTTTGTAGGACCAAGGTCGGGGATTTTGTCTTAATTTTTATAATATGACTTAATATTACTGATTAAAAAATTTAACATAGCTGCAGTGATAACCTTCATTTGCTTCTTGTGCTTAAAACTATAAGGGCACCAATATATTTATCAGAAGTTTTCTTTAAGAGTCTCCACTGACTTATAACGTCCTTCTAGGGATTCCCGCTACGTGGGACCATAAAAGATGCTGGAATCCTCTGTTCTTGCTGTCTGTGCAAGGGAACTCGGGTGCGTACTCAATATTGAAGTTTTTGGTTTGTTAACTCATTAAAGTGTGGCTTTTTATCGTCTTGTATATATTGCATTTAGCACTTGACTCCAAGACCGATGGTATTTTTGATCTGTATAGGTAGTTCCACCTTGTCAATTTGAGATCCATGCCTGCAAATCTTATAGACGTGCATCACAGTATATATGCTTAGAGAATGGGAAAAGTCTCCTGGATGTGGTCAAAGAATGTCGGAAATCTTCTGTAAAAACATTAGAAGAAACTATACAAAACTTCATTGGGCCTATGCCTGTGAAGGAATCTGTCATATGTAGTAATTGCGAGGGTGAGCTTCTGTTATTTAGTTTTGAATGAATGTTATGTGTATATATTTGTTTTGTTTATTATCTATAATTGTCCTGTATGTTTTCTGTAATAACATTCAAAAGACTGCTTGATGCTCTTTGGTTTCTAGGGTCATTTCTTGCAACATCAGCTGCAAAGGTGGAACTACTTTGTGATTCTTGTATGGTTATTCTGAACTCAGAACTTGATGCAGAATGTGTGAAATCAAGGTATTATTTATGTACAAGTAATTGTTGTGACATATTTTACTCTCGAACCTACTCATTGGCATTCTCTTTTTTCCATGAACTGTTGAATGTGTAGACAACTTCTTATACATTTGACGCATGATGAAAGATTGTAATTGTTAACATCCCCCACCCACCCAAAAAATAAACATCTCTCTCCTCTCCTTTAAAAAAGATGATGCTTCTGTGTTGTAATCTTAATGATCACAAGATGCTATTGACGAAGCCAGACGGTAGTGAAGAATCGAGGACCTAATAAAGATTTCTGAGGTGTTTTGGCAGAACTGGAGCCCAGGAAATGCAAATGTTTAAAATATACTTGATATTCACTAGCTTTTGGACTCTGCAAGGGGCTTCGACACTTAGCTCATATTTCCTTAAGTTTGGAGATGTCATTTTCAACTGTCTGTATATAATATTTGAGTTTTTGTCTATAGCTTCCTGCTGTGAATGTAGAGTAGTTATTCAGTTTAATCAACTTGAGTTGTTTATAAATTACAAATATGTAGGTATGAACTTGTTACGTATTTGTCTTCTCAATTCCTGTTAATATCTTTTGTTTTGGCTCTTTCAGGCCTTTGGAGCCACTTTTAGGCTTGGGAATGTCTGAAAATGGTGAAGCACATAACACACTTAAAAAAAGAGGTCGCCGAGGAAGGAAAAAGAGAAAGTCTGTATCCCCCCCCTCCTCTTTTCTCCTCTTTGTTTTTTCTTTTATTCTTTTTTGCTTGCTGCTTGATTTCTTTTCGCTGCGACTGGCAGGAACATAAAAGAAATTAAAAGTATGTCATTGTGTTCCCATTTTCAGGCATTCAGAGTTGACGTCTCATGCAAAACCACCTGGAAAATCCTCATTGCGTGGTGCAACGAACAAGAAGGGACAATGGAAGACAAGAAAAACGTGAGCTTTTATGCTTTCTTCTTTACTCCGTGTAGGGAGATTAGATTTCCATTACTTGTAGATGTGTTTACCTTTTTAACATTTCCTTCTTGTTTTGATGGCTTTGTGTTTGCATGCTAAGGTTGTCACAACAAGCTTCTGTGATAAAGTCGGCCGGAAGTACGCCAACGAGGTATGGCGATCCGACTTCAAATGGTAGCACTTCCTTGCATGCGTCACTGAAGAGGAAGACTACGAGAAAGATCTTAAAGAAGTTGGTGCTATATATTTGCTTTTTATGTATCTTGATATAAGAACTCCAGTAATAATTTTCTATTTAAATGTTCCATTGTGGTGTCTCAGGTTGTCGAATACTACGTCAGTCTCCAAGTCCTTAATAAGTGGATCTCCATCTGTCTCTCTGCAATCAAAGAGTTCATCAAAGATAACCAAAAAGTTGGTGAAATCCTCTTTGATGATCACTCTTTATAGTTATTCACTTTGGCACATATGAGAAAATCTTAATGGTCCTTTGCTGTCATTATACTCAGAGATCAGAGGATGCACAAGCTGGTCTTTGAGAATGGTGGATTACCTGATGGCAGTGAAGTTGCTTATTATTCTAATGGCAAGGTGGTTCATATATGATGCTATATGTATTGTTCCATATTGCTATTTCAGCATTGTAATCTTCTGTGTATCTGTGTGTAGCTACTGCGCGATGGCTATAAGATGGGTTCGGGAATAATTTGCCGCTGCTGTAGCACTTTGGTAACAATGTTAATTTTGCATCTAAAGTACCTGATTTTTTAAGATGTATTTATTTATTGTCCCACTATGAGCAGGTTAGTCCATCTCAGTTTGAAGCTCATGCTGGATGGGCCTCCCGCAGAAAACCGTCAGTCTCTTTTGTTCGTCTTTGAGTCATGAACATTTATTGAACACCGTTTTCATTTGTATTTAAGTCCTGATGCCATCTCTTATTTCTGCAGCTATATGTATATATACACATCTAATGGAGTGTCCCTCCATGAATTCGCGGTCGCTCTACTAAAAGGGCGCAAGTGTTCTTCAAAGGACAATGATGACTTGTGCATCATTTGTGCAGATGGTGGGAAACTTGTGCTTTGTGATGGCTGTCCAAGGGCCTTTCACAAAGGTGGTTATATTTCTAATATGCTAAGCTTGATATTTTATTTTTCTTCTGTTTACTGCTAACTGGAACTTATTTTTGTCATTTGCAAAAATTCCTTGTTAAATCCCCTTAGATTGCCATTTTACGTTCTGATGTTTAAGTTTTCTCAAAATTCAGCAACTTGGTTGACTGTTATGATTGCTGTGTCGTGTGGACCAATTCCCCTGTCAGTCATATGTGCTTTATTGGTAGTCTGACCTGTCTGAACTATGAAAGTTTTTCGTCTCAGTTATAGTAAAACATCAGTTGCATAGCAAATTGTCACTACTCCTGTCCATTAAATTGCTTGTTGACTTCGTACTTCACCATGTACTCAATGGCCACTGGTTTTAGTGATCAGTATCTGCCAGTAACAGGCTAGCATAATACCTGATGCCAACTTGAGATTTCGTGCATGGCTGATGAGAAATGGGTTCAGCTTGGTTCTCTTTTTCTGTTCCTTCTTTTGTTGTCAAATTAGTTTGAAAATTTCCTTGAAAAATGCTCATTACATATTATAGGTTAACAATTTTTCATACTCCTAATGGGATGATGTTTATCTTGTATTTTAATCTTACAATGAAGAATGTGCATCTCTGTCGAGCATCCCTCCTGGTAAATGGTATTGCACATATTGCCAAAATATGTTCCAGAGGGAAAGATTTGTTGAGTGGAATGCCAATGCTGTTGCAGCCGGCAGAGTTTTAGGTATTGATCCAATAGAGCAAATAACAAATCGGTGCATTCGTCATGTCAAGAACCCGGAAGAAGCGGAAGTAATAGCATGTGTGATCTGCAGGTAACACATAAAAACTAAATTCATTGATGCTTCGGTTTATACTATGATGGTTAGGTTAAACAACAACAACAACAACAAACTAAGCCTTAATCCCACTACGTGGGGTCGGCTATACGGATCATATCGCGCCATCATTTACGGTCATAAGCCATATTTTCATTTATTTCTAGGTATAACATGTCTTGTTTAATAGCTTCTTTCCAAGTCTTTTTAGGCCTACCTCTGCCTCTTTTGATTTGTGACTATGATGGTTAGGTTTACTGAAATTAAAAGATTGTGGCTAATATTGTTTGTTTGTGCCTGCATTTTTTTCCTTGTTTGCAGAGGCTATGATTTTAGTAAATCTGGTTTTGGCCCACGAACTGTTATATTGTGTGATCAGGTATTCTTTATGCCTTTTCTCATAGATTTGTAATGTAAAATACACTAAGAGGAAGATGATTGTATTTCCCAGTGCGAAAAGGAATATCATGTGGGCTGTTTGAAAAAATGCAAGTTGGCTGATCTAAAGGTGAGCACTTCAGTTGAAGGATTTATTATCTCCTATTAACCAATTATTCAACGTTCTTGCATCTTGTGAATCCTTGTGCCCTGTACACAGGAACTTCCAAAAGGAAAGTGGTTCTGCTCTGCGGATTGCAAGTGGATATATTCTGCTCTGCAGAATTTGTTGAATGCTGGTGCAGAAAAGCTCCCTGATTCTTCGTTGGAGATTATAAAGAAGAAGCAAAAGAAAACGCTTCAGTTGCTGATACTGATTTTGACGTGAGATGGAGACTTTTGAATGGGAAAATTACGTCTCGAGAAACCAGGGTGTTGCTGTCACAGGCTGTAGCTATATTTCATGTAAGAATTGTAATTTGATGTTCGTTGTCCGCATTCATTTGATAATACTGGTCAATATCACAACCCTGCGAATATTTGAAGCAAGTTTGTTATAATATGTATTGTTCAGCATCAGATAGTTGCTTTATGAAATCAAGTTGGTATTTATTATTTACAAAACTATGAAAAAGTTGGATATTTCCAATCCAGGTTACAGATAAGCTCTAAGCTAATACAAAACGTAACTTCCTTTACAATCATTGATGCATGATTTAAAAGAACCATTTCCCCTGGTAATGGTACCAGAACTTGTTTTGGTCATACTTTGAAATAAAAATCAATTTTTGTTCTGGAATTTTCTGGTTAACAGTTTTGAGCTAATTCGATTGAATTTACTGCTTATCGTGACTGCTTCTCTACTCTATTTTTATGTTTGGAATTTTACAGACATTTGGTGATACATAAATTTGTTTCATATCTTACCTTTTGATCATTGCAGTTGTTTATTGACTGTGTTCCAGGATTCTTTTGACCCAATTGTTGATTCAGAAACTGGACGAGACTTCATTCCATCTTTGGTTTATGGGTAATGCCCGACTTCTCCTTTGCCTTCTATTACACATGGCTTCATTTCTTGTCTATAGTGTTCTATCATGTTCTCTAATATGATGTCTCTCGTGCTCTTTCTCCCATTCTGTATCGCTCTGTCTTGCATTATCTCTGCCAGGAGGAATATAAGGGGTCAAGACTACAGTGGAATGTATTGTGCTATTTTGACGGTGAAGTAAGAACCATTTCATCGTCTCATATTTGCTTTGGGTATTGATAATGTATTCTCGGCGGTCGACAACTTTTTCCAATCTTGCAGCTCAACAGTTGTATCAGCAGGGATCCTTCGGATTTTCGGACAAGAAATTGCTGAACTCCCATTGGCTGCAACACGCAGTGGTAATCAGGGCAAGGTAAGTTATTTTTCTCATCCAAAAATCTTTGTATATTATATTTCTTAGTTTTTTACTTGAGCAACAGATTGAACTGGTGCCTAAGTAAGTCAGTCATGCAATTGTTGCGAGAGCAACGTTACTCTTCCGCCCTTAACGTGTGAAAAATATGAGGAATAACAATGGGATCTGAAGTTTCAACCATGCAACTTTTGAAAGCCTCAACTGATTTCTGTTAAGTTTGAAATGTTCTTTGCTGATTGATTTGGAAAAATCATACTTTCGTGTATCAATGTTTACAAATGCTTGCCTGCTCTTATTTTAGAGACTTTGGTTTTATGTAACACTATTTTGGCATGGATTAATAATAAAAACTAGAGCTTTAGTTGGAAAGGGAGGGAATTGGATGGGAATTAAGAATAATAAGTTTGAATTAATTATGTCTTAAATGTTGAAGATAGCATAATATCGCGGAAAAACATATTATTTATAAATCCACACCCATTAAGTCCCCCTTGTTTCAACAGTATTTCAAATGTCTTGATCTTTTAGTCTAATCCCATCAAACTCAAATCCCATTTCAATTTACTCATTCCAAATGCTAATCCTGTTAATTGGTTGGAAAACAGTGTAAGGTTGTTATCCTCTGGATGCTTCTTTTATTCGTTATTCTTTTACTATTTGATTAGGTTTAATTATGGAAATAGTGTGGTAGCCCTTTCTAAAAACCAGATCAAATCGGGGGAGGGGGTTATATGTGCAGCAAAAATGTTCTGCTCTCTTTTCTGTGTTTGGAATTTGCTCTAGAACTTCTTGTGATGGAATTGAAACGTCTTTGCAGGGATACTTCCAAATACTGTACTCGTGCATCGAGAAACTGCTTGCATTTTTGAACGTCAAAAGCCTTGTTCTCCCAGCAGCCGACGAGGCAAAGTCAATTTGGACGGATAAGTTTGGTTTTGAAAAGATACCACAAGAGCAGGTATGCAATCAGCCAGTTGCCCCCCAACTTCAAAAAAAAATATCGCAACATATTATCATTGTTCTTTGATCCTTTGTATTTTGCAGCTTTTGAATTACAGAAAAATCTGTTGGCAAATGATAACTTTCAAGGGGACGTCTATGTTAGAAAAAAGAGTTCCAAAATGTCGAATTATTAATCATGATGAAGCAGAGTCTGATGTTCCGGTGCAGTGATTAGGAAAACCAAAGCCATTTGAGCCATTTACCGTATGGCTTTATGGGTTTTGTGTACATTGATCTTCTATTTATATTCTTGTTTTAAGATATTTTGAAAAGGTTCCAGACTGAACCCGAAGTTGCAGACTAGTTGAAATGAATAGGCGAGAAGGAATAGAAAACAGCTTGAAGGGGCATTATGCCTGGCGGGGAAATGGTTTAATTGTAAAAAATTGTCATGAGTAGTTTATTAGTGAAGATTGGAGAGCAAGGTCTCATTATTTTGTCTTTTTTCCTTCTGATTTTTGCTGCTTGTAAATAAATGTTGGCTGGTTGGGTTGAGGTGGTACTGGGCACAAACCCAATCACTTATATATTTGAGGCTCAGAACATGTATTGTATCTTGTATGGAGAGGATGGATTTGAATATACATAATTAATTGCATCCATTAAGTTTCCTATTATCATTTACCCTGCTCAATTGCTGACTGTCACAAGTGTACCATATTATACACACACACACACAGATGTGTATATATATGTACAGTGATGTAATAAATTGAAATGAAAATAATATTATCGGTTATGGATGTAGAGATTTTGAGTTTTTAGATTTTTAATTCCCTAAATTAGGAATAATGAGTTTGGATAAAAGTAGGCTCTTATCCTGAGTTTGTTAAGAGGTGGGTTTTGAA
The DNA here is from genome assembly GCA_016081115.2 of Rehmannia glutinosa. Taxonomy (NCBI): domain Eukaryota; kingdom Viridiplantae; phylum Streptophyta; class Magnoliopsida; order Lamiales; family Orobanchaceae; genus Rehmannia; species Rehmannia glutinosa. The sequence goes on from JABTTQ020000349.1 coordinate 666,171, forward strand.
ATCATAAATCTGGACCTGATATGAATTTAGTTTGTTAAAATATTGTATATTTCCTGTTTTGTTTATGTATGCATTGATACGAAATATATAATTATATATTTGAATAACATGTGTTATTATATATATACTTTTTTTTGAGGGGTTATATTATATATACTTACATTAATATGGATATAATACTTTATATTTGAAACTACTGAATAGTTTATGCTATAAATTTACAAAAGCAACGAGTATGCATAAAGTTTCCAAATTTTGCAAAAAATTACCGACATATTTATAAATAAATCAGTTTTTTTTATTAACATTACTTATTCTTATTCAAAATGTTATTGACAATTCGAATCTTCTATCCATTGATTCCATTCTCTATTTCATCTAAACTAGATAAAACTCACGTTTACAATATTGACATCATTTTGTACACATAGTGATGTGATATCCATTTAATGAGTGAAATACTATATTATATTATTGAAATACAATATGGAATGGATGGAAAAATTCTGTGCGCTTTTTGGAGGACTGTATTCCAGTATATAAAATGACTAAAAAATAAGGAAGGGACAAAAGTTGATTTGAGAACTGGTTGTTTCATATCAAGTAGATTTTGATTCCTTCTTACACGGCGGTTTGGGGTTTTCCTTCCCATTGTCTTCCTTGTTACTTTCTCTAGACATTCAGACAAGTTTGAGATTAGCTGCTTCTTTAATTTGTTTCCATTTGTCCAAGTATTTTCCTTTCCTTATCAAAATTTCCGAACTAAAATTACGATAAGTTTTCCAACCATAACTCTATTAATATTTGCGTTACTAAAAGCTAGAGCCTAGATGTAACACTGTGGCGAAAATTAAGAGGCTATGAAAATTTATGGAAGTATATTATTGTAGAGATGAACAAATTAAACAAAAATCTATAAATTTCTCTAAATAAATACATGTCATGAAATGAATAGAATTATAGAAGAGGATATTTTTATTTAAAGTTATTATCTGCATGACGGCATTTGTTAAAAAATTGTTGTATTTCAACATTTTCCACCATTGTTAACTTCGGGGGATTTGGTACGGTCCCACACATGAAGCGTCTTTAATATGGGGAGGCTCTGCCTCACCAAGTGAGGCTCCATCCTAAAACCAATTGGTGATAGAAGGAGTAATTTCACTGACTTATAAATTGGACTCTCTTCCCTTAATTAATCAATGTGGGACAACTCACAAATAACATATCTCAACAACCATGTAATACAGTAGTAGAATGTCCTGTTTTGGAACCTTGATAAGGCATAACCCGCGCTTCACAACCTCACAAAACTTTAGGATAAGGACATTGAGGGACCTTAAGGATCAGATTCATCCTTTTATTTTTTAGAATGTCCTGTTTTGTTGTCGTGACTCGTGAGTTTGTATAAAGTAGTCAGCCAATTTAGGCAAAAGCACGTGAGATCAACTGTTAAAATGGAGTCCACATCGGTCTGTCAGATCAGAACTCAGAATTTCTAATGGGCCACTTGCACCCTACACGTCGTTCAACCCAATCCTGATAATTTCATGTGCTCAAGCCTGGAAACTACGTCCGTTTTTATATATAAAACTAGTAGATACTCGCCGTGCGATCTTGCGGATTATATATTAATTTTTTGTTATATTAATATTTTATTCATTTCAATGAAATAAATGCACATGGAAAAACAAACTATATGAGAAAGAGATACTATGAATTAATTTTGATTGAAACATAATGGCATATAAAAATACAATATATGAAAGAAAACATTTAAAAACAAATAAACAAATTTATTATAAGTTTTGAAAAACTTCTTTAAATACAACATTGATTGTTGAACTTGAATGGTCACTATCACTATCACCACTACATATTAAAATTTTAAGACCTTAGGATTAGTTACTCTGAAAAAAAGAACATACTGATTGACACTACGACTAAACACAGATTTTTTAAAAGGAGCCCTACATTGGACAAAGATTGACCCTGGCTCTTATTAATAGACATTGCATAAGACACTGTTAATGGAAATTGTCTTCGCTGAAATTTGAATGGAAGTCTTGAATCCGAGGGAGTCAATGACATTCTTGGAATAAGAACTTTATGACCAAGATTGCCTCTGTTAAGAACTTGTGCTTCCAAGATGTGATTTCCAAGTTTTGTAATAATCAATCTGGTCCCATTACATAAACCAAGAGAATGATCTATGTTACGTAACAACATAACAGGAGTTCCAACCTTCAATTTTATCTCGTGATTCGGAACTCCAGAGCACTTAATTCCATTTAAAAATTCAGGAGTATGAACATCGTTTAATATATGAATATTTCTATCAGAATGGCACGGAGAATCAGAACTCAAGTATAATCTCCCTTCTGAACCGTTAATTGCAACCATATAATCATTCACCGCTTGCACGACATCTAAAGTTGGAGCTAATATAGCTCTTTGCTCAAAATATGAGGGATCATCATCATTACTTCCAAACGATGGATATGTACTTTTCACAATACCCGATCGGATCATCGAATTCTTTCAATAGAAATTCATCAGGAATATCAATTGTAGCAAATCCATCATTTGATTCCCCAAGTTTCCCATCCCCAATTTGTGCTATCCAATTAGCAAATCGACCCACTTCATCATAATTTTCACCAGACTCCATACTTTGTAATCTCATATTTTTTGTCAATCTTAACACAAAGGTGAAAGAACTCCACAGATTCGATGAGTTAATAGTGGCATGAACGATATCTTGTCTAGTCCCTTTTGGAATTACAGGCAATATTTGACGAAAATCCCCACCGAAAACAACAGTTTTGCCTCCAAATGGAATATGTTGTCTACCAGGATCAATTGTTTTCATGATATCCTTCATTGTTCGATCCAAAGCTTCAAAACAATATCGATGCATCATTGGAGCCTCATCCCATATTATAAGTTTTGCCTTGAGAATGAGTTCTGCAAGTGGGGAGCCTAATTTTATATTGCAAGTAGATTCTTCATTCGGATTAAATGGAATTGAAAATCTTGAATGTGCGATTCTCCTCCAGCAAAGAAAAAAAAGCTATGCCACTGGATGCAACGTTTAATACGATATCCCGTTGGATCGTGAATCGAAAGCCGACAATGACTTCCAAACGAATGTTTTCCCTTCCGCCATAACCATATACGAAAAATGTTTTTCCATATTCGTAATTCACGGATTCAAGAATTGTATCATACACACGGGCGTTCTCGTATTCAAATCGGATAGAAGCCTTTTATGTTCTTCAATTAAACTTGTTCGATCATGACATGCTTCATCATGTATTAGTCTAGAACGTGACAATGTAAAATATCGTTCATCTGGATATGGCATTGATTCGAATTCACGTAAACTCCTTCCCAAATTTCGTGAAACCTTCTCAATTTCCACCAAAGCATAATTTTTAACATCATGGTCGGACAATTGCGGATCTACAATATCAAAAACATAAAACTTAAAATGGCATTATTAATGAAAAATAAAACATATATATGAAACATACCTTGAAATTGAAATAAAGACGGTGTTTGTATAAAATATCATCGATAGATAAATCAACTTGACTCAAAACGACCTCCATTTCGGCTTATAGATCCGGATGACAAAAGGGTCGCAAAGAGAATCCTCATGGATTGTGCAGATGCCCACCGACTTGCCTCAATTATCCCATCGATATACTTTCTTTATCGCGTTTAACAATCCTAACTCATAGCAAGCATCCCGAAAAGAATTATATTGTACACCATTGATTCGACATATGTCATTATAACATGTTGGGCCACGTACTATATTTAGAAGAATTCTTAAATAGTACAGATCCATGCAAACTTGGGAGGAACAAAGAAAATACGTCCAATAGCAAATCCTCTTTTTCTTGGAACCCATTCTCTAGAATCCGATTTCCATACAAACTTCATAGGAAATTCGGCGTATGTTAATTCTCTTGCTTCAGGATATCTTTTATTAGCTTCCATCCATGCAAGAAACATGCTTTGATTAATAGTTTCTCGAGCCAAAACAGGTTTCAATATTATCGAATCGAGAAGATAACATTATGTTCATTTGGAAGATGGAAACTAAGACGTTCTCTTGAAGGGTCTCTATCTTTGGATTTCAAATCCCAAAATTCTCCAAGCGACTTCACACGATTTGAAATGTATCTACAATCGTAGTACAAATTAACTTCATCAACACTCTTTTCCATGTGGTCATCATTTGAGCTCGATAGAAAGATGCAGAAACGATCGTGCCCCCTTATTTATATATTTGAATAAATACTTGATGGCTCGTGATTTGTTACACCACTCGACATTCAAATGTGCCCCATATCGAATTAATAAATATCGATTATCTAAATGAATTCTGTTTTTTTGAATCGCCCTTCCATTATCTCTACGTCAGTATATAGATAACCATCTTCATCAATAAAAGTCGTTTCAACAAATCTTTTTGGAAAATATTTTGAGCAACGACCATCCACCATGCAAGGAGAATTTCTTTTTTGTCGTCACCACATGGACCATGTATCATAAAATCCTTCATCGCAAAGCATAATAAACTGGATCATTATTTTCATCGGGAATCTCTTTGAAATAATATTATTGATGGCATCCGCAGAGGGAATTTATCTTCCTCGCATAAGAAAAAGAGAATGTGTGCATGCGGCGCCCCCGTTTTCAAACTCTATAGTGTATATTACTACATGATAAACAATTAGGCTTATTAAAATAGTTTAATATATAAAAATCACTTATAAACAATGTGTTACTACATAAAATAAAATAAATGCAAGAAATAATAATAAAAATTACCTGCTTTAACATTTCCAAATATTTTGTTTTTGCGAAGTTCTTGAATCAATCCATCTAGTTTAACTTTGAAAACTCTGCACACTATGTCAGGACGATCCTCAGGCTTAAGACCATGTTCTTCCACAAATCTGACTATTTCGGGCCATTTTGGATTACACGTAAATGTAATAAATAAATCAGGATAACCTGCCCATTTACATATAGCCATGGCATCTTGGTAGTTCAGATCATATATCCGCACCTCCAAGAAAAGAAGACGACAATATGATCTTTTTTCCCTTGATTAGAGGCATCGGTCTCTCCACGCATAAAGCATCATGAAGACCTTTGTACATTTTTAACGCAATTGCTTTTGATGCAATCTAATATAAGTCAACCGAGCAGATTCTATCATAGTATATGCATCAACTACAAACTGCTGGAAAAGTCTTCCAGACACCAAAATAGTTGATGCCTCACCGACTCTTTCGTGCATTCTATAAGCAAAAAATTCTCTTATGCTCACTTTCTTTCGTCCTCCATATCCAGACTTTGATTCAGAAAATGGTATATCCTCTCTGTAACCATCTTCGCCATAAGGAAATAACAAAGGATATTGGAGACTAAGATAAGCAGCATTCAACTCATTAATTCGTTTAAGTTGCCCCGATTGAGTCTCAACCAAAATATCTCTATCACCCATTATTTGATCAAAATCGCCTACAACTAAGGCTGCAACTTCAGATGCACATGGCAAGTTATACCTTCTCGCATCCCCACTCCGTCTGCCAATTAGCTTCAACTTAACATCCAACCTTCCTTCTTCAATCATTTTGTCCTTGGCCATTCGAAAGCATTTGACCAATACATTATTTCTATCTAACATTAACTTCAAATTGGCAACAATTTCAGAATGAAGATCATACGATTATGATCTTGCCTCGCAAATATATAAAGAATACAAACAAAAATGGTAAAATGAATTGGATCGTAAAGAAATTCATTATAAAATTAAGATATGTTAAATGATTACCTAACAGAAAGAATACGATTTGCGATTTCATTTTCAAAGATCATAAATATACAATTGTGCGAACTTAGGAGTTGCACCTGATGTTGGAAGTAAACTTCCAATTAGATGATAATTTTGTCCATGCATCTTGAAAACCAGGAGGAGAGCCACCTCGGTTTATCTCGTGATTCTATTTTTCCTCCCATTGAAGTAAAACAAAACATGTTGTTGTAGCTTCGTATATTTTGACGGAAATGTTTACTCTTCTCAGTGTTTCCATATAATAATTCATGCAATTCTTGAGGGGCTTGTTTTAAGACAGGAAGTTGGATTTTTCCATGCAAACAACACAAAGAGTATTTGGGATTGCGAGCTTTAAAATGGCGAGACAATCTCTCTTCATACCAAAAAATAGCACCACAAAAAGTATAAGTTGAATGTTGGATCGCCAATCCCGTAAATCTTAAAAAAATAAAATAAAAAGCATGTCAGAATTATACTAATATTGATCTTTAAAATGAAAATTATTAAAAAGCACAAAAATATACCGGCAGATGGAAATGAAATTGTTTGTTTTTCACTACTGCATATAACTTCGTTGTCAAAATTATTTCCTAAATTTTCAAAGGCTTCAGCAGGGATGTCAGCTGCATAATATAAACAGATAAAATTCAGTAAATGAATAAAGTATAGAGATATAATTATTATGGGAAAAAGAATCTAAGTATATATGATTAAAAGATTGTTCACCTTTAATGGATCTATTATTGAAAATTTGAATAATATCTTGTATATTGCATAAACCTAGCCTATACAATCAATCATGATCAAAAAGTTCTATAATAAGTTGTTAATAAGCAAACGATTAGACAAATTAATGTATGTATAATTTTATCAATTAAGAAATTAAAATAAATATTCACGCATGTATTTATTCAATAATAAATATTATATTTGAAAAATTAATTTTAACTAAAAACCATAACTGTGATAAACTTATTCTAAATGGATGACATATAAAAAATAAGATAAAAAAATTTAATTTTACATTGATGTACAAAAGAATTTTTCTCTATATGCCTTTTCTTGTTATGAACGGCATTAGAGGCAGGATTTGGACAATCTTCGTCATTTGTTAGATCAATGACCATAGATATATTTGTGGATGTAAACAACGAAAATCTTGGCAAGTGACAATTTTTCAAATATGCGATGAAGTGTTCCCTACAAAAACATAAAATACAAATTAATACATGATATGATTATAATTATGTAATTAAAATAGTGATAAAAATTAATGTACCGTTTGTGATATCTGACAAAGGAGAAATTGTTGCCGAATGTGACGTGTTTTTCATAGAAGATTCACCAATATTATGCTCAAATGAACGACCTCCAAAACAATCATTCTCTGGAAAAAGAGATTAATGTCATAAATAATAATATATAATTTAAAAAATGTTAATGTAAATTTAATTTTTTTTATTTTCAATTTTAAACATAAAATTATAAAATTATAATTCAAATTATTTTTAGACCATAAAAATATTAGTAATTGACAAAAAGCCCAAAACCAATTTCAATATCACAAGGTCTATCATCAATTTCGTAAGGAAAAAAAACACTAAATACCAATGATGACAAATGATATTTTTTCTGTAATCTATAATGATGGATTGCCTGCAAATAGGGCTGTAAATGAATTAAATCGCTCGTATAAATAAATTAATAATATGACTTTAATTTTAATTTTAATTTATTGCATTTGCTTATGATAAATATAAAAATATTTGAATAAATTAAACTAATAGATTGACGTGTTGAAAGATTTGAACCGAACCGGCAAACCAACGATTTCAAACTGGGTGAATGGTTCGAAAAACCATTGACACAATTTTGATTCGAACTATAACCGAAAACCATTTTTATACGATTAGGTTATGTTTTTTAAATTTGAAAACGTAAACCGTCGATTTAACCGGCGCGATTGAATACATATTGTTTTTTTATTAAAATTAAAAGAAATTTGAAAGCGGTAGCTCCAATTCACAATTAGCAAAAATGTTTGCCACTCACTCGGTCACTCCCTCATTTGCTTCGAAATCTAAAAAAGAACCCACCTACCAAAACTTCAATCCTCGTAACCAATTTCAAGAGACAACCACACAATGTTCAATGAACAAAGGTAGTCTTATTTTTTATTTTATATTTTAGGGATAATTACTAAAAAAAGTTATAGATTTTTTAAATTTGTAAAAAATACCTTGAGGTTTAAAGAGAGACACCTCAGAAGTGAGTTTTTTTTATTTCTCTTTTCTGTCAGTTATTTATGTTGTTACATCCATAGTTTTTGTGGTTTGAACTTTCTTTAGTTTTCTGCTTTTGAGAAGGAGAATTGGTTCTATTGGGTTTCTTATTGCGGAGTAAATTTATGAATTTTTTTAGACTGTGGTTCATTGATTCCTAGGGTGGAGTGTCGGAATATGGGTTGCTTAAAAGCCTGAGAGTTTCTTTGCAGAAGAATTTTTGTGAAATTTCTATTTGGATAAATTACTCATTGGAAACAATGCAAAATTTTCCACTTTGATGTTCCTATGGGAAACACATGAGCTTTTGTTACTTAGCATTAATTTTTGATTTATTCAATATCAAAAATTCAAAAAATAAAATAACCGAAACCGAAACCGAAACCATCTTTAGAATGGTTAGGTTTGATTCCAATCGAACCGACGATTTCAAATCGGAACTGGCGGTTCGAAATCGTTGAACACGTCTAACAATAGATTATATAAGCCCAAACGAAACAAATGATCGATTTTTATTTTTTTATTTTTTGAACATACTTTTTAAGTTACAATGCAATAATGAAACAAAATCGAATTTTTTCTTTATCTTGATCCAAACTTATTCAAAAATTAAACAAAGAAATATTTATTTCAGTTCTTGGGCATCGGTACTGTACACATTTCAAAAAGCTAAAAAAAACAACATTTTACTCATATAATGTGTCAAAATCCAGTCTGCATTTCATTTGGTCTAGGGATAACAACGGGGCGAGTTTGACCAAACTCAGGACCCGCCTATCCAAGGAAAATGCAGACTCATGACCCATCCCGCCCCGCTTCAAAACCTACTTCGTTCTGGACCCGTTACCCGGCAGTTCTAACCCGCGGACCGGTCAAACCATAATTTTTTATACTGTGTCGTTTCTGTTTATAGACTGATGAGGTTGAAAATGCTCATTTCCCGGAGAATCTAGAGCGCATCAACCGCTGATAGTGGAGGCGTGGCTTTCAAAATTAATATATTAAACAAAATGATTTAATAATATGTGCAAGCATTTCCCATCTTGTTCGGTTGTTCCTTTCTGTGAATCCATCACATAAACAATTGGTGATTCTATGCCACTGGGAATAAAGCTTAAATATATAAAATTCCCACTTGTTTACTACACCCTTAATAAATATTCCATGTGTTTGGATTATCAGAATTCAAGATTTGCAGTAGTAATTTAACATGTAATTATTAATAATAAAATAAATATATATAATGTAATGGTTACGGGTAGGTGGCATTGGCGACACACGATAAAGACGATAAAGACGACTACCTAACGCAACACCTAAATTTTCGGATTTGGGCCAAGTGTTATCGGGTTGGGCCATTATCGGGCCAACCCGATAAACACAATAAGGAATCGGTCGAAATCGGACCAACCTGATAAGCCGATAAGACCCGATAACTTAAAATAATATATATTTTTTACATATTTTTCTAATCTTAACTTCTTAAGGGCTTTATATGTGATAAATATTAGAGTAAAAATAATATTATACTATATTAGTAAATAATTTAATGAGCCAAATAATCTAAATAGGTCAAATTAGCCAAAAAAGTAATAATAATTAATAAATAAATATACATAAATTTGTTTATTGGGCTTAACGGTCGTGCTCTGGGCTATTGGGTATTTATCGTGGTCGTGTTCGGCTGTTATTTCCAGCCCGTTAAATTTATTGGGTCGTGTTCGGGTTAGTACTTTCGGGTCGTGCTCTTGCCGGGCCGCCGATAACGGCACAACCCGCACGATTTGCCACCCCTAGTTACGGGGCGGGTCTGGGGCAGGTCTTGCTGGACCCAGGATCCACCCGGACCCATCTGGATTTTAGAAATTCATACCCAGGACTCGCCCCGGGATTCATTTCACCGAGTTTAAACCCGTCCCGCCGGGCGGGTTTGATACGGGTGCGAGTTTTGATCCGCCCCATTGTCATCACTAATTTAGCCCCAGAAAGTCTTTCTCAAGCATTTTTCTCTCTTCCTTCAAAAAAAAAAAAGCATTTTCTCTCTTAACAATATAAATCTCCCAAAAGAATAACTCATTGTTCGGTAATCTGAGCATTTTCTCAAGCATTTTTTTCTCTTCCTTCAAAGAAAAAAAAGCATCTTCTCTCTTAAAATGTCAAATAAGATCATTTAAAAACCAATGCCCTTAGTTGTTTCACAATTTAGAGAACAATTATTCATAACCATTCTTCGGTAATTATTATTCCACCTTCATAGTGCACCATGATCTAAAGGAACACCATCATCAACCATTCAATGACAATGAAGCCAAGGTTGCAGAGGCTATGGGTGTTTTGAGAAGTGTTTCTCAGCAGCTGGCCACCAGAAGCAGGCCTGTCACCTTAGATGTTGAAACGTTAAGTTCTATTTTTTTTTGTTAGGATTTGTGTATTTTTAGGTTAGATCTGATAAATTTCATTCGAATAATTTATAGATCCGACTAATCTTCCATTTTACACATCAATGGGTAACAATTTGGTTCGATCCAAACGAAGATATTCCAGATCTACTCTTTGATGTTAAGATCTGGTTCGATCCACCGAGGTTTGTGATTTTTCTTTTCAATCTTTTGTTTTTACTTTTATCCATTTTTTTCACTCGTTGGTTCTCATATCATGCAGAAAAATGGACATCAACGGGTAATGATTTGGTTCGATCAGAACGAAGATATTCAAGATCTACTCTTTGACGTTAAGATCTGGTTCGATCCGCCGAGGTTTTGTGATTTTTCTTTTCAATCTTTCGTTTTTACTTTTTATCACCTGTGTGATCTTTTTGTTTTCACTCGTTGGTTCTCATATCATTCAGAAAAATGGACATCAATGGGTAACGATTTGGTTCGATCCGAACGAAGCTGGCAAGATCTACTCTTTGACGTTAAGAGCTGGTTCGATCCGCCGAGGTTTTGTAATTTTTTTTAACTTTAAAAACGATTATTTCTGCTATAATAATAATAATAAAAAATTGCATTTTTTCAATTTTTCCGATTATCATAGTCGGGATACAATTTCTTCTCATTACATGTTTTTTTTTAATTATTTTTGTCGTGATACAATGCCAGACTCCAGTTTGTAATTTTCTTCCCTGATATTAGCTACTGTATTGTGGATTTTTAAATAAGGAAAAGATTTTTTTGCTGCCCACCATATTTTTATATTTTATTTTCTAACTACTGATTTAGAAATAATTTGTTGAAAATTTTAGATTTGATATTTTTCCTCATATGAGTAGTTTATTTTTGTTCAGGTTATAATTTTGAACGAAAATCATAATAATATTTTTTTGTTAGAGTTTGCTAACTATGTTCATTTTTGTTAGAATTTGCTATAGATGTTCATTTATGGATACATTAAACTTGATTTTAGAAGAATGCAATTACAAATAGGATAATTATTTTCCCCATTTGGCTCAGAAGAATTGTTTGTTACGGTGTTATTTTTCATTGTTTTTTTGTATTTTTATATTTAATGGAAATTGAAATGTCATGGATGAATAAGTTTTTTTTTAAATCTATGTATAACTCTATTATTAAATATCTTTTATTTTAAAAATAAATTGTTTAGCTTACGGAGTAATAATTTTTTTGGTACTTATTATTCATTACTATATTCTTTATTTCAAATTTATTATCTTTTGTTTAAATTATTTATTGATATTACATAAATCATGCTCAAAACATAAATTAATTATTTTTTGTGAAAATATAGACCGTGGATTGCACGGGTGGACTGCTAGTTGCGTATAAAAATTATGGTATTTTTTAAAATAAGATCTATATGAACTCACTTATGTTTTGCTCTATATGATTTCACATTGTTTAGATTTCTATATTTACAATGCATTGAATTCTTTGTTTTATATGCTTCTTGAACCGTGATAAGAAAAAAAATCATGGATTGCTCTAATTCCTTGTTGATATCAATTAGCTATATTGTAAATCTCTCTGGTGGTAAACTTTTGGAGGTTTTAAGTTACCTATTGTATATTAGTAGCATTAGAACAATCCTGAATCCAGTACTGAACAAAATTTGTTTCCTTAAAAGATGTTCAAATTATGATACATGTGTTCAAAATTGAAGATATGTATGACAACACACGATAATCTTGCGAATTAGTCGTAACTGATTTGGAACGTCCATTATGTTACTTTATGCAGGTGCAGAAAGATGAAGTCACTATTGTACATGAATCTCATACAGATAAGTATTTTTTTATTTTACAGCTTATAACTTTACTTTTGTTAAGATTAAAAATATATTTTAAGATTTATGTGATGTTTACATTTATTTGACAGAAATATTATCGGGGAAAATTAAAGAATATCAAGGAGATCAGCAAGATTAAGAAAAGAGTAAGTATTATTGTTTTATTCTGTTGATTTTTTGAATTTTAAACATAGAATTTATTATATGCGTGTTCTGCTCACATACTACAAATAGTATTCCAGACAATATAATATTTACAAAAAATTGAAAAGAAAACAAATAGAGCATGAATGAGTATCTATGTGTTAAATCGAATGGAATGTGCAAAAGTATATCAAATGATTTATATAAGCATGCTATATCTAATAAACATAAATGTTTTTTTTATTTTTATTATTTACAAAAATGATCAATTCTAATTTCTACTTGCAGACATGTCTAATTTCATGCATACAAACAGTTAGATTTCTAAATTTGATTAATTTGGTTCACATTTCCGACACCATTAAACTATATACATGTCACTTTTGAAACTTCTAAGTTCAATAAAATTATTGTTATAGACTACTTGATTGCATTATTATCAAATAGAAAAAGACTTTTACTCGTTTTAGGAAAAATAAGAGAAAAGTTGAACATAGAAATCAAACCAATTGTAATACTTTAATTGATATATAGAGATGGTATTTGATATGAAAATATTTTAGACTGGACATTCACCAAGGTTGTCAACTATTAATATCGAAGATTATAAATATTATTTAAGATTTTTGGCAATATATTAAGCATATGGGAACACAAGATGAGATGATTATAAAGTTAATGACTAATACAATAAATGATATTGTGTAATATGATAAAATATTTTTAGCAGTAGATAGAAATTACTTACCTTTTGATGAACTACTATTCTTCTTGCGCTTGTTAGAGATAACTGTGGATTTGGTAATCTTCATTTGTTATAAGCTTTGTGACTTGTTCAATCTGTGCCCATTGATAATGATGTTGATTTAACTCTGGAACGTGATGGTGTTTATAATATTTGCTATATCCATATATATTAACTTTGGCGGCTCATGATAATGAGGGATTAGGTAGTATGTTTTAGGAATATTATAGTTGTTTATAACAAAAATGGGTAGAAAAATTCTCAACCAAATGTCATAAGGGTTTATATAGGCAATTAGTCACAAATGTCTAATATGTGCTATCTCGAAATTTTCAAAACTGAATCATCAATAGAATATGTTTAGGCGTGCATTATAACATTTTTTTTGGAATAAACATGTGTCTGACTTCTCGATTTCTGTGTTGTATTTTATGAAGATGATGTTTAATATTATATAAAATTCTGACATGTTGTATTTATAGATTTCATTGGTCTAGAACATATGCAAGCACCTTTTCGATTTCTGTACTGTTATCTTATTATGATGTGATATATATATAAAAAATTCATTAACCCATAAATGAATTAAAATTAAAATCACATTATATATATATATCTATTTTTTATTTTTGTATTGTTAATTTATTATTATTAAGATAATGTTTGGTATTATATAAAAATCTAGCATGTCATACTTACAGATTCTATTGGTCCATAACTGAAATAAAAAAATATTAAATGCATATGTGCTTGATTTTCGACTATAGTTATTCTTAGGGACGATAATGGGTAGGTCAAAACTTGGTTCCGCACTAAATCCACCCCGTTTGGGTGAGTTTAAACTCGGTCAAATGGGTCTCGGGATGGGCCTTCGACCCATTTTTAAGAAAACCCGCGCGAGCCCGGGGCGGTAACGGGTCCTTATAGACCCGCGCCGAACCCTCCCTGTATATAATTAAATAATAAGTTAAAATATTAATTATTTTTATCTAATCTAACTTCTTTGTGTTCAGTCATAAAATTTGTTAGTTTCTTAATTTCTTCGCGAACTGAGCGTCAAAATTAGGGACCCTCCTGTATATAATTAAATAATAAGTCAAAATATTAATTATTTTTATCTAATCTAACTTTTTTGTGCTCAGTCATAAAATTTGTTAGTTTCTTAATTTCTTCGCGAACTGAGCGTCAAAATTAGGGATATAATTGAATATTTCAATCATTGGTTGGATAATCCAAAAATTATTTGTTATTAACTTATTATGTATTTTGACTTTATTTATGTACAAACAACGTGAGATGTCAACTGCAAAAACATTATTACAGAAATTTGGTGGATTTTGCTATTATAGAGTAAGACAGTTATAAAAATTTAATTTAGAATTTTAATTACAACACATTGAGAATGATTTTTTTTTTTTTTGAAAACACTTTGAGAATGAAATTTAAAAGTCAGACAATTGAAAGGCTTTATTGTCGCAACACAATTAATTCAAAAACCTGGAAGCAGATTTCAGCTGGTCTGGTGGGTCCCATATTTGTAATTTTTGTTGCATCATGAATGCCTTTTTGCTGTTTTAATAAAATATAAATCTGATATGTTAAAAATCTTAGGCATGTTTATAATTACAGTTTCCTTTGGTATAATACTAAATTAAAAACTTATGCTATGTGTAAAAAAGGCATGGTTATAGATTGAATTTACAAAATACACAATATTTTTTACTTTTTAAAAATTGTAGATTTAACATGCATTGTTTTATTGTGTCCTCATATTGAAAATTCATCAAATTTTGCATTGTGTTAGATTTTTTCAGTAATATGTACATCTGAATATTTTTGCATCAGTAACTTGGATAATTTTTTTCTTTAATATCATATCTTTACATGATGCCAAAAGAGCAATCTTTATTGTATTTATTGTACTATTGTCATCATATAATTTATATTGTTTATTCTTTAACTAACTCATTAAGAAGACCCTAAAAATTGTTTTACCCCACATGTTAGTTTGGTGGAATCATGCAATTCATTTGGATCTTCAATGTTTGTGATTTAACAACAATATTTTTAAATCGGATCTTACTATGAGATTTCTAAATACATAATAATTAAGAAACAACCCAAAGAAAACTTCATTCATAAAACATGATCAAACATCAGTGCAAAATAAAACATAGGAGTGAACATAAATTCCAAGAAACATAGCTCATCAAACAAACATCAGTCCTTCTCTTTCTTGATTTCAACAGTAAGTCTTTTTTCTTTTCCGGTAGTCGAAAACTCATCCAATAGACGTCTTTTTAAACCTGTTTCTTGAGTAGTTTCATCTGAAAGTGACATGAACTTGGAGTTCTTCATGGGAGTTGTAACCTCGTCTTCAGAAGAATTTATCTACATTTAATAGATACAGTTAGGAGAAAATCTAAGTTAATAAAATTTAAAATCAGAAAATGATCATACTACAAATATTAAAAAGTTACACCTCATCATTTCCATCAAAGTCTGCACTCTTCATCTTTGAAAACATGTCTGATTGTTGGCTCCCATTCCATAATCCGTGATATTTTTCAATGATTGTGTTGTCTGTAGTTAACTTGGTAACAGGTAAAACTCCACTAAAAAATTTATGTTGACCTGTCTTAATCTTAACCTTAAAAAGAAGCTTCTTATCCACCAAATCCTGAATTTCTTTTGGAATCGTCTAAGAGTAAGACAAAAATAAAATATAGTTAATAACATAGGGATATTTGCAAACAACAATTTATAAACATATGCAATATGGTGTTAATCATGAAATAGCATCTTATCCAAATATTAAGATAATACCTCTTCATTTGAACTTTCTTTCAGTTCATAGGCTGTTTTACCAATAAGCTCAATGCACTCCCTGTCCCAAATCAAAAATGCAGCATTTCCTGTGTAATCTGCCACACGAACTTGAAGTTTGTACCTATTGGGTCCTTAAAATCGCATTTCTCACAGTAGAATTCACCTGCGATTTTTGTCGTTTTTTTTGAACATTTTGTGCATGCTATGTACCACCAGTCCATTCCAGATTCGTTAGCAATTATCTTTGCAGAAATCCAAAAATTCCCAACCTATTCAGTAAATTAATCAGTTTAAGTTTAATAATGGAATGTCAAAAAAAATTGAACAATAATACAATATAATATTAATAATTTAGTTTCTTACTTCCTTAGTTTCTATAATCTCTTCAATAGTCCTGAAACTGTCCTTTGAATTCTCTAGTTCTTCAGTAATTGTAGTGAAATTATTTGCTGATATATGACTGATTGATGATGTCGCATTTCCCTCAGCAATCAAACTGATTTTGTAATATATAAAGATTACAACTTGAGAGTAATTATTTCTATATAGCTTGAGAGTAATTATTTCATTATAGATTGACACTCTATTATGAATATACATACCGTCTACGAAAATCATTTATTTCGTCAACTTCCTCATCAATTATAACCTTCGTGACATTGAAAGTATTAGATACACGAATTTGCTCCCTAAATTTTTTTGCCCGACACATTTGTAGAATTATTATAACTGGACCATCGCGTGGATTTTCCATATACTTCGTTAGTGCATCAACATAATCTCCCCATAAGGTACATGGTAAGATATTTCCACTGCAAAGTCAAAATTTTAAAAATTAAAAAAAATAATATAAGAAATATTATACAGTAATAGAGACAAATCAATTACCGTATGTCTTCCAAAACAATATCAATCATAATTGTTTGCCGGCCACCAATGTCCCTACGTTGTGGAGGATATCTAGATGCTAGTTTTCCAATCACATCTTCAAAATGTAACATATTAATATATAACTGTATAAATTTTAATTGACAAAATATTTAATTTCGAAAATACAACTTTACCGATTAATATGTGCTCATCGATAGAGTCTACATCTGAAAAAGTGTCGAATGATTTGAAATCATAGATCATATGGGGAAATGATTCATCAAAAATTTCTGTCAGTTGTGTTTTAGCCACAAATGCAATCTTGTACTTTCCAACTGTTGTTTTATATTTCATGATATTATTGTCCACCATAAAATTTTTGACTGCGTACAACCTATTTTCTTTCAATATTGATTTAAATTTGTCAACTTGCCAGCGCTTGATTGTTGCATGGACTCTGGATCCCTGCATAGAAGATTAAAAAAGTTAGTTATTGGTTAATAGATCATTGATGTTATTGTTATATCAAACTGGTGTTAAAAACCTCCATATCATGAAATATGCACTCCATGCTGTAAACATCTGCACTGTTTGAGAATGAGGGTAGATGATAAGCACGAACCAAAC
This sequence comes from Rehmannia glutinosa, assembly GCA_016081115.2. NCBI lineage: Eukaryota > Viridiplantae > Streptophyta > Magnoliopsida > Lamiales > Orobanchaceae > Rehmannia > Rehmannia glutinosa. The sequence continues at coordinate 683,773 of JABTTQ020000349.1, forward strand.
GAAGCTTCATTGCCCACTCAACTTTGCTGGAGTTTATATCTTTTACTAAACTGAATAGTGGTGCCATTTCTTCAGAGTGTTGAATTTCTTTAGAGTGTTGACTGATATCTTGCAAATATTTGAGCTATTATGCAGAATACAGGTTGCGTGGCTTTTGGGGTCAGTGGGTCTGCTATTTATAGTTGGCTTGATCCATTCATTTCCATTCAGATGGCTTTTGGAATCTGTCGATTATTCAAATTAAAGCAATCTTTTACAACTATTTGTCTTACATTGAATACAGTGAAATATAACCATTTGTCATTAAACAAATATTTACCCATTCTGCATCTGACTCATGCCTTAAAGTACGGTAAAAGAATTAATAATTAATTCTGCCAGCAGACAGAATTTTCATCTTTCGATGCAACATATTATTCCCAGTCAAAAAAGAATGACGCATGCTATGGAAAGTATAAACCCCATACCCACCTGTGCTTTATTTTATGTATTAATCTAATATGAAAAAGTTTAGTGGTCCACTACATTGAATAAAATAATACTAACTATATATAATACAATTAATTAATTAATGCTGCTGATCGAAACAAAATTCTTTATCAGTAAATAAAAATATATTCCATGCTGTAGCCATATATAATCCATGCTTTAAACAAAGCAAAGCATGTGTCTATTTTCGAGGCAATAGTAACAAATTGATATAATAAAAAAATGCAGAATAAAGGATACTCAATTAGAGAACGACAATAATTAATTAATCCTGTAAATAAATGGGAACTTCTTACCAGAAATAGCAACTAAGTTTTGGCGGGAAATTTCCCAATATAGTAACTAACCTGTTTTTATATATAGTATAGATTATATATTCATATTTTAATTATTGAAATGATAGTTATTTTACTCAATTTTTAATAAGATATAGTGATAATTACAAAAGCACCCCTAAAGTTTGGGATAATTACAAAAAAACTCAAAGATGTTTCTAAATTAAAAAAAATCCTATCAGATTTTATTTTATCGTAAATTCAAAGAGGTAACTGTAATATTTCTACAGATATAAGAAGTTGTGAATATTTTTGCTTATGAAAGAGAAATGTATAATTAGAATCAAATCTTAAGGGGTTTTGCAATTTTCAAAAAAATCTGTTTTTTTGTAATTAAAGTCGAACCCCATGTTTTTTTTTAATGTAATTATCCCTAAGATATATCTTAATTCTTATCGTTTCTTAATATTAGAAACCCCACAGAAAATCTTTACACATAAATTTAAAATGCACGAGTCAGGCATCATTCTGATCATTACAAATACTATTTTACTTTTATACACATAACATATTCTCACTTTTAAATCTATATATTTGCGATTTTAAATTTTAAATATATTTATGTTGACGTGCTTCTTGGGTCAACAAAGAAAATATCGAAATTATGTGACGTTGAAAATAAACAAACACTCAATGCCTATCAGAAGTGGCTAATTCTGTCTTTTTATAATGAATGCCAAGCAGAAGCATGTTTGGTCGATCCTTTCCACAATGTGAATATTACAAGCTGTCTGTTAATCTTTTTCTTCTTCCTTCTTTCCCCATGCCTTCTACCAATAATTGAAGCCTATTTATATAGTATAAATGACGGGTTAATTATTATTGTGTTAAAATGGTAGTGAGACACTTGTCCTTTCCATGATATTTATAAGGTGTATCCACGATTGATTGATCATTATATTAAAATAATTGGACAATTCGGCGCGTGAGAGAATATGGTGGCAATGTGTTGAGAGAATCTTGTTGACTTTGAGGAGTATTATATTATTCGCATGTCCCTTTGACTTGGTGACTAGTAATATCCCGACCTGATACTGCTATGTTGATTCTACTCGGTGGGAGACTTGTTGAGTGGAGCACTTACTTGACCTTGTTTGGTTGTAGTGGGCCGAACATAGCTCGTGCCACATTATCAACTCGGCTGCTTACGTCAGTCTAGTTGGTTCGCGTCATCTTGGACGACTTACATCATCATCAATTAAATAACCGTGTTGATCTATTATTATCCAGCTCATCTCGGGTATCATCAATTTATATTCTCACACAAAATTTCTTATCAAACTAAACACTCATTGGAAAACATAAAGAAACGAAACACCCGTATCTTGAATTAGATATAAGATGATCGATAGAAAATTATAATTAGTAGTGTGATATAGACATGTGTTGATTGTAGTATTGGAATTATGAGAGTAGAGTAGAGCCTAGAGGCGAGAAAAACAAGGCACGTGCATGTCTTACTGATGTGATATGTTCCTTTGAAAAATTTGTCTAGCCAATTTGGCGTTTTAGTTGAGTTTAATCTGTTTTGCACTGAACAGAAACACCTAAATGCTCATTCGTTCGGTTAACCATTAATGAAATGTTGAAAATCGAATTAAAGATTTTTGCTAATTGGTAAAACCATTAACCGAACCGAAATTATATATACCGAATTAATCAATCAATTATATTTCGGTTAATTCGTCGATTAACCGAATTAACCAAAATTTCTTTAAAATACAAAAATATATATTGTATATATAATAAATGATCTAAATAAATAAATACAGTTCACAGAAATTTACTTAAAATAAAAAATATAAATTTTTATATTTAATGTATAATATAAATAAATAAATATATATGATATATATTATATATAATTATAATTATATATAAAATATATGTTTAACATAATATTTCGGTTAAATAGGTTAATTCGGTTAATTTGAATTTTCGAACCGAATTAACCAATAACCGAAATTCTTCAAAATCTTTAACCATTTATCGAACCGAAATAATTCGTTATTCTAATCGAATTAACCAAATTGATTCGATTAAGTTAATCGAAATAAAATCGGTTAATTGAACACCCTAGAAACACCAACTTCGACAGCACTGAAACTCTGATCTTGGTAACACTTTGTCGGTATCTAGCCACTAATCATTTTGTCTGTACTCTTCCTAATTCTATTTTAAAATCTAATTTGACTCTTCTACCTTTCATTGTTCGCAATTTCCAATGGGATACTTTATAAAAATGTGTTTTATATTATATTAAATTTCTAGCATAAGTTGTGATTTTCATTTCTAATCACGTTGTAATAATCATCTGTGAAATAGGCGACTAAACTCCACTTTAAAAAAGAAAATCCCATAATCTAGATCAATTTTCAACATGCTCAACTTTAGTCCAATCTACTTAAACTTATCCAATCATAAAATTATCTATTTTTACAAGGTGAATTGTACATTATGAACAATATAGATATATTTATAGTTGCAACCTATTAGACTAAAGTAAACTATAATTTTTTTTCCATGACTATATTTTGAATAAGATTCCTTGGTTTTTTAGTACAAATTATGGGGAGGGAGAGAGTTTGGTCAGTACTAAACTAGACGCATGCTTAAGTTTATAAATGTTTTACCACATGACTACCAAGCGATTCCCTTTTTAAACAAAATTACTCGTTAAACTTCTTATGAAGGTACAAACAAATTTAACTTAAGTCCAATTTTTTTTTATTTTCCCAGGAAAAATATTGTCCAAACTTTGTATTCCACGGGATTACCCAAATGAATGAGACGTGTAGATACATTCAAATAATGATCAACATCTTCTATGTATCTATAAGACATGTGTCTGTCATCCAATTAAGTGGATTAAACAAAGTGGTATAGAAAATCCAATGCCATCAAAACAGGCTGACATCTCTCATTCATCTTTCTTTGTTTCACTTCATATTCCATATATTAGATGAAAAAAACTATTGGAGGGTGTGCAAAAACGACATTTAAAAATTAAATATATATTTCAGTTTATATGTGAATTTAATATTTTTTGCTCAATGAGCTCCTAATGGAATAACCCGGTCCAAAGGAGTTTTGGGCTGGCCCATAGGCTGATTCCTCATACATGGCCAACTATTCAGGTATAAAAAGATTCATCTTCTTCATTTGTAAGTAGATCCTCTAATAATTATTTCTACACATTTAATTCAGTATTTGTTTACAAGCGTATTCTCTCTCCATCAGCATGCTGACTTGAGCGTCAGAGAGCCTCTTTGGGACAACCCCAGTGCCCTCTAATGGTTGCATGTGTGCAGACAAGTTCTCGTCTAAAGAAATTCTAACTACCGGAAGAAGCGTTGAAAACTTCCCCTTTAGGAAGAACGATTTTATCACAAACCTAGTTTTGGAGTGATCTACGGTCTAAAAAGTGGAAAAAAACTATACCAAAGCGTGAAACCCGGGGCGGTGCATACAATGAACTGGATTGCATGATACACGAAAACTCATCCCACCCCATACGATCGATCAATTGACGCAATCAACTCAATCTAAAGTCTACACTGAGTCAATCCCATTCCAATGTTTTCACTCACCCAACTCCAATTATCCAAAAGACCCAGTCACGCTCACTTTAAAAGACCCATTCAAATTTCCCATCACTACTACAAAACAGGGTTTCTACATCAGGCCTTTACATCGGTTCACTAATGAACCGATGTAAAAAAAAATCCGGTGGCAAAATTGTAAATCTTTTTAGATGACTACATCGGTTGTTAAATAGAACCGATGTAGGATTATAAGGATTTTTTTTATTTACATCGTTTGTTATAGAGCCGCTGTAGATACTCTATAACAAACGATGTAGATATTTTTTATTTTTTATTTTTTATTTTTTTTTGAAATCAAGTATTTTTTTAGTTAAAACCTATTCATTTATTCATTTTTTGCCTTAGCTTTTTTCCTTAGTCCCATTTGTCAGCCCCCTTTCGTCTCTACCTGCAAATATATCTTCTTCTCTTCGAAACCACCTAAGCCCTTGATATCTTCTTCTTCTTCGAAATTGACGTGTGAAATTACCAGCGCCACCAACTCCCTTTTGCCAGCCCCCTTTCGGTTTCCACGTGAAACCCTAGCCTAAACCCCCTTTCGCCTTCCCACGCGAAACCCTAGCCCAGCCTTGTGCCGATGGAATGAAGAAAAGGCTTCCATATTAGTGTCTGGTTTGGCTTGCAAAATAGGGAAAATCAGAGGGTGGATCGAGCTTGGTTGTGGATGTAAAGGGGAACTCGAAGTGACGCATTACTGTGCGAGGCCTGGTTTAGTGTCTGGTTCTGCTTTTCTGGTAATTTTCTTTTCTTTCCTTGTTTTATTAAGCCAATTTTACATAGGTTTTACTAGTTTTTGGTCAATTGATTTAAGAGAGACTTGAACCCAGATTATTGTGTTTGGTGATCACCGGAGTTTGAGTTCTTGGATGTGTTTGGTGATACCCATGTTTTTTGTTTAACTGGAAGAATGAAAACTTAGGTCAATTAACCAATGGAAATGCTTATCGCTGTCCTTAATTGTTGTGTAGTCCAATTGTTGTTGCTTCCAAAATTCTCCATAACTAAGTTTTCAACTTTCACAGCAAACCACATTGAAATTTTAAGGCTTGTATTCTAGATATTGAAAGTTAAATATTCTTTCGTTTCTTATGGGTAATGATTTTTTAGTTTAGGACAAAATGACTTTAATTATTCTTATAGTTGGCTAAGACTGGTCAAGATATTGAACTACCTAGATAATGATGTTTTTCCATGATGGCTCATCTTTGACCAATTTCCATGAGAAAATTTTGACAGCCTATGTTAATATTTTAGTATATTTGTTCTCTTTTTCCTATTGACTGGCTTACTTTAGAAAATTATGGATTCCCTCATGTATATGATTGCAACGGGGCAAGTTTGTAGAATATGCTTGGAAGCAATTTAAATATGAAGCCAATGGTTTGCATTTCTTTTTGTGGTCATTATTCTCAGTTTTTAATTCCTTATTTGAGAAAAGATTCTACTTGATTTGACTTAGGTGTTGCACACCATATTTTGACTTAGGTGTTGCACACCTTAAAGTTTCTGGAGTAATACAGAGTTGTGGGTCAGCTAGGCCTTTGAGGACATCTACTCTGCTACACCTTCATCACTGCTGAGACAAAAAATGCAGAGCCCTATATCAAGGTAAAGTTGTAATTCACGATACAAAATTGTAATGCTTAATTGCTGAGATGTATTTATTTCATAAACATTATGCCTGTTTTCTATGGGTTAATTGAGTGTGTCATATTTGTATGTAATTTTCATTAATGGAGAAATTAAACTTATGTAGGTTGTTGAATATGTGGTGGGAACATCTTTTGTTGTGTGTATTTGATTGGTTGGATTTGTGTCAGGTTGTTCTTTTGCTTTATGGAATTTCAGGTTTTATTTTGATGTATGAAATTGCAGATTGGTTTCCGTTTTATAAAACAGGTGTTAAAAAAAAATTGAAAATATTACATCGGTTGTAATACAAACCGATGTAATAAACCCACATATTTACATCGGGTGACTTCAAAACCGATGTAAAATAAAACAATATTTACAGCGGCTTATACATAGCCGATGTAACAATTGGAAAATTCTACATCGGTTTCTAAAATAACCGATGTAAATGACCCACTTTTTTACATCGGTTGTGTTTATAACCGATGTAAAAAATGTTTTACTACATCGGTTAGATAACCGATGTAAAAAAGGCTCCTTTTCCACTACGCTGGTTTCTACATCGGTTGAAAAACCGATGTAAAATGTGTCAAATAACCGATGTAAAAAGCCTGTTTTGTAGTAGTGCATAACCCAAACCAAAAAGAATCAAAATCCCATTTCAACAATCTTTTTCCTCATGGCAAAAAACCCACACCTTCACTTCGTGCTAGTCCCATTACTAGCACAAGGCCACATGATACCCATGATCGACATGGCAAAACTACTAGCCAAACACGGCGTTACAACAAGTTTACTCACCACCCCAAACAACACGGCCCGGTTCGAAAAAACCATCCACCGGGCCCGAAATTCGGACTCCAAATCCACCTGATCGAGATCCCATTCCCCTGCCACGAAGTTGGGCTCCCAATGGGCTGCGAGAATCTCGACAGCGTACCCTCCCGAGATCTCATACGAAAATTCTACGCGCGCTGGATTTGCTCCAGACGCCCCTTGAGAACTACTTAATTGCACATCAGCCCCCGCCGAGTTGCATAATTTCAGACAAGTGTCTCTCGTGGACGTCTAAAACGGCGAAAAGGTTTGATATCCCGAGACTTGTTTTTCACGGGATGTGCTGTTTTTCGTTGCTGAGTTCGTACAATGTGAGGCTTTATGGGCCCCACCTTACGGTGAGGTCTGAGTGGGACCCGTTTCTGATCCCTGGGATGCCTGTGACCGTGAGAATAGCAAAAGCCCAGCTGCCGGGCTCGTTTGTGGCTTTGCCGGACCTGGATGATATCAGGGACCAAATGCAGGAAGCTGAAAAGAAGGCGTATGGGGTTGTGGTGAATACTTTTCCTGAATTGGAAGGTGGGTGCGTGGAAGAGTACAAAAAGGCTATTAACAAGAAGGTGTGGTGCATTGGGCCGGTTTCTATGTGTAACAGGTATTATTTTACTTTGCTATGGTGCCATATACAGTGGTGTAGCCAGGATTTTCGACTAGTATGGTCGGAAATTTCATCATCTCTTTATTGCTTTTTTCGGGTTGAAATTTAATAAAACAAATATATATTATAATAAAAATAAACAAGTTATACCTTACAACAAATATATTATTAAAACTTGATTTTCCAGGCCATTAAAATTATTATCTATTTATTTGTTGTTATCAAAAATAAGAATTTCAGACTCTAAAATGGTTCTATTATGATGTTTAAAATCTATTCATACATGTATATATAGAGAGAAAAAAAAACATGCATTTCTACTTCATAAATAATCGCTTATATTATTTGCCCATTAATACAATTTCCTAGTCCACTATCCACCATAAGTCCAAAGTATATATATCTTTGGGTCATATTTAATTTTTAATAAGTTGGGAGCGGTGGTTGGAGGAGATGAGATAAATTTCAAAGAAATCGAACGACACGGGGTTCGAACCCTGGTCAACACCCTTACAAAGGGTGAGCGATACCACTTGAGTTACAAGCTCGTGGTTGAGAGTAGTGGTTGGAGGAGATGGTAAATTTTAAAGAATCGAAAGATACGGGGTTCGAACCCTTGTCAACACCCTTATAAAGGGTTAGTGATACCACTTGAGCACAAACTCGTGGTATTTGGGTCATATCTAGTCCCATAAGAATTGGCGTGTTGCACCCGTAGTCATAAAGTATGCCCCGCTTAATGGTCCTATACGAAGCAAAATCTTACCTATATAGTCCCACCTTTAGTTTTTTAACACCAACAACGGTCATTTCCGTTAAATGATCAATTTGGAGGGAAAAATTAGGTCAACCTTGTTTTTGGAGACAAATAAGGTGCAGAGCAATTTTTCCTCATTTTTTTGGGAAATAGTAGGTGCAAGCTCAAAATTTCACTCATTTTTACTCTAAAATCTTGAGAATAAAAATGAGTTCTTCCTCTAATTATCTATGAGGCAAAAATAAGTCTAAAAATTATTTTATTAATTTATATATTAGAAATTAATATCTGGATACATGGACATAAATCTGAAAAATATTTAAAGAATTTAAAAAACAACAATTAAAATATAAATATACGAAAACAAATCTATAAAATGCAAAAATAAATTGCAAATGTTAATGAATAAATTTAAAAAATACTGAATTAATTCTAAAAATATTTAAAAGATTATTTCATACATCTAGAAATTATTGAATAAATTTTGAGAACTATTTGAATAAATCCAAGAACTATCAAAACAAAATCTAACCATTATTTGGCCAGTCTAACATTATTAAAATTTAAATATTATTTGAATTAATTTTGAATTTAAAATTAAAATTTGAAAATAAATAAAGAATAAAAAATATATTAATAATGTAATTAAAATAAATTTTCAAATTTAGTTATATATAAATTTTTGATTTATTTAACTATTTTTCAAATTTTTGTTGTAAATTTAAATCATTTTAATAAAATTTAAAATTTTCAAAATAAATTTTAGATTACTAAATAAGGTTTAGAAATTATTTTGGTAATATTTGTATTTACTCAAATAATTTTCAGAATCTATTCAATAATTGTAATTAGTTATTTTTGAATTTGTTAAATAAACTTTGCAATTTCATATTTTAATTTCCCATACTTATTTTTTTTATATTTAAATTTATTATTGTTAATTTATAAATTCTTGAAATAATTATCAAATAAATTTTCAATTATTTTGATTTTAATTGTTAATTTATGTATTTGTAAAATATTTTTTAGACGTTTTAAGCACATAAATAATTATTTTCACCATAAAAGCAATTCACCCAACTCCGCCCAACTGTTCTTTGCCATTGCGGTAATTTCCTCAAATTTCAACTCTTGTGGGACTTTGAATGCTAACAAAATAAACTATGGGACTAAGAATGCAAAATATGAGACTACGAGTGAAACATGCCAATTCTGTGAGACCAACGCTGCAATTTTCTCAAAATAAAACACTAGGTTTGATTAACGACTAACGTGCACGTGTAATACTCCGTTAGTTTTTGACGGTCAAGGGACTACATTTACAACTTTTGACTCTTGTAGGACTTTGAATGCTAACAAAATAAACTATAGGACTAAGAATGCAAAGCATGGGACTACGGGTGCAACAGGCCAATTCCTATGGGACTAACGATGCAATTTTCTCCTTCACAAAATGACAAAACCATAAAAGTTGTCAAAATATACTTTTTCCCAAAGACCCTTGTCTCCAGTGCGGCTATTTTGGTTTTGAATGCAAAAAAAAATAATATTATTTTATATTTTTAATATAATAATGACTATGGTCAACTTTAATGAATGCGGTCCATGACCGCACTTGGCCTACACTAGCTCCCGCTATGGCCATATGGCACGATGAATTTTTACCCACCATGCCGCATGCCACGATGGATTTTTGCCATCGTGCCATATGGCACGATGAATTTTTTTGTCATAGTGCGTGATCGTGCCAAATGTCGCGACTACTACTATCCAATAGTATTTTTCAACCGAAAATTTGAGAAATAATATATTTTATATTATCCGGGATATGAATACTTTATTGTCCATATCGCAACTATTTGGGTGTTGGAAAAATCTAGGGTAACTTTATTCAAGAAGAAGAAGAATGTGGGTGAATGATGTGGGGTGGATGATGTTGGTGTATTTAGAACTTCTTTAAGTAAGGGTAATATAGTGTTTTAAGTCAATGACATTTTTGCAATTATATGGACGTGGGGTGTATTCATCGATTTTGGGGATGTGAATAGCGCCACCATATATTTTATTGTATTAGATGAATGATACATGCACAACCTTAAAAATATTAGGGTAATCCTATACAGTAAAATGGAGTGGACCAGGAGAAAAAACTAACAAAAAATCATATAAATTCTAGCTAAAAATTATTTCACTACTACAAAAATCACGATAGACACCGGTTTTAAACCGGTGTCTATCAAGAAACAACTTTGTGTTAAAGCCACTGGTGTTAAAAGTCTGAACTTTTTGACACCGGTTTAAAGCGTGTCATTTCTTGAAAGACACCGGTTTTAAACCGGTGTCTATTAGTAAAACCACCGGTGTTAATACCACTGGTGTTAAAAGTCTGAATTTTTGACACCGATTTAAAACCGTGTCGTTTCCTTAAAAGATGCCGGTTTTAAAGCGGTGTCGTAGATATAATATATCCGCTTTCAAAGGCCCCGATGTTAAAAGTTTATGTATTTGACACGGTTTGAAACCGGTATATTTTGATGAATAGACACCGTATCAAAACACGGGTTTAAAACAGTGTCTTTTCATCTAAATACACCGATCCAAATCTACAAAAATCCATATAAATAAACAAAATTCATCATAAACTCCAATTCTAGCAACCATCATAAGTTCACTACCAATTAAACATGATATCCATTAATATTAAAGTCACCAATAGCCAAAATCCAACAAAAAGTACTAGTAGCCAAGTTTCCTTCCGATAAAACAACTATAAATTCATAATCCAATTCCATCATCCAACAAAAACACTATAATTCAACTAAAGGCAACAAAATCCATATGATCAACATAGCTCATGCATTCAAGCTTTCAAAAATGCTCAAGCTTCTCCTACTCGTCTTTAATCTTTGTTTCTCGTCACGAAGCTCATTCTTCTCCGCCTACAAATATACAAACAGAGTTGAATAATTTAGCCATTAATGTAAAAAATAAATAAAAAATAACCAATTACATTCCTAAAACTGAAAATTAGTAAACAACAAAACCCTTAAAAATGGAAATGTCTTATCTTTTAATATCCCACTTGGATAAAGATTAATGTCATAAGATAAAGTAAAATATGCAAGAATAAAAGAAAGAGATCATGACATTATCTTAAAGCACATTAAATTAATCAACTTATGAATTTTATTTTTTAGAGAACATTAAAAACCTGGGTATCATATTTGCTCAGATAAAAGTAAAATAAGGTAAGATGTAATTATAAATTATTAAATGTAACCGCCCCAAATTCATGTAACACTACACTACGAAAACGAAACCGGTTTATGGCTTCCGAAGTGTTAGCTAAAGCAATTTTCAATGACATCTTATGCTTACTCCTAAATAAATTCATGGCTTCTGAAGTGTTAGCTTTTACAAAATATATGTTACAAGCAATATTTAGAGCAATCACCGGAGGCTTTCTTTAAATAATTTAACAAGGAAATAAGGTAAGGAAAATAATAATGCCATACTAATGCCTCAACTCCAAGATATCAATAGTTGAGTATTATCAGAGCACCAAGATGTCAATAGTTGGACCTTAGGCAAGGAAGTAATACCTAATACCATCGTGACGAGAGCGAGTAAGTTGCATAAGAGCATCAAGGGCTCCTGCCTCTTGTCCTACAGCAGAATCATGACAGTTAGTATCCTAATGAGCAGCCAAATTTGTCAATGCCCAAGCTGCAAGATCAAGGGAAATTTATAAGAAACTGGACACCAATTTTTTTATTTATCTAAAATGCAAAGTGAATGTTGGATAAAAGTCACTAAGTAGGAGCTGATAATTCAAAATCAAACCATTTGGAAAAGTAAACTTAGTCAGGCTAATACAAGAAAGCAACTAAAAGTCCATGCACTTCAAAGTATATGAACACATAACTTAGTCAGGCTAATACAAGAAAGCAACTAAAAGTCCATACACTTCAAAGTATATGAACACATAAGTTGCAAAATCGTAAAAGGTGCAAACTAATGTCATGCTTTAATCAGTGGACCAAACAAAACAAATGGAGCCTAATAGTTATCAAGCTTTAGACAGAACTAGAGGAAGAGTCATGCTGTTCTCTTTCTTGCCGACGAATTCCAACACCTTCACAATCTAAAATTTAAAAGTATAATTCATCAGACATCAATACAAGCAAATGAAAGTAATTAGGCTAAACTGTGAAGTAGTTTTTGTAATTTACCCTGAAAATTATGCAAAGTTCTGCACAAGTTAATGGTCAAAATTATGCAAGATTTCATTTAGATTTTAGTGGAGTCAAACATTATGCATGAGCTAAAAAGATATTCATAAATAAATGCATGTATGCAATTGCTGACATCTTAAAGCATAGCCTGGATCGCCTAATAGACTAAGTACAGCTGTTAACCACATTATCCAAAACATGATATTTACCAGCATGTAACGTCTCTTCATACACTTTCTTCTAAGTTTTCCAAACATAAGGTCCCCACTAAAGGCAATGAATCAGGATAAACACATACCAGAATTTAGCACAAATTTAGCCACATTAAAAATAATAATAGTAGGATCTAACATTATTATACTTTATACCTTCCCATTCACCAACTCACGCCATCCCCGCATCCTATTTCCAGAATGTTTTTCTACCGATTCTCTGCACAATAAACTCTCATGTTGCTATTAACTGAAATAAATTTGGAAGACATATTTCGCCATAAAATTTTAGCTGTTTAGAACGCTAAACGTCGAAGATCACCTGAAAATATCCCAGGCAGTGGATAAATTAGGATCTACATGCGGATATTCATGCTCCGCCAGTAGATTCCGATACAGGACCGACTGATAGTTGTCCATCTCGACCTTTCTTTCCTTCTTCTACCTTCACAGCAAATTTCTTCATTTTCTGCAGAAATTCCTAAAAGAAAATAGTGCCTAATCAAAATGCAGTTGTACAGTACAAGTCCACAATACCAAACAAGAATATTTGATTATAAGCAAACCATCAAACTATCAATCAAATCCAAGAACCAGTTGAGCAAAAACCAAAACAAAAAGTCATGGCTGATTCACCACCATAAATAGAATTGATTATAGTAATGGAATGAAAAAGTCAAATTGTTCAAACTAAGTTTCATGATACACACAATCTGGTTTCAACTGACATATAGAGCTATGTTAATGCCTAAATCATTATTTGAACCTCTTTTGTTCCTTATTAATCAATTTAGCAACATAAAAGATATAAACTACTAATACATCCTGGTATCACATCACATGCTAACAAACTTCTTAATTTACAAACCAAAACACGCAATACTAAAATTAACAAATTATTAAGTAAAGATCAAGCAAAGAATTTAATGCATACTTGCATCCAAGAGCAGTTTTAAGACAGATACACCGCACATAACCCAGGTACATGAAGAAGGTACACATAACCGTACTATGCTTATCAAACAAATCATATAATCAGGGAACAACAACAAAGATGAGGTAATAGATGCCAGAAAATGTCATAGCAGGGCAAATAGATACCAACCTGTTTGAAAACCAACAATGACCCTTATCCCAATTGAGTACAGATGAATTTACTTTGAAAATCATCAACAAGAAAGATGCGGTAACCAGAGAAACCCATCTAAGTTCCATGTATACATATAAACAGAACAATCTCTTATATGAATAATTGATAAACTTGAACACATTATCTAAAACACCAACTTCTAGCAAACCCAAGACAAAACTATATTTCAGCTTTTATACATATTTTTCCATAAGATCTGCAAGTGAAAAGAGAAAGTTTCCCAGCTTCTCTAAAATTACAATCCACTAATAACGCAGAGCCAGAGCTAAACCCCTGCAAACAGTTACAAAATTAAAAACTCCACAGAAAAAACAAAATAGATCAAGATTTCAACCCTGCAAACAGTTAGCAATTTCACCTATGGCTCTCTTGCGAGTGCCCATAGCTCAGGATCAAGATTAATTCGAATAAAAACAAAATATTCGGAAAAAAAACCCTCAAAATTCACGAACAGAGAGAAAGCTACGAAAATTAGCTTAATCCTACTCCACAACTAAGGTTTTCTCGAATCTAAAGAGAGAAGCTAAGAATATAAACTAGAAGCCGCAGTTTATAAGCCACGGCCCTTCACCGGGTCGAGATTGGGGTCTACCTCGTCAGCTCCGTCAATTGCGAGGTCGAGGTGGGGGTGGGCGTCGAGGGTGGAGAGGGGATGCCTAAGGCGGCTTGTTCTGGGTGCGCTTGGATGTGAGGACGCCCATGATATCTGTGAGTTCGCCGGATTTGAGAAGTGCACCAAGCTTATCGACGATGAATGCAGCGGTGGAGCGGTTCCGAGACCGAGAACCATGTTGCTTTTGACGTACTCGACAGCGGCTTTGTCGGCGACGAGCTTTTTAGGTCGTCTTGGATGAGGACTGGGGCGGAGAAGGCTTTGATGGAGAATTTGGAGGGTGGTGCGGAGGTGGATGCGGGTGGGAGTGGGGTGGTGGTGAACGGAAGAGTGAGATCATTTCTGTGCGTGGTGCCTGGAGAAGATTTTGCAAATTTTGCTATTTTACCACCAATAATTAGAGAGGAGATTGGTTTAAGTACTGGAGAAAGGATAGAACTTAATTAATTTCATTGTGACCTAATTAATTAGGGGCCTAACGATACCGGTTATAGAACTGGTGTTTAAAAATCTGGTGTTAAAAAATAAAGACACCGATTTTATAACCGGCGTCAAAAATCTGGTGTCTAATCTAAAATAATTTATATAAATAGACACCGGTTTCGAAATCCGATGCCAAAACCGGTGTCTATTTGGGAAATGTTTTTCAAATAGACACTGGTTCTAGTAAACCGCTGTTGTTTATCAAACGACAGCACTAATTAGAAACAGGTGTTAAATAGGAAAAGACACCAGTAAAGTCATAAAACCGGTGTCGTTTTGGTGGTGTCTATCAGCAGTTTTCTTGTAGTGTTTTCTAAAAATTGTGACGTTATGAATGACATGTGACATGTATGACGTGTATGATATTATCTTGTACACACAACATTCATCTAATACAGTGGAATAGAAAATCTCAATTCGTTTCATAACTCTAAATTTGGGATTGATTACCTATTTTATTTTCTTTCCCATCATTCGGATGAATGACGCTTGTAGATATATTTAAACAATCAACATTACATTGTTATGTGAAAGACACATTTCGTTCATCCAAGAAAGTAGAATTTGAATGTCGGATAAAGTCCCATAAATCTTGCTAGATCTTGCTAGTAATGACCTACATTGCGCTTGAGATCTTCTATTCTAAAATAGTGTTTCATCAATTAATTCATTCTACTCGGATAGAGGATGAGACGCTATTTTGGGACAAAAATCTCATCCGCATAAATTGTTACAATTAATCGTATATATTTTCCTAGTCCCTAGATATAATCTTCCCTACAGCTGAAAATCTATTAGTAATTGACATAGAATTGCAACTGTTAATTGTAAATGTGCCTTATATAAGTGTAAGCAATGAATTAAAATATTCTTCTTTTTTCCTCTTTACAACAGGGAAACAAGGGACAAATTCGAGAGAGGGAATAAAGCCTCAATCGACGAAAAAAATGTTTGGAATGGCTCGATTCGAAAAAGCCCAAATCCGTACTATACGCTGTCCGGGCAGCAGTGCGGCTAGTCCCAGCCCAATTAATCGAACTCGGGCTGGGCCTGGAAGCTTCCAAACATCCATTTATTTGGGTCATAAAGACCGAAACAGACAGGTTCGATGAACTGGAAAAATGGATGGCGGATGATAGATTCGAGGAGAGGATCCAAGGGCGGGGGCTCTTGATCAAGGGTTGGGCCCCACAAGTCATGATCTTGTCCCATCCAGCTATTGGTGGGTTTTTAACGCATCAGGGTGGAATTCGACTATCGAAGGGGTTTGTTCGGAGTGCCCATGATGACGTGGCCCATGTTTGCTGAGCAGTTTCTGAACGAGAAATTGATCGTGGAGATTTTGAGGATTGGGGTTCGAGTTGGGGTCGAATTTCCAGTCAGGTGGGGCGAAGAAGAGAGAGTTGGTGTTGTTGTGAGGAGAAAACAAGTTGGGAATGCTATTGAAATGTTGATGGGTGGAGGTGAAGAAAGTGAGAAGAGAAGAATTAGGTGTGAGGATTTAAGGATGATTGCGATGAGTAAAATGGAGAATGGTGGGTCTGAAAATTTGAATATATCGCTTCTAATTAAGGATATTATGGAGCAATCTTTACTGGATAGACATCAATTGTGAAGAGACTGAAATATTTTGTCTACAACTATGTATTTGTAAATATAATCCAAAATTTGCAGTACTAGGAAATCATGGTATGCAGTAATTATTAGCCTATGGGAGTGCACTGTGCACGTTAGGAGATTATTAGGAGTTGAAAGAAGAATTTGCAAGCTCTTGTATTTTCCACTCATATCTGCATTATTGAAAATCAATAGTACTGTACCCAAGAAAACAAGAGATTTGTGAATTTATTATAAAAGGGATAATTACAAAAACACCCCTGAGGTTTGGGCTAATTACAAAAAACCCAAAGATGTTTCAAATTACAAAAAATCCTTCAAGTATCGGATGTAGTTTCTATCTATAGTCTTATCTACTTCGAAGAGTTTAATTCTGCCTTAAATTTATGGGGGGTGATTTGTAATATTTTACAAATATTAAGGAGTTTTTTGAAATATTTTTGCCCACGAAGAAAAAAACGTAAGTCGAAATCAAACTTTAGGGTTTTTTTGTATTTTTAAAAAATTTCCGGATTTTTTTGTAATTAGCCCAAACCTCAGGGAGGTTTTTGTAATTATCCAAAAAAAACAAGTAAACATACACAGATTAATTTGTTGTATAAAGAAACTTTAAGTGGAAATAGGCCAATTGGCCATTTATGTTTTAAAAAAATGGAAAGTGTTATAATATAATTTCAAGATGTGGATTGTTCACTTGGTTTTATACCATTGATTTGGGCTTCCGATACTAGAGTTCGTGTTGTTTTTGAGTATTTTGAGTCGTTTTTGTTATATCTCATAGGTTAGGCATTAATTTCCATTGTTTCGAGTCATTTGAGGGGTCAAGCCATGTTGAGAGCTAATTATATCGAGTTTATAGTCATATTAATGAATCGTGTATCAAAAGAAATACGAAACGAACAAACAACGAGAGATTGATTTGAAGAAAAGTCCAAATGCGTCTGGAATTTCTAGACTGGCAGGGTTTCGTATTTTGGTCATAACTCTCTCTACAAAATTGATATTGAGTTGATTCAAGTGGCTATAGAAAGCTAAGAGATAGGGCTACAACTTTGATGAAGGACGGAAAACCAAATTCGGACGTTTGGGTGGCGCTACAGCGCCAAAAAGACGTGCTGCAGCGCACAGCGGAAAACCGAACAGCGGCCGGGCGCTGCAGCGCTTAAGACCGCGCTGCAGCGCCCGAACAGAAAAAAATATCGAGTTGGCGCCGCAGAGCCCGTGCGATAAAATGGCACGTAATTGCTGGGCGCCGCAGCGCCATGCGCTGGGCGCGCCGCAGCGCTGGGGCGGAAAATCCTATGTTCACCTACCCCTTCTTGGACTTTTGTGTACTATAAATACCATCCTTGGGGCTTGAAATTGGGGCATCTTGGAACCCTTGGAAGACAATAAAAACAGCTACAAGACCCTGAAGAAGGATTTGAGCACTTTGAGAAGAATTTGGAGAAGAAGATTGGAGGCTTCTATCATCTAGAAATAGAGAAGATTGTTCTTATTTTGTTGCTTTCTTCATATCTTGTAAGATGTATTGTTGTATTTTCTTGGATTCATTTTCTTTAATCATGAGCTAAACACTATAATTCTAGAGGATTGATGTAATCTATGTTTGAACTTATGTTTTGAGATTGTGGTTTGTCAATCTAGATATATCAATTTATTTGTGCTATTTGGATCTATTGCTTCTAAATTACTTGATCAATAATTTAGAATGTTTGGTGTATTTGATTTGACACTTGAGAGAGGTAATTGAATACATGACCTTGGAATAGCATAACCTAGATTTCATAGAATTGAGAGATTTGTGAATCCTTTGAAGTCATTTATCAAGATTCATAGCTTTTATTGAGATTTTGATTGTTGATTTTTATAGAGATATTGATTTCCCAATTGAATCTAAAATCATTGACACTTGAGAAAGGGAATGATTATTGTAGAAATCTTGACTTATAAATTGATAATTGATGATTGATAAACCATATTGACAACATAAGGGATAACTAGATTCATCACACCTCTAGAATTCATTCTCACATAGATTTAGATGTTTATATTTTGATTAGTTATATCTAGTTATTTTTATTTATAAATTGAGACATCCACCTATTATTGATCTCACAAATATAACATAGGTAATTTATACTTGGTACTTATACACGCATTCCCTGTGGATACGACAACCCTACTCATATCACTATATTAAAAACTTGACATCGTAGACTTGCGGTTAGAAAAATTCTCTAACAAGTTTTTGGCGCCGTTCCGGGAATGTGTTTTGTATGATATCAAGGTTGATTGCCTAGTTGTAATTTGACTATTTTTTTGTTTTTTTCTTTTCTTGTTTTAATTTTGTGTAATTTTTTAGGCACATCGTTGGATGGAATTCTAATGTATGCATATACGTACAACCGATGATACTACCGTGATTTTGGAAGTCAAAGTGTGAACCATTTTGTTCCTTATTATCCACCTCAAGAAAATGTATGGACACAAAATATGGCAAATCATGAAACCTTTCATCACCACAAGAACAATTGTCTAGCTTGGAAGAAATACTTTATCAATTTCGGATGATTGTGAGGTAAGAAGACGACAAGATGAGATAAAACGCGGTCCGAGTTGGAAAAGAATCTTCTTGAGTTTATCGAAGAGTGTAAGATAAGAAATCGAAAGTGATGATAGATTACTACAAACCGAGGCAAGCATTCAACAAATTGAGATTACATGTCAAACTATGTCAAAGTTACTCCAACAAATGATTGACCAACTTAATAATGAAGAGTCGTCATCATTCTTAGGACCTGGTGAAATAGAAAATCATGAACATGAATTGCCCATTATGAAAAAGGTGGACGCCCTTCAAAATTTGGAGGAGACTTTTGAAGAGTGCAATCCGATCTTACAAGAGGAGTGAGCCACATCAAATTAACTCGGGGAGTATCTCTATCTCTCACTCAATTGAAAATCCTCATATTGACAAAAATATGTGCACTCTAGATGTAAGCTTCAATACAAATGTATCAAATTTTAAGAAGCATACACTTGAAGGAACAATGTTTGAAAATGGTGATCAATTAACATGTTCTATGATTTCATGATATTTAATGTGAGTAAAGATAGAAATATCTTTACTATGATTGATAAACCATTTATCATCATTAGGAACACATTTGATTTCCAAAAGACCATCAATATTGTGATCCTTAATCATCCACGTCTTTCATACATCGAAGGATCGCCTATATTATTGAAAATACAAAGGCGTGGCATGACCGACACTTATTTTTGGATCCTGGTTGAGTAAAACAAAAGTCTGGCTAAAGACTTTAAATTTAGCGCTTCTTGGGAGGCAACCCAAGCCCCTTTTATTGCTTTCTTAGTTTTAATTTAGTTTAGTAGTTGTTTTTATTTTTTCTAAGTTTTTGCATTATTAGTAGTAAGTTGCATCACATTTCACCCCTCTTATTTGTGCAAATCCCACATATCTCACTCCATCGTCACAACGGAGCACTTTAACACCACACACACCATCTTCATCCCATTCACTCATTATTTGGTAAGTTTGCAACTTCCAAAACCCACCACATGGTTTTCCCCATCTTGTGATTTTTGGTGTGATTGGATTGTAGAAGTGCTAGGATAATTGTGTTGATGTATGGATTGTGGATTGGTTGATCATGCTAGACTTAGGTTTGGTGTTGAATTTTGGGATTGAATTGAGTTATCCATTGCATTTACTATCTTTGCCCAAATTCATGCATATGAGGTGTTTGATGAAATGCCCCAATGACAGTTTCACATTGTTTAGTGCTATTTTGCATCTCCATGCTTATCTTTTTGACATGGCACTATATATTCTACTTGGGTGCATTTTGTATGTGCTGTGATTTTTGATTTCTCACCCATAACCAAGTTCCTTGGTTCCACGAGTTTTGTTTTCTTGTCTACCTTGCTAGGTTGAGAGACGCGGCCAAAAGGGTCGGGCCAAGGCGAATGGAAAGAACAAGACCACACCTCGGAGCATACAACGCCCACGGGCTTGTGCGCTAGGATGCATTTTGAGATTATACGAGACACCTCATACACGTAGTGGTATCACATGACTTAAGGAGCCTTCGCTCCTCGGCTACCGTGAAAGTCCTTTTCCCACCTCCATTGGGGACAATGTCGTTTTAAGTTTGGGTGCGATCTGCTTTTATTCATCGAAGTCGGGTCTTGAGTGAAAAAAAAAAAAAGAAAAAAAGAGTCTAGAGTTGAGTCGGGCGTTTGTTAAATCGTGAAACCGCATTGACTAAGTGAATTTGTTGAAAATTCGTTTGAGCAAAAAAAAGAGCATGTGTTTGAACTGTGATTTAATCTCCTTTCCATCAATTCCATCTATATGCTTAACTCGATGATTTATTGGGGATGATTTATGCAATTGAGTGGTTCCTTTATGATCCCATCGGATGCTAGAACTTGTCCGATCACTAGTCGAGGCGAAATCCAGGCGAAGAACATGAGGAAGTGATTTAGGCCATCTTTGAACAAGCTAGAGCCTAAAATACCTACCTTTGCATTATATTTTTCCTAGTGTCCCCCTTTGAGCCTTATAAACCCGTTTCTTTGGCAACCAATCGAATACCCAGAGCCTAAATGTGAAAATCCTAATTACCCATCACTCATACATACACACATAATATAGAAAAATGTTGAAGGTTGAGGAAGGGATGATTAGAAGGGTATGTATTTAATTGAATGAAGTTGCCCGAGAAAAGAAAAGACGAAACCCCATGTACGCAAAAGAATAAGTTTGGGGGTTCCTAAAAAAAAGAGAAAAAAAAAAATCAACGGGATTGAAAGTTCATAAACATTGGGGATGCCAAAAAAAAAAAAAAAAGTGAAGGGTAGTGCCTATTGATAATTTGAAGTGTTAATTGTGTGTTTGGGTGATTTGAGCCGCTTATTCGTGTATTTTCCTACCTTACCCTAAGCCCACATTACAAACTTTAAAAGTCCTATTGATCTTTGTGTTACATTAGCCTACATTAGTGGAGATTAGTGTGAAAGACAAGCCTATGGAGTCTGGTAAACATCTCATCTCTATATTCAAAAAGTGGATCATCTTGAAAACATTTGATTACGTGAATCTATCTCGGATAATGAAAACGGGTTGGCATGAACATTCCACCGTCATGATCACATTGTGAAAATACGCGCTTGATTGATAGTGAAACGAAATTTGACGAATGAGTTTGGTTGTGAAGTTTTGCAGTTTGTTTGTATTGTTATGTCTTGTATTTTTCATTTGAGAGTTGTAATTGCTTGAGGACAAGCAATATTCTAAGTTTGGGGTATTTGTTCACTTGGTTTTATACCATTGATTTGGGCTTCCGATACTAGAGTTCGTGGTTGTTTTTGAGTATTTTGAGTCGTTTTTTGTTATATCTCATAGGTTAGGCATTAATTTCCATTGTTTCGAGTCATTTGAGGGGTCAAGCCATGTTGAGAGCTAATTATATCGAGTTTATAGTCATATTAATGAATCGTATCAAAAGAAGTACGAACGAACAAACAACGAGTGATTGATTTGAAGAAAAGTCCAAATGCGTCCTGGAATTTCTAAAGACTGGCAGGGGTTTCGTATTTTGGTCATAACTCTCTACAAAATTGATATTGAGTTGATTCAAGTGGCTATAGAAAGCTAAGAGATAGGGCTACAACTTTGATGAAGGACGGAAAACCAAATTCGGACGTTTGGGTGGCGCTACAGCGCCAAAAAAGACGTGCTGCAGCGCACAGCGGAAATCCGAACAGCGCCCAAGACTAAAGCTGCAGCGCCGAACAGAAAAAAATATCGAGTTGGCGCCGCAGCGCCCATGCGCTGGCGCGCAGCGCCCGTGCGATAAAATGGCACGTAATTGCTGGGCGCGCCGCATGCCATGCGCGCAGCGCAGCGCCCGGGGCGGAAAATCCTATGTTCACCTACCCCCTTCTTGGACTTTTGTGTACTATAAATACCATCCTTGGGGCTTGAAATTGGGGCATCTTGGAACCCCTTGAAAGACAATAAAAACAGCTACAAGACCCTGAAGAAGGATTTGAGCACTTTGAGAAGAATTTGGAGAAGAAGATTGGAGGCTTCTATCATCTAGAAATAGAGAAAGATCCTCAACTCTTGTTCTTATTTTGTTGCTTTCTTCATATCTTGTAAGATGTATTGTTGTATTTTCTTGGATTCATTTTCTTTAATCATGAGCTAAACATTATAATTCTAGAGGATTGATGTAATCTATGTTTGAACTTATGTTTTGAGATTGTGGTTTGTCAATCTAGATATATCAATTTATTTGTGCTATTTGGATCTATCGCTTCTAAATTACTTGATCAATAATTTAGAATGTTTGGTGTATTTGATTTGACACTTGAGAGGTAATTGAATACATGACCTTGGAATAGCATAACCTAGGATTTCATAGAATTGAGAGATTTGTGAATCCTTTGAAGTCATTTATCAAGATTCATAGCTTTTATTGAGATTTTGATTGGTGATTTTTATAGAGATATTGATTTCCCAATTGAATCTAAAATCATTGACACTTGAGAAAGGGAATGATTATTGTAGAAATCTTGACTTATAAATTGATAATTGATGATTGATAAACCATATTGACAACATAAGGGATAACTAGATTCATCACACCTCTAGAATTCATTCTCCCATAGATTTAGATGTTTATATTTTGATTAGTTATATCTAGTTATTTTTATTTATAAATGAGACATCCACCTATTATTGATCTCATCAAATATAACATAGGTAATTTATACTTGGTACTTATACACGCATTCCCTGTGGATACGACAACCCTACTCATATCACTATATTAAAACTTGACACCGTAGACTTGCGGTTAGAAAAATTCTCTAACATGGATGTCTAACTAATCCACCATACCAAATACACCATTAGTTACCTAAACCATTATCAATTTGTCATTTTATGGTGGAATTGTGCCTATAAATAGGCCTCGAGATTTTCATTGTAATATATACCAAAAGATTAAGAGAATTGCAAGATTTATTTCTCTCTATATTTTTCTCTCTCTATTATTATGCTTTGATAATTCTATAAATATTAGTTTTCATGTGTTCTTAAATTGGTTCATTCTATAACACGTTATCAACACGAGTTATTGCTCGAGAAAAGGTTTGTATATTTCAAGTTTGAATTTTTGTGTACTAATTTATTTTATTTTCTTTGTAGAAAAATGGCCGGAATTGAAAAGCAAAAATTCCGGATCCTGACATCTTGGTGAAAATTATTTATCATGGTGTCTGGATATTAAATTGCACCTTCGGGGTCAAGATCCGCAAAAACCTTGAAGCCTCGTAAAAATCGAGGGGCCGTTGTGAAAGATGAGGCGAACGCAATGATATTTATTCGTCATCATTTATCCGATGATTTAAAAAATGAATATATACAAATTGAAAGGCCTTCTCGAGCTATGGCAAAAGCTCAAAGAAAGGTTTGATCACACCGTAACGAATACTCCCTCAAGCACAATATGATTGGCAACATCTAAGGTTGCAGGACTTTAAGTCCGTTTTCGAGCTATAATTCGGCATTATTTAAAATTGAGTCCCGATTGGCTCTTTGTGGGACTAAGTTGTTCAATATGATAAATTGAGAAAACATTCTCCACTATGCATAAATCAAATATTGTGCTACAACAAAGCAAAGATAGACAACGCCGATTTAAAACATATTTCGAATTAATTTCGGTTCTTCTCACCGAGAAAACCAATGAATGTCTTGTTGAGAAATCACGATTTGCGACCTTAAGGCCCAATGCAATACCAAGACATGCTAACTCGGTAGAGAGGGGGCCGATTTAGAGACCGTGAGTATAAACCGGGCGTGGGGGCCGCAGGGTCGTGGCCGTGGTGGCCCACATCAAAATACTCACGATTTGATCGTGGCCGCCGTAATTACTATGATAGAGATAATTATAACTATACCCGCCAAAACGATTATAATGCTAAACAAGGGCATCCAAATCAGCCAAATCGTGATAAGGGAAAAATGCATATGGAAATAACTGGTGATGATATGTGTCACAGATGTGGTATGACAGGTCATTGGGCCAAAACATGTCGAACTGCCCAGCACTGGTAAAATTATACCAGGAATCAAAGAAGAATAAAGGCAAAAGTGTTCAAACACATGCCACTGAGGCAGTGGAGCCACCTACTATTAATGAGGCCTACACATCTGAAATTTTACGTGATCAAAATCCTGCTCAGATCGAAACCACTTGATATATCCGATTTTCTTGAGGATCATGAGGCACAAGGTGCCGACTGGATAAATTGAAAAATAATCTCAATGTTTGTATGTTATTTTCTCGGATGATATATTCCCGAGACTAAGTTTGTTGCACCATGTTTGTACTTGTTCCGGTTCCCAATTTTATGCATTACTCTGAAATAATAAATCTTTTTGTGTCTAATATTTTTTTATCATGAAACATCATCAAATTTCTACCATACTATTCACAAAGTTTACATTCAAAATTTTCAGATTAATTTTTCCCCTCCAACGGCTATATCAACGGCTATGAACAATAATTTTATCTATAAATATACCAACATTTCATTCAACAAACTCACACATATTCTATCATCTTTCTAAAAACTCCACATTTCTTTCACTCCAAAAATGGTTAACTTAATGTTAGTATTTATCATTACATTGGTCTTCATATACACAATCCTCGCTTTTTGTTGGAGAATATACACCAGGAGAATTTTGGATTTTTATTGATCTTCTTGTCTTAATTCTTTCCTCTGTTATCCATAGCAATATATCTTAGCATGTTGTAATAATTAGATGATTATGTATGACTATGTTGTCGAATAAAATCCTTTATTTAAATTTTCGTTATGCACTGATATTTTTATTAAGTTTTTAATAATATTATATATTAATTCAATAATAATTATAACAGTACACATGGGAAACACCGAGAAAAGAGACTATTGTCTACTTGATAGTGCAACAACGCACTCAATATTAATAAATAAAGTATATTTCTCGAGTGTGAAATTGTGCAAGGCACAAGTTACAACTATATCCGGTCCCGTTGAGATTATTGATGAAAAACAAGGGAATGCAACCGTGGTGTTGCTTAATGGTACAATATTGAATATTGAGAATGCATTGTTATCTAGTAGATAAAAAAGAAATCTACTAAGTTTTAAGGATGTGCGTGATAATGGTTATCACTTGGAGACACTAAATGAAAAAATAATAAAGAGTGTCTATGTATCACATCCTATAAAATGGGAAAAAGAATTGCCCATGAGAAATTTGAAGAACGACACGGATTGTATTGTGTCCAAATTAAAGCTTTTGAATCATATGCCACCATGCCTTGGAAGTTCGGTGAATCCCGATATATTTGGGTTATGGCATGATCGCCAGGACACCCAGGAACAACTATGATGCGTAGGATTGTTGAACACACTAATGGACATCCATTAAAAGGCACGAAGATGCTAATGTCCAAAGATTATTTCGCGAATCGTGTTCACAAGGAAAATTTATTACTAAACCTTCCATGGAAAAGGTTGGTTATGAATCACCATCATTTTTACAACGTATTCATGGTGATATTTGTGGACCAATACATCCCGCAAGTGGACCATTTAGATATTTCATGGTCTTAATAGATGCATCGTGTAGATGGTCACACGTATGTCTATTATCTACTAGAAATGTTGCATTTGCTCGATTATTAGCGCAAATTATTAAACTCCGAGCACATTTTCCCGATTATCCTATTAAGAATATAAGAATGGATAATGCCGAGAATTTACATCAAAAAGTTTTGATGAATATTGCGCAAAGATCGGGAATTAATGTTGAACACCCAATAGCACATGTTCATACTCAAAATGGATTGGCGTAATCATTGACTAAACGAGTTCAAATCGTTGCTCGTACATTATTAATGAGATCAAAACTCACTAGTGCGGATGGGGTCACGCAGATTACATGCATCGCACTCATTAGATTACGCCCACCGCTTATCATATGCACTCCCCAATGCAATTAACTCTTGGTTTTGAGCCAAATATTTCGCACGCTTTCTACGGTGTCTTTGTTCAGTGCCGATTCCACCAACTCAAAGGACAAAATGGGTCCACAACGTAGACTTGGTATATACGTTGATTTGATTCTCCATCAATTGTTGCATTTCTTAGAACCGATGATGGGAGATTTATTTACCGCTAGGTTTGTGGATTGTCACTTTGATGAGACAAATTTTCCATCGATGGGAAAGGATAAAGATGTTTTAGATAAACAAAAACCAGTTGAGAGTATCTCCTGGAATGAACAAAGTTTATCACATTTAGATCCACGTACTTCTGAATGTGAAAGTGAGGTGAATAGAATTATTCATTTGCAAAATATTGCTAATAGACTTCCTGATGCATTTAATGATGCTAGTAAAGTCACGAAGTCTCATATTCCGGCTGCAAATGCTCCAGCCAGGATTATTGTTCCAGAAGAAAATAAGCAAATGAATGATGATATCCCACGACAAAAACGTGGTAGACCTATTGGCTCAAAAGATATTGTTCCCCGAAAAAGAAAGGGGAGAGTTGATAATAATGAGCATGTTCCAGATAAATCTGTCGAACCTAACACCTCAGAAAATATACAAAATTCTGGTAGCACCGAGAATCCCATGAACTATTGTAATAAAATATGGGATCAAAATGAAATAATTATTGATGATAAATTTGCATTCTCGGTTGCTCAAGAAATTATAAATGATGATTATGATAATGAACCACGTTCGATAATGGAATGTCGCCGAGGCCCGATTGGCCTATGTGGGAAAAGCAATAAAATCCGAATTAGCTTCTCTAGAAAAACGAAATGTATTTGGACAAATTGCGAGAACTCCAAACAATGTAAAGCCCATTGGGTACAAATGGGTATTTGTTCGAAAGAGAAATGAGAAAAAATGAAGTTGTGAGATATAAAAGCACGACTCGTGGCTCAAGGATTCTCCCAGAGACTGGGATAGATTATGATGAAACATATTCACCCGTGATGGATACAATCACATTTCGTTTTCTTATAAGTATGGTTGTCCACGAGAATCGGACACGCGTCTAATGGACGTAGTGACGGCATATCTATATGGTTCATTAGATTCTCGATATTTATATGAAAATTCCCAATGGATATAAAATGTCAAAGTCGACACTCCCGTGAATTATACTCGATCAAATTGCAAAGATCGTTGTATGGATTGAAGCAATCCCGGTCGCATGTGGTATCATAAACTTAATGAATACCTTTCTAAGGAAGGTTACAAAAATGATACCATTTGCCCATGTGTTTTTATCAAAAGATCGATCGGATTTGCTATCATTCTTTGTTTATGTCGATGACATGAATTTGATTGGCACCCCCTGAAGAATTATCCAATGTCTTGAATATCTAAAGAAAGAGTTTGAGGTGAAAGACTTGGAAAAACTAAACTTTGTCTTGGTCTTGAGTTAGAGCATAAAGATAATGGGATACTTGTCCATCAATGCTTACACTAAACGGATACTCAAACGATTTAATATGGACAAGGCTCATCCCTTGAGTACCCTATGGTTGTGCGCAGATTTAGATCCCGAGAAAGATCCATTCGACCAAAAGAATCGGTGAAGAGACTTTGGGTCCTGAAGTTGCCTTACCTTAATGCTATTGGAGCATTAATGTATCCGCACAATGTATTCGACCGATATTTCTTTTCTTTGTCAATCTACTTGCGCGATATAGCTCGAACCAACTCGAAGACACCGAATGGTATTAAACACATCTTTCGATATCTCGGTGGTACTACTGATTTGGGATTGTTCTACTCCAAGAAATCCACTAATTCTAGGTTAGTGGGTTATCTTCGATGTTGGGTATAGATCCGATCCGCACAAAGCTCGATCTCAATCGGTTATGTATTTTGCTATAATGATACAAAGCTATATCATGGAGATCTACCAAACAAACATTAGTTGCTACTTCTTCCAATCATTCTCAAATTATTGCTCTTCTTAAGTTGGTAAAGAATGCGTTTGGTTAAGATCGATTATAGCTCATATACGAAACGCTTGTCAATCGAAACCGATTCTGACACTCCTACTATTATTTATGAGGATAATGCAAACATGTATAACACAAGTGAGAGGTGGTTACATAAAAGGCGATCGGACCAAGCATATTTCACCAAAGTTTTTCCACACACATGAACTCCAGAAAAGTGGAGAGGTAGATATTCAGCAGATTCGCTCATGTCACAATCTTGCCGATTTATTTACAAAATCATTACCAACGTCTACATTTAAAAAATTAGTTTACGGCATCGGAAATGAGAAGCACATACGAAGGAAGATTGATGGATCAATTATGCAGCTAATATTCTTCGTTTCAGGGGGAGCAAATATATTGTGCGCTGTACTCTTTTTCCCTTTCGTATGGTTTTTATCCCATTGGGTTTTTCCAGCTTAAGGTTTTTAACGAGGCAGCTGATGCACAATGTCCGGATTTGAGAATGTACTCTTTTTCCCTTATGTCGGTTTTTATCCGTTGGTTTTTCCAAACTTAAGGTTTTTAACGAGGCATACTCATCCAAAGTGAGACATCCAGTTTTTGAGGGGAGTGTTATAATATAATTTCAAGATGTGGATGTCTAACTAATCCACCATACCAAATACACCATTAGTTACCTAAACCATTATCAATTTGTCATTTTATGGTGGAATTGTGGCTATAAATAGGCCTGAGATTTTCATTGTAATATATACCAAAAGATTAAGAGAATTGCAAGATTTATATTCTCTCTATTTTTTCTCTCTATTATTATGCTTTGATAATTCTATAAATATTAGTTTTCATGTGTTCTTAAATTGGTTCATTCTATAACAGAAAGTAGTCTTGTTTTTCAAATAAATGTATTTTTAGCCATTTTGACCATGTGTGCTTAGTAATTTTTTATCCTGAGTCAATGAGCTTTTTTTTATTTAACAAATTTAAACACAACATAAAATAATATTTATATACACATAGATGTTTGTATTATTTCAGTTGAAAACAAGTACATATTCAGTGCCGACGTGAATGGTGGCTACAAAAATGAATATCAAAAAAATGATTTATCACTATCAAGAGTTTTTACAAAAGGGCAAAGTGGAGTATTCAACTCCCTAAAATGGCTAAAAACATTTATTTGAAAAGAATGGCTAAAAACATTATGCAAATAGCCAAAAATAAATAAAAATCAGCAAGTCTCTTGTGTTCAAAAGGTGGTACTTTTAGTGTAAAAATGATATTTTTAGTATCAAAAGTAATACGTCTCAAAATACATGAAATTAGTGTATTTAGACAAATATCACTTTTTACCATAAAAGTATTACCATCTCACGGATTTTCACCGTCTCACATAAGTTTTTGCGAAAAACAATATGGGCACAAACTTTAATGATGTATTTGCCCCCAGATTAACCTTTTCAGTAACTTAATAATAATACTGGACCTTAAATTTAAAAGACACGCCCAAACTTTCAACTGACGCACAATTTTTATTTACAATCTACTAGAATTTCACTACAAATTAAATGTATTTTATTTTAAGACCTACACAATTCACATAAAAGTGTAACTAATCCAAATATATTTTATTTTATATAAAACAATAATAGTAGTGTTAACTGTAAAAATAATGGAAACTTGCAGAATTTTGAAAACAAAATTAAACAAAATGAAGCATTTTAATTGGGAAAAGATTGAAAATGGCCTAAATTTAAAGCCAACTTACAACTTTAGCCTCACTTATTCAAAAGTTTCAAAATAGCCTTTTTTTTATAAAACCCCAAAATACCCCTTATATTGAATTGAAGGTAAACTAATGGTTTTAAAAGTTTTAGGGCCGAAAAAATGGTATCAGAGCCTAGGTTTATTAAGAACTTTTAGTTAAATTTATTATATTTATGTAATTAACATTTGGTAAGGAGAAATTACTCCGAGATTATGGATCCGGACCGATGTCCGAGATGTATCCCTTACAGACATATCGTCAAATATTGACGATGTATGCACAAGAACACCTTGACCAGGTTTCATATTGGGAATACCAACATGAAGAAAAAAAGCATGTGAGCCGACGGGAAACCTTAAGGCAATGCAAAATGCGGCGAGAATATTATAGGTAGTTCCGATGCTTAACTGCGGCACTTATATGTTCACTTGATGAACCTTCAAGAAACGGTTCATGAAAATTCACATCGAACAATGATTCCTAATGGAGTACCCGAGTGGAACGAGATACTTCCAGACAAATCTAAGTTTTCCGAAGATCTTAGAAGTCGTAAGACGGTGCATAATTATGGCAACCGCCATATTCATCTACCAAAGACAAGTTCATCGATCCGAACTGGGATGGAGACGATGGTGAAATATCGAATGAAACTCTTGAACTCCTTCATGATATTCAAACGAGTCAAAACCCTGGAGGATAGACCGAGTTCTAGGGAGAAAAGAAGCATATAGATTTGGGACAAGACTACCTATTTACACCAAAAGGGAAACCAACCAAGTCATACGAAAAATGACATGATGAGGAGAAGCTCATTGCTCTAATCAAAGGAAAATCCATCAAAAATTAAAAAGATGGATATGAAAAAGATGAATCTTAAAGATCTACATGACCTTGCAGAATCATTCGCAGGATTAGGAATTGTAGATTTAAAGATGAACACAGGAGATGGAACATTGGTCACCCGTGATCCAACGGGAAGACCGATTCCACCACCGCCACCGATTAATCCTAACGTCGAAGAAATGACGGGTTCGCATCATGAAGCTCGGGACAAGAGAGGATGCCACACGCTGGGGATTTCATGACCGGGAGTGATCCACTTTCGGGACGGAGAGGTCGAAACCTCTTTCGGGAACTCGACAACCTACTAGAAGGCCGAATATTTATCATACGCCTTATGGAAGATCGCACTTCGACCCAATACATCCATATGGGTTGATGTTAAACGGACATCCCATTTTAAAAATAGAGAAGTTCTCATTGATGAATGGGCTTGACTATGAGGATTTCAAATTGAAGCCTCGATCTTACAAAGGATTCATTCATTCTACTCCTTGAAATGAGTCTTGAAGGATCGGTAAAGATTTCTGGGATATGACCGATCTTTAGTATAAAAAGTTCGGTCACATCGGAGAATCACTTAAAGGAATTGTCGATGGTATGACAAAACTATTCAAAATCCAGTTCATCGACACGAGGTTATTTTGAGGGATTAGAGGATGAAAAAAGAAAGAGATATAAACAAGCCCTTTATAGCTTGAGTTATATGATATTTGTCATATTGACGAATATATTAAATTGTTCACCGAATACCGGTGGAAATCCAAGATTGAAGAAAAGGAAAGTTTAAGTGACTATTCTTTGCCAAGATTCCGAGTCCCCGGAGAGAAATGCTTATCGGGAATACAAGGATGGAGCGGAAGAAAGCGTGGCCAGAAAAATGTTTTTCCTAAAGGCCAAGTTATCCGAATGGTGCTACCAGGCAACTATGTACATGAATTACAAGAGATTAAGAGGAATTAACAAAACAGTTCATCTATGATGCGTGGATAATGACATCCCAACAATTGTGGGAGGACAACCAAGCGACACAAAAGGAAGAATGAGCGAAGCCATCCATACCGCCGAGGAAGCAACAAAGAAAAGAAGCGGTCTTCATGGAGACCTAGAAGGTTCGTCAAAACAAAAGCCCGGTTATAAATCGGGGCAAAGACCAGCACCTGGCCTGCAGAGAGAGCCTCATCATCGAGGTTCTAATCAAGCAAGTACCAAAGAGAATCCAGGAGAAGAACTTTCGGGCGTGCTCACACCGAGCTAATGAAAGTTTCAAAGATGTAATTGTTGGACATGCGGAGCAAGAGGGCATATCTCAACCGATTGCCCTGACAATCAAAAACGAGTCGAGTCAGTGCAGTTCGAGGCTACACGAGAAATCGAAGAAGTGTCTATTATCAAGATCTTATACGGGTGTATCAATTTGAAGATATACCCTCGGATGAAAGCATCTATGAAGAAGAAATCTATTCTCGACGATGGAAGTGACTCACTCGAATCGAGTGAAGAAGAAATTCTTCGTGACATCGGGGAGGATATGTCGATTCCTCTCTCACACGACGGTTTCTCATAAAACTCTTATGAGAATCATGAAGGAAGATCCAAAGTTTCAAGTCTATGATGGATTTACAATTGGAGCTATGGAAAAAACATTGGATAAGATTGGCTTTCAGTATAAAACACCAAATTATCCACGGGGGTAACAACCGGAGAATTTGCCATTCGATGGAGTTTAGGGAACCGATCGAGATGCAGTTGGTCCCTATTAGAGAAATACAGGGAGATCAAAAGCGAGTTAAAAGAGAAGTTGCAAATACACTCTCATGGATTCATATCGAGCTATAAAAGTCATTATTAAAGCAACATTCAAAGAAGGAATAGATTCGCCACTCAATCGGCTATCTTTGACAAGAGAATCTCAAACCTCAAGGATTCATGCCTTGGAGCGATTCTGTGAAATTTGTATGCGGGAAAATTGGCATTTAATGTCTATCCTAGAATTGCATACAATTTGGAAGATCGAGATTTCAACGAGTCCTAACTCTTCATCAAGATTTCAAAAGAGTCGAATTGATGAAAGAAGGAACGGACCCCACTCGATCACATACAAGATATCATATGCTCTCTCGAATACACATCATTCGGAGGTATTCTTGAGAAAGGAATTTATTGAAGTCCCAAGGATTTTCGAGGACTTTGCCAGGGTAGTTTTACCAGAGATTATTGAGTCTCCAACTATCAAGGATATCGATATGAAAATACAAGATCAACCAGTCTTCAACAAAAGTCGAAGTCTTAGAGTTGAGCAAGAAAGATGTCTTTCCAACATGAGAATGATGAGTAGCGTCAGCCGTTGGGAAGAAAGGAGACCAAGTACGATTCAAAGCGCATTCCGGATGTTTTCAAAACGGCAGGAGAGCCGAAATGTCCGAATGATGGCGAGAAGTGGAAGTAATATTCGACATCACTCAAAAGGATAATATTTTTCCTTGTGATGTTCTATATTATCTCCAACAACCAATAGTTGGACGATATCAAGGAAGCTCAAGATAGGTGAAATGGAGCTTACTATCACGGGAGTTGCGGGAAGATCCCAGAACAATTAATACCGGGAATTGATTTTCTTGAGGATCACAAACCTTGGGAAAGATTACAAGACGGAATGGAGTTCACAGTGGGCGATAAAAGATCTGAGAATCGATGACCACTAGTCCATTCTCCATATACATTTCTATCGGAATGTTATATCTTGAATACAAGGCCAAGTATTTCGCCGCCTATATTGATTCAGTGCCGGGAATATGTACTGCAAAGCCGGATGTTTTTCCTAAAGAAATTGGAGAAGATTTACCAGCTATTGCAGGAAGAGATTTCTCTAAAAGGATTCTTATCCTTAACAGGGAATTAAACAAGCGAGAAATCATGATCGGCGCAGGCGGTACCCCATGGTACAAGGTGAAAACGCCACCAATCTATTTCCATGATACAGGTGCAGATGTTTTGCTAGGAAACAACTTCCTACAAACATTCAAGCGATTTACACAGGAGAACGAGACAAGAAGACTTATTTTCACAACCTTATATGATCATAAGATTATTGTCCAAAGATCGGGGAAGCATTTTGAGAAAAATGCCTATTACTTTTCGCACAAGTGAAGCCAAACTTCGCAATCCAAAAATGGCGGATCGAAGAAAATTTGGTGAAGCTTTATTATCCTATAGACAATTTGGTTCCATCAGAAGGATCGAAGATATATGATAATAACTTGTATTCATTCAGTACAAGGAGAAGAACAAGTTACTCGAAGCCATTGCAGAATTATGGATGAGTCTAATGGAGAATCCACAGAGTGACGTGACCCTAGAGGAACAAATATCACTTGAAGATATCAAGAAGAAGATCCAAAGGAATTACAATGAAGATCTTTTGGCTTGGTGGGATAAGAACGAGCTTAAAGCTTCCTTAAAGGTTAAACCTGGAAAGAGTACGAGTTCGTAAGATTCAAACCAATCCTTATGAACCAGGAGGATCGTAAGGATATGCGAGAAGATACTTAAGGAACATCTTGACCTTAAGTTAATTTCACCAGGAGTTTCTCCATACAGAAGATCCAGGATTCTTAGTCGAAACCATGGAGAAATCAAAAGAGGAAAGCAAGACTTGTTATTAATTACAGGAATTAATAACATTTTGGAGTTCGATGGATACTATATCCCAAGTAGAGAACATCGGTTAACGTATCAAAGGGGCCAAGATATTCTCAAAGTTCGATTACAAATGGATTAAACCAGATTAAGATGGATGAAGAAAGCAAGAAGTTCTGACTTTCTCTACACCACAAGGACACTATATTTGGAACGTAATGCCTATGGGTTTGGCGAACGCACCCCAGGATATATCAAAGGAATATGGATAATCTCTTCAAAGATTATTTCGGTTTCATGTTCGTGTATATTGATGACATTCGATCGCACCAAAGAACATGAAGGAGCATCTCAAACATTTGGAAATATTTTGGATGTTTGTCACGAAGGATTAGTGCTTTCGGAGAAGAAGCGTGATTGCAACAAGCAGTTGAATTCCTAGGAATTGAGATCGCGAATCTGGAATCATCCTACAAAGTCATATTGTAGAAAAGATTGGGATTTCGGATACTTTGAAAGACAAGAAGCGACTTGAGTTTTCTTGGAGTTGTCAATTTTTTTGGAATGTTCATAAACAATCTAACACATTACGGGAAGGTGTTTAGCCCATTGCTTAAAAAAGATGCACGAGATTCAAATGGGAGAATGAACATCAAGAAGGAATCAAGCAACTTAAAGAAGTTTGCAAAAAGCTTCCGAAACTTGCAATTCCATAGGATGAAGATGAGTCGGTGCTTTACACAGGATGCCATGATCATTGGTGGCGGCGATTCTTACAAAAGCCACCGAACGGAGAAGTGCCATGCAGATATTGCGGTCTATTTACGACGGTGAAGCAACTCGGTGGCATATCAACGAAAGAATTCTTTGCAATGGAAAGACTTTCAAAAAATGGCCTTTATTTCTCTTTGGCTAAAAAGTTTATCTTAAAAATTGATAATTCAAGTGTCAAAGCTTTTCGAAAAACAAAATTGAATCAAAACCAGAAAAAAGCTAGGATACGTAGATGGCAAGCTGAATGTCAATATTATGATTATGATATTATCATTATAAAATCTCATGAAAATGTTATTGCAGATTTTCTAACAAGAGATGGAGGAATTGAAGCGATTCCATCCTCACGACCTCAAGACATCTTGGAGACCAAATTTGGAAATGTTACTCGAGAATTTGATACCCTGGTTATCAATCTTTGATTTGGCCAGGAAATTACAAAGGAATGATCGGGGCAAAGTAACCGATCGTATACGAGCATGTGTCTGCTCTCACTCACGAGTTGAGAACGGCATTTCAAGGGCCACTCTCCGGCCGCTAATAAGCAAACAGAGCGTTTAGAGCGCAGGGCTCCCCAAACTCGTAGCGAGAATATTCCCGGTACCTCAGCACAAGTCCTAAGTGGCGAAATGTTGGCCCAAGGAAAAGCGATACTCGAGTCAAATCCCGAGTTATCACATCAACCCAAAGACGTCCGGGGTAAAGGGCGAAGAGATCAATCTTAGGCTATGATGGGCACTTCTAAGGTTGATATTAACGAGATTAAAGTTTTTCTTCTTGGCGGGAATACCGGGTAATTGGGAGAAACGATTACAAACAAGGGATATCTCCGGAAAAATAAAGATCGATATTTGGAAAATATCCAAGGGTTTGGATATTACCAAATTCATACTGAAGAAGTGAAGAGGTGGTACGAGTTTGGGGTTTTGGCCTCGATCTATACTACTTCACCAGGCTTCCTAGGAGATCACAAAATTACCAAAATGGATCTAGGAAGACGGTAATGAAAAGTCTTTGGTCCAACAATGACAGCCTAAAACGAGGGGATACATTGGAGTCGTATTTCATAAGTGCAACAACAGAGCCCATTTGGAAAAGGTGGACATGAAGCCTTCCATTACATCAAAGGCTTGACGACCGGATGAAAGAGCCTTCAAGAATATCAAGGAGGCTAGTTCGGAAGAAATCTGATTGGCCATGACCTTCACCGAAGATCAAATTACTACAAGAAGGGCATGGGGATTGTGGGTCCTGTCTCACTTAGATGGACAAAGTCAAGTTTCCGTTCAAATTCTATCAAAATTCGGTGAGCGGATCATTCGCATTGAATACTATGACGGGAAAAACTACAAGATTCGCAGAAGACATATTCGAAAAGAAAAGAAATCTTCGTCGTGGGAAAATAAGCTCCGGGGAGTAAAGAAACTCGCCGGAAATATTGCAATATGGCTCACATAGGCCATTGGGAACTTCGGGTCTGTCCTGAATGTCAAAACCAGAAGGAACCAGAATTTGGCAAAGGTTTCCGGCCAAAAGTCGATCGGAGAAGACCCGACGACGGAGAAGAAAAGTCACAGAAGTATCCAAAGTTTCGGGGACCACCAAAAAAGTAGATTCCCCGACAAAGTTAAAGGAGACATGTGATTCAAGGATAACCCACTCAGCAAAGAGACAAAAGGTGGGTCAGATCTAGTAATTGGCATCCAACTCATCAAGATGCTGATAATTCAAGTCAATGACGTAAGCAATGACGTCATAAGATTCCATCTAGCTAAAAGACGGAAAAAGAAGAGTCAGTTGGCTTTGGAGCCTTATCAACTTGCCTTGGATACCAGACAAGGTAGGTCCCAAGCCATGTGAAGATAGGAAAACATCCACTAACTTTCAGCAAGTGGATGAAGAATCCAAGAAATAGAAGCTGAGCCCATTCATTCCTCTATATAAACAAGAGATTTCAGAAGGCTAAAGGCATCGAACATTTCCCTTAGTCTTCTTACAATAAACTTTCTTTGTAAAATTCTTTCTGTTGTGAGTTTAGAATTTCCAGAGTGTTTTCAGTTTTCAGTTTTAGTTTTTTAATTTTATGTACAAGAGTGTGATAGCCTTTATGAGAGGCTAAACAGGTTTTCTCCTCCCCAAAGGGGATTGCGATGTAATAAATTTTTCTTTAAGTTCTTAATAAAATAAAGGTTGTTTGTTCAACATGTGTTCATAATGTACTATTGATCAATCCCCTTTGAAGAATTACTTTTACGCCTTGGAGTAGGAAACGAACCAAGGCTGTGCTGAGCGGTTTCTGAAGGAGTCGGATAACTTGCAGATCATCTTCCCTGAGGGTGAGGTTGAACAGTGAGGAGTCGTTTGTCAAACGATCCGGGCGATAATCTTCCGATGGTGGCGTTGCGAACCACTTAAACGGTCTTGTTTCGGTCCAAAAGAGGTATAAATTTTAAGGGATTTATTAATTTTACGGAAGCATGTTGGGCCTGATATGGTCGTAATGGACTATTTCCATTTTCTGTAAACCTTAGTTTGGAACGATAACATAGAATAGAACATCTTTTAAATTCTATGACTGTTAAGTTTATCTACTGAAACCGACATGGTCTTTTTAAAACCTCCGTATTTGGATCTAAGTAGTGTAAGAAAATAGTAGTATTTTTCTAGTACAATTTATATGAATCGAAAATCCAAATCGATAAAATTTGCAAAATAAGCAAAATAAAATTAGCTCGAATCGTGTGTTCAACACACTATCCTTAAAACATATTCGCCCCTATTATGGACGCCTGTTTCCCAGGATAAGACGAGAAAACCGGATTACCTATTCGTGAATCGAAAAATTATGCCCGAAAATTATCACCAAAATTTAATTTCAAGAGTTGGAGATGTATGGAAACTTTGTAAGTTTTTGTGTGTTTTTCCAAATGAAAATCAAGCCATATTTATAGAAAAAATTATGACCTTTCATCAAATAAAATATTTGAATTTTACTATTGAAAGGGTCAAATAAATTTGGGCTTTACTATTTAAAAGGTCAAAATACCCTTTACTATTAAAAGGTCAAATATGTAATTTTTCTTCAAAATTTCCAACAATCCCCCACATGAAAAAATTACGAAGATACAAAGATTTGGTGATAAAATCCAAAAATTTGAATCTTGCATAGGATAGGTAGGTGTTACCCTTTGAACCTTCCCTTGTGAAAGCATATTTACTTTACTAGCGATCAAGAGACGCGATGTCCTTGAATCGTTTCCTTTTTTGTGTAAACGATGATATACCTCACACAAGATTCTTCCTAACATATTTCGGTTCTCATAGTTATGTTCATTCATGGCCCCGAACATACGCACAGTTCTGCAAGAGGTTCTAAGGTGAGCCTCACACAATTCTCTTCGAAGCGGCCCCACTTCTCTCTCACATAGGTGATTCTCATTTAAGATAGCCCGTACTACCTTGCTCGACTTACCGACGCACAAGAATCATTAAAAGCCAAATTGCTTATCCTCTTCTCCACGGGCATCACTGTTAAGGAATGGACAAGGGATAACTCCCCCACAGTGATCATAGAGTCTTTTTACAACTAGGTTGTCCCTTTGAACCTAGATCTTGGGATCTCCAGTCAACTAGGTTGGGTTTCCATTGTATCAACTCATTTTTCTAGAGGCTTAAGTCCCATTCCTCTTAATGATTTCACAACTAACTCTCGATTCAACCCTTTGGTTAACGGATCCGCTAAATTATCCTTTGACTTCACGTAGTCAATAGAGATAACACCAGTTGAGAGTAGTTGTCTGATGGTATTGTGTCTACGACGTATGTGTCTAGACTTACCATTGTACATATTGCTTTGTGCCCTACCAATCGCAGATTGACTGTCACAATGTATACAAATTGCTGGCACATGTTTAGGCCATTTTGGAATATCTTCTAAGAAATTTCG
Organism: Rehmannia glutinosa; assembly: GCA_016081115.2. Classification (NCBI taxonomy): domain Eukaryota; kingdom Viridiplantae; phylum Streptophyta; class Magnoliopsida; order Lamiales; family Orobanchaceae; genus Rehmannia; species Rehmannia glutinosa. The sequence continues at coordinate 723,394 of JABTTQ020000349.1, forward strand.
AAGCCATTCAGCTTCTTCACCACACTTGTCTAGAGCAATAAACTCAGACTCCATTGTAGATCTTGCTATAAGCTGCTCCGCTTAGAAGATTTCCATGATATTGTTTGCACCTCCTAAAGTGAATATAAATCCACTTGTAGACTTAGAATCTTTAATATCGATATCCATTAGCATCACTATATCCTTCAATAACAAATAGGATATCTTGTATAGTGCAGCCCAAAATCACGAGTATATCTTAAATACCGTAGTATTCTCACTATCCCTTTCCAGTGGTCATGCCCTGGATTACTCGTGTATCTGCTCAATTTACTCACTGCATAGGCAATGTCTGGTCTTGTACAACTCATTAAGTACATTAAACTTCCTATGACTCGTGAGTATTCAACTTGAGACACAGCCTCACCTCTATTCTTCGATAGATGTTTGCTTGTGTCTATCGGAGTTCTAGCTAATGACGTGTCATCCTTACTAAATTTTCCTAGAATCTTATCCACATAATGTGATCAAGTGTTAGTCCTTTTGAAGTTCTAGAAATCTTTATTCCGAGGATCACGTGCCTAAACCCATATCTTTCATGTCAAACCTCGAGTTCAACATATCTTTAGTGGATTTAATTATTTTATCATTACTTCCAATGATAAGCATGTCGTCTACATAAAGACATAAAATAACATAGCCATTTTCAGTCTCTTTAACATAGACACATTTATCACATTCATTTATTTTAAATCCACGTTCTTTCATTACATTATCAAATTTCTCATACCATTGTTTGAACTGTTTCAAGCCGTATAATGACTTGACGGTTTACAAACCTTGTTCTCTTGCCCAGGTGCAGAGAATCCTTCAGGTTGTTCCATGTAAATTTCCTCTTCTAAATCTCCGTTTAGAAAAGCCGTTTTTACGTCCATTTGATGTACTTCAAGATTTCGCAATGCAGCAATCGCAAGTACCAATCTAATGGAGGTTATTCTCGTAACTGGAGAATACGTATCAAAGTAATCAAGGCCCTCTTTTTGTCTGTAACCTTTAATTACAAGTCTAGCCTTATACTTATCAATTGTTCCATCCGCCTTCATTTTCTTCTTGAAAATCCATTTATAACCTAGTGGTTTACTTCCCTCAGGAAGATCCACTAGTTCCCAGGTATGGTTTTGCAAGATAGAATCAATTTCACTTTTTATGGCTTCTTTCCATAATGGTCCTTCAGAAGAAGTTATAGCTTCTCTATAGCTTTGAGGTTCACTTTCCAACATGTATGTTAGAAAATCTGGACCAAAAGATTTTTCTATCCTAGCTCGTTTGCTGCGTCTAATTTCTACCTCTTCTTCTTGCTCTTGTTCTATTGAATCATGTATCCGTTTAGAAGAGCTTGCTTCTTCTCTCGATCTACACGGAAATACATTTTCAAAGAATGAGGCATTTCTCGATTCAATTATCGTGTTCTTGTGTATATCTTCAACTTTAGATTCATGCACAAGAAAACGATAAGCGGCACTGTTATGTGCATATCCAATAAATATGCGATCCAACGAGTTTTGGGACCTACCTTCACCTTCTTTTGGTGTAGGTATAGCAACCTTCGCAAGACACCCCTACACTCGTAAGTATTTGTATGATGGTATTCTTTCATGCCATAGCTCGTAAGGGCTTTTGTCTAATTTCTTACGGGTACCTTATTTTAAAGGTAATTAGTCGTCAAGACTTTCCCCACATGTTCGAGGTAAGTTTTAACTTAATAACATGGCATTCATCATTTCTTTAAGTGTACGGTTTTTTTCGCAATGCCATTCTGTTGAGGTGAATAAGGTCTTTGTTGTTTCGTGTCTAATTCCATGTTGGGCTGAGACCAAAGAAAAGGTGATTCATATTCACCTCCACGATCACTTCTTAACACCTTAATTTTCTTATTGAGTTGATTCTCAATTTCATTTTTATAGAGAATAAATTTCTCTATAGCTTCATCTTTACTTTTAAGAAGATACACATAACAAAACTTTGTGTTATCATCTATAAAAGTAATGAAGTACTTATTGCCACCACGTATTTGTGTCGATTTTAAATCACATACATCGGTGTGAATTAAATCAAGTGGTTCGTTATTTCTTTCAATATTTTTAAATGAAGTCCTTGTTAACTTTGCCTCAACACAAGTTTCACACTTGTGCTTGGATTCAATATGGAATGTTGGTATATAATTCAAGTTAATTAATCTACGTAAAGTATCATAATTAACGTGTCCTAGTCTACCATGCCACAAATTGGAAGACTCAAGCAAGTAAAAAACGAAGCATTCTTCATTTTATTAGCTTTTGATTTAACAACCATTACATTGAGCTTAAATGACCCCATCAAGAAGATAACCCTTGCCAACAAACATCCCATTTTTTAACAAAGTAACAACCCCGACTCGAAAACAATGCGAAAACCATGCTTATCTAAAAGCAACGGACACCAAATTCTTACAAATGTCTGGTACAAACAACACATTATTTAGAGCGGTTCCTTCCCTAGGACGTCATCTTCGAGAACCACTTTGCCTTTTCCCTTGACTTGAAGTAGCTGAATTTCCCATGTACTGCCTTCTCGCCGTCTTGGTGGCTCAAAGGAACTAAACATTTCTCTCGACAGAACACACGTGCCTAGTAGCACGAATCAATCCTCCATTATTTCGGGTTTGAACCAATGAAATTCACCTCGGAGACCACTGCTGCCAGGTTCATATCTCGACACTTCTTGAGAAATGTGATCAACCATGTTAGCCTCCCGATTCTTTTTCGGTTTCTTGCAATCGAAGCCTTGTGACCCTTGCCGCCACAATTGAAGCAATTTCCTTCGAATTTCTTCTTGAAATACCTCCTTTTGGTCCCAAATTATTGAACCCTTTACAGATTTTTCCCTTTCTTTTTCCTTTTGAGCTTTCGCCATGCTCCACAACATTGGCTTTAGCAGCCACATGATTGAACATTTTCCTTTCGGAACCTTTGTTATCTTCTTCAACTGCCTAAGAATCGAGATCTTCAACGTTCATCTCCTTTCGTTTGTGCTTGGATAGTTCTTGAAATCTTTTCAAGCGGTGGCAATTTTTCAATTATTGCGCCACTTGGAAAGTTTCATTCAAAACCATCCCTTCAAAGAAGAATATCATGTATGATCACTGAAGCTCTTGTCTTGATGATGACCGTTTTTGAGTCCACCATTTTATAATCCAAGAAGCGGCCTACAATGAATTTTTTCGCACCCGCATCCTCAGTCTTATACTTATGGTCCAAAGACTCCCACAGTTCCTTTGCAGTTTTCTTAGAGCTATACACGTTGTAAAGCGAATCTGCAAGGCCATTCATGACATAATTTCTACACAAGAAATCAGCATGATTCCAAGCATCTAAAGCGTTAACCGCTTGTGCATCAGTCTCATCCTCACTAAGTTGTGGAGGATCTTCTGTCAAGAACCGCGCCAAGTTCAAGGTGGTCAAGTAGAAGAGCATCTTCTGCTGCCACCGCTTAAAGTTCAAACCGTTAAATTTTTCCGGTTTTTCGCCATGATTAACCGGCACATTAAGCGTGGGATTGGCTACTACCCGAGGCACAACTGGGATAACAACTGGATTCGGCACAACGGGGTTAGACCCACCACTGTTTGATTCAGATGCCATTTCTAAAACAAATAAAACAAGAAGTTTAGCACTTCTATCAATCAATCGGAACAAAACGATAAGAACAAATTTATTAAATTGTTCAAGTTTTTATTATAAGGATTTTGCAATTTTCTTGCACTCCGAATTTGCACATGTATTAATCTATTAGTCCAAAGATTAGTCCAATCAGTCCAAACAGTCCAAAGATTAGTCCAATCAGTCCAAAGATTAATCCAATCAGTCCAAATTGCAATTTCTTCCACTTTGAATAGCACGGGTATTAATCCGCTTATTAGTCCGGATTTGTCCAACTAATTCAGAAAATTAGTCCAATTGCAGAGATTGAAATTACAATTGCCAAATCAAATTTTAGTTGAAAACAATATGCTAAACATTTGATTTAATTGTAAGTATGTAATCTGGTAAATAGTTAATCATGTATGCAGTACCACGAATTAAGAATTTATAAGTGGAAAGATACTTTATACATCAAGTTGAGGTGCCTAGCATAATGGATCAAGCCAAGTTTATTATAATAAAGTGGAATCATGAATTATGTAAACAATTTGCCAAGATAAAATAATACCAAAATTATGAATTCATGCATATAGTAATATACAAAATACCACTGTTGATAAGGTGCCCAATATGAATTGCAAACATGAATTCAAGGCCAGTAGGCACAGTTAAGTTGCTAATTTTCAAATGAAATTTTGAATTCAAATAGTTGGAAAAATTATTAACTGAACAATAGCAAAACCGTATAAAACAAGTTTTAGTTCCAACTACTATTGTTGATTACAACAGAACCATATTATTAAGCTAATCCTTAATCAATATAAACTGTACCAAAATTTTAAGAATAATCTGTTTTAAGTTTGTAAGAAAATAGTAGTATTTTTCTAGTACAATTTATATGAATCGAAAATCCAAATCGATAAAATTTGCAAAATAAGCAAAATAAAATTAGCTCGAATCGTGTGTTCAACACACTATCCTTAAAACAGATTCGCCCCTATTGCGGACGCGTCTGTTTCCCAGGATAAGACGAGAAAACCGGATTACCTATTCCGCGAACTGAAAAATTATGCCCGAAAATTATCACCAAAATTTAATTTCAAGAGTTGGAGATGTATGGAAACTTTGTAAGTTTTTGTGTGTTTTTCCAAATGAAAATCAAGCCATATTTATAGAAAAATTATGACATTTCATCAAATAAAATATTTGAATTTTACTATTGAAAGGGTCAAATAAATTTGGCCTTTACTATTTAAAAGGTCAAAATACCCTTTACTATTAAAAGGTCAAATATGTAATTTTTCTTCAAAATTTCCAACAATTAGGTGTAATAACGCCACGAATGAAACAGAAATAGAAAGCGAAAAGTGTTCGTGATCGTAAAATGCGAGTGCGAATTAATCATATTTCCTTATTCTCGTTATAAAGGGTATAATGGGAACTTCGGTGTATATTTGAATCATTTTAATAAGGAAGGCCATAGTTTGAATCGAAAACATGAAAAAAGGCAATTCTTGAACTTACCCCATTTTAATTCCTATTATAAGAAAACAACAACGGCAAACATTTCTCTTTAGTTACTGATTTTCCTACTTTATTTTCTTAATTGGAAACATCCTATCACACTCCACATTTGTGACCACTATTAAAAATTCCCACCTACCAATTAATGGGCTCTCCGCCTGTGCAAGCAGCCTCCTTATCGCATCGTTATTCTTTCGATTAGACCCGCCTAACACCGATTAGTCGGCCGCAAGGCGCTAGCGCCGATCTTTCGCCCGACTAGCGCGCTAGCTTTTTTTAACACTAATTGTGACAGTATAATTGATGCATGCATGGACAGCCATGAAAACAAAAAAAGAAAAAAAAAATCAAACCATATCACTCAATTCCATGCTTGCTGTTACCCAGTTGAGCAATTTCTTGAATTAACATCCCAATATTGAGATAAGAAGATCCACCCTCTTCCATGGACCTCTTTGCCATTTCTCCAACCTTTTTTGCCCTTTTCCTTCTCTCACACCCTTTTTCCCCCTCATCCATAACCATCTCAATAGCACTCTTAATTTCATCTCTCTTCACCTTATTCTCATCCTTTTCTTCCTCTCCCAAATGTATAACAACCCGAGCCCCAACTCCCACACCCGTCCCCAATATTTGCACAACCAACTTCTCGTTCAAAAACTGCTCAGCAAAAATCGGCCACGTGATCATGGGCAAACCCGTAAATACCCTCCAGGGTCGAATTCCACCAGCGCAGTGCGTCAAACCCGCCAATCGAAGGGTGCGATAAAATCAGCACTTGTGGGGCCCACCCCGAATCAGAACCCCTCTCTCTTTCGTTCTCTCCTCGAATCCCGAATCCAAAATCCATTTCTCTATCTCCTCCGATTTAGCTCCTCCTTTTATTACCAGAATAAAGGGATGATTTGATATTTCCAGGCCTGAGGCGAGCTCCACAAATTGGTCCGGCGATAATCGACTCAAACTCCCGAGACACGCGTAAATTACAGAGCCTGGTTCTCTGTTATCAAGCCAATTCAAACACTGATCTGCATCGATCGACGCCTGATTTCCTCTTTCCGCCCTGTCTAAATCGTCATTGCTGAAAAGCGATAATGGACCAATACTCCAAACTTTACCTCCTTTAATTTTTCGATACTCGTCCAGATATCTTTTCTCCAGATCTTTGAAGGTGTTGACCACCACGCCATACGCCTGCGACTCTGTTTTCCAGACCTGTTCGCGAAAATCGCCGATATCGACCGAGCCTGGGTTGAAATATCCCGGCAGCTGGAGTTTCGTGAACTCGATTTTATCCGGCAAATCAGGTACGGCGAAAAGCTCCGACGGAGAAACGGTTTCATGAATTTTGGAAAAATACAGCCTGTGCATTATTAATTGGGCGAAACAGCTCATTCCGTCGAAAATTATCCTCGGGATTTGAAATTTGTTGCAGGTATCGGCGGTCCACGATATATGCTTGTCGCAAATAATGCAGCTAGGGCTAGGTTTCAGATCTATTAAAATCTCCTCGAGAGGTTGTTGTAGCATGTTGATAGCGGCGAAGAAGTTTCGGAGAAAGTGATAAGATGGTAGACAATCGGCGCTTTCGCATCCCGGCGGCAGGCCGGCGGCCTCCGCCGGAAACCTGATTTGGAGGAGGCGGATGGATAGTCCGGTGGCGACGGCGCGGTCGATTACTGAACTGGATCGTGCGGCGTTGAGAGGTGTGACTACGATTGTTACGCTAACGCCGTGTTTGGCCAACAGTTTGGCCATGTCTATCATTGGGATAAGAAGTGATTTATTATAAAGAAAAGTAGAAGTAGTTGAGAATCGAAATTGGTAGTGTTTGAAAATAAAATCAAAAGTTGAGAATGAGAAGCTAGGAGTGTTTGATAAAAAAGTAGTAGAAGTCTTTATTTATTTGTAAAATTCAAACTTGAAGGTAAGTAGAATCTAAAGACTCTCTCCTTTTGAATTCGATTAAATGAAGTAGAATCAAAAGCAGAAGTTATTACTTGCAAACACTAAAAAGCTGCTTTTTTAAGCAAAAAAAACAAAAGTACTTATTTTAAGTGTTTGCAAACACTCCTATATGTCCTGGGGCCATTAGTGGAATTAGAATGAAATTTAGTGAGGCCATTGATATGAGTTTTTGAGAGCCTGAGGTTTAAGGCTAATGGACAAGGCTTTTATTGTGGGAATTGGATATCTAACTCAAGATTTGAATTTCCCCAAAAAAAAAATAAAAAAATTACACATTTATAAACAAACATGAGCAATAACTAAGGTTGAAAAACGAATCAAACTACTCGATAATCAATTTCATATTGATTGTTTAAAGTTCGTTAGAGTTTATGAAACACAGTAGGAAATAATAAAATTAAAAAATTAATAATCAAACCAAGCTCAAACACAACTTTAAAGATTAAAATTCAAAACAAGTTTAAACAATAATATGTTAGGCTCTCGACTTGTTTACGTCCCTAGCAATAATTCTATTAGTTACGCTTTTTTCGTCTGCGTGAGAGATTTGCTTTCTTGATTAAGAGTGTGCTTACAGTTATATTGTAATTTTTATTTCCAAAACAGGCATTAGTCCTTCTGTCCTACGAAAATCTTGTGTGGATTATTTGTGGTGGACAAGCTAAAATAGCAAAGATCCAAAACTACAATCGTAGCCCATTACGTATCTTTCATTTCAACTAAAATTACGTTGAAACCCCACAATTTTGCTTAAATTACTGATTCTGACTCTGACTTCTTTTAACATAATAATCTCATCCTTCCACGTTAGCTTCAATGCTAAATTAGCCCTCCTCCTATTAGCTCCTGATGTGATGAAAAATGGTAATGTAACAAAAAAAATTATGAATTTCTATTCGGTCGGTTTTTTTTAGCCATTCCCAACAAACCAAAATGTTTTTTAGCCATCTTTTTCAAACACATTTTTTTTAGCCATTTTGGGGTGTAAAATGACATTCATACCCTTCTAGCATGTTTGTTTGATATTTGAGTTATTTCTCTCTTTCACTTATCTCTATATATCTTTTTACTCTTTTTTTTTTCAAATTTTTTTTAAGAAATCTAACCTGTATTTTTCATTTTTAAATATGCAATGTTGAATTATAGATATCGAAAAGAGGATTAATTTGATATATTATACATGCAAAACGGATTTAAAACGAAAAAATTATGTGAATTCAAAGTTTTTGGAAAAAAAAAAGAGTTCCCCAAAATGGCTAAAAAAAATGTGTTTGAAAAAGATGGAATGTAGGGGTGGCAAATCGTGCGGGCGGCCGTTATCGGTGGCCCGATAAGAGCACGACTCGATAAGCACTAACCCGAACACGGCCCGATAAGTTTAACGGGCTGCCAAAAGCGATAACGAACACGACACGATAAAAACCCGATAGCCAGGCACGGCCCGTTAAGCCCGATAAGCAATTTTTTTATATTTATTAATTAATTATTATTATTTTTTGGCTCATTTTAACAATTTAGAGTATTTGACTTGTTAAACCATTTACTAATATAGTATAATATTATTTTTTATTCAAATATTTATCACATATAAAGCCCTTAGGAAGTTAGAATGAGAAAAAAATGTGTAGAAAAAAAGATATTATTTATATTATCGGGTTTAACGGGCTTATCGGGTTGGCCCGATATGGACCCGATTTCTTATCGTTCTTATAGAATTCGGCTTCGATAACTTGCCCCAAACCCGATAACACTTGGCCCAAACCCTATAATTTCGTGCCGTGTTCGTCTTTGTCTTTATCGTGTCGTCTTAAAATCACCCCTAATGGAATGGCTAAAAAAAAAAAACCGACTGTTTTTTGAAAGCTTAGGGATGTTTTTGTAATTATCCCTAATTTTGTTGTTCTATCCTTTTTTTCTCTCTTCTTTTTGTTCTTTTTTACAATTTAATCATGACGTAAGGGCTTACATGCCATTTCTGACTTCTGTCAACTGATGAATGAGGCCCAATTTTGTAACTGTCTTTTTCGTCGAGTAATAATAGTCTTACACGCAGCTCTCAGCCTAAGCAGGAAAGATTAAGACATCTAGATGACAAAGATTGTTCATCCATAACCGTATGATGGTATGAGTACACTTCATCTAGTAGAATGGGACACTATCTGTCGCTATTTTCCATAAATTTGGAACTACTATACCAGGAATTATTTGTATTTTCTTTCTTAAATTTGTGACTTGTCTTGTCGTTTCTTTTTTCGGTAACCAGAAAGACTTGGATATTTTCTTAATTACCGAAATTACAACCCAAACCAATTCGGGATAACTATATAGGGATGCGAATTTGTTTCAAAACTAACGGTTCTGGAACAATCGGTTCGGCCCAAAATCGCAGTTAGGTTCCTTATTTTGGAGGAAGGGAGGCTGTTGCTTTTCACGGTTTCGATTAGGTTCATTGTTTGGTCCGATTTAAAATTAAGTTCCTCCACGGTTCGATTCGATTTTAACCGAAACCGTTTGTTTATATTTTGATAATTTTTGATTTCTTAAAATAGTTTATCAATTTCGATTAAAGAAAAAAATGAGATAAAGAAAAGTCTTGGACTTAATATTCAATAAAGTATTATACTTAATATTAATAATAATATTAATAGTATTAGAGTATAGAAGAATCAAAGTTCACTTAATCCGCTTACAACATTTGGTCTTAAACGTGTCTCATGTAGTTACGAATATGAAACATCATAATAATCATTTAACATTTCTTCTAGCATGTATTTACCAAAATAAAATTGTTGGTTTTAACCTAAAAAAACTGTTCCACCGATGGTTCTAACCGACAATTAAAAAGCTTGTTCCACGGTTTTTGAGACCAGGGAATCGAAATCGGAACCGTTGATCACGATTCACGATTTAGGAACCGTTAACCATGGTTCCGGTTTCGACTTGGAACCCAATTTGGATTCCATTTGGCATTACGAAAAAGTCCAGTTATCTTTCAAGATTATAAAGAGTTCATTGACATTTGTTTCTATCTACAAATTGCACCTCAAGAAAAGGTAACATTCGTTAGGTAAATACCGATATACCTAAATATCAAATTAACCTAATTACCTCATAAATAACCTAAAGTTGGCTCCCATCCGAACCCAGCCAAAGGGGCTCACCGGCCGAGGTGGTCCGAGACAGGTGAGCGAAGGTCGAGGTTTGACCGACACGTGGAACACACTTCCACTCAACGGGATTGTTGACGAGGCGACGCGATCTGGGGGCAAGGTGAGCCGAGTCCAGTGCCTTAAAGGTATGACACACGTCTTATTCCATGACATGACTAGAAGATAAAGAAAACATTGACACGGGGAAGTAGCACTGACGGCTCGTCGACCTATAAAGACCGAAATCTATAAATGACACACTCTGGAATCAAATCAAGTATCTCATAATTATATTGTCACCTCGCTCTCGGTCATTTGTGACCTAACCACATGTATCCGACTTTATCATCGGAGAGTCTTAGTTGGGGTCCATCCGACTAACCTAACGTTTGTTCTTATTATAGGTCCCTCGAATAAAGTACTAAGCCTCGTGAACGTCGCCGAATTCTAGGTACGGTGATTATTATACCCAAATCAAATACAAACCTCAATGGGTCTTTGTATGTAGGGTGCGATTGGATATACTTTCATTTTGAAATTTTTTTCATTTAGAGAATAGTGAAAAAAATATTTGATGAAAGTTTTGGAAATTTTGAGAGTGTGAATGGATATGTAATGATGAAAGTTGATTTGATTTAAAAATAGTAAAATAATGATTGGATGTGATTGATAGATAGAAATGTGTGAGTGAGTGAATAGTAAAATTTGTGAGAGAATGTGTAATAATGATTAGTATTTTGTGAAAATATGTGTAGATGTGATTGATGTAAGAAAAATGAGAAAAAGTAAAAGTGAGAGAATAGTATATTTTAGAAAATTTTCATAAATAATCGCATTTTTGGTTAAAAAAATTCTCTAGTGGAACAAAAATAAAATTTCATTCATATTCAATCGCAGCCTAACACTTTAAGAGGTATTTGTAATATTTAAAGATAACATGAGGTTTTTTTTTTGGTAATCAGGTTAAACTTAGGGCAATTTTCGTAATTATCTCTATAATTAATGCTAATTAACTTGTTTGGCCAATAATTTACTCTGCAGATTGCAATATTAATGACATGATATTCATCTTTCTTCTTGTGCTTCCAAATATGAACTGGGAAAAGTTAAAAAAAAAAAAAAAAAAAAAACCAAAACAAGCATTAGCACCAATCAATGATGAAACAAATCAAGTTACTTGAACATATTTCAAAACCAAGGTCTTTTATTCATCTTTTTCTATTAAAAAACTTTGTTGAAAAAAACAAGGTTCAACTCCCCTGGCCAACATCCTTACTGAAAGGATGAAATGATACCACTTGAGCTACTGGCTAGTGGTAACTTGTTGAAACATTTAACTCACACTAGCATCAATTCTGCATTTTGATACAATTTCTCTCATTTTGATCCTCCAAGATTTGATTTTGCCCTAATTTCTTCAATCAACAATGTTATGTTCAAATAAGAAGAACCCCTTCTTCAGTTGCTTTTTTGCCATATCTCCAAGCTCTCTTGCCTTTTTCTCCTTTCTTCTCCTTCTTCTCCTTCATCCATCACCAAATCTATAGCTTTCATAACATCATCCTTCTTCACCAATACCCCAACCTTATCTTCCTCTCCCCACCTAACAGGCACTTCCACTCCAACACTAACTCCAATCCTCAGCACTTGAACCACCAATTTCTCATTACAAAATTGATCGGCGAAAAACGGCCACGTCACCATCGGCACCCCAGCCGATATCCCCTCCAGCGTCGAATTCCACCCACGGTCCGAAATCCCCAATCGCTTGGTGCGAAAGAATCAGCACTTGAGGGGCCCACCCGCGGATCAAAAACCCTCTGTTTGAAATCCTTTCTCAAATCCGTTCTCCGAAAACCATTTTTCAAGCGAATCGGATTTCCCTCCTCCTAAAGCCCACACAAAGGGCCTATTCAATGCCACCAAACCAAGCGCAAGCTCCGACATTTGTTCTACTGTCAGACGGGCTAACGAGCCAAGGCTCGCGTAAATTACGGATTTGGGCTCATGCAGATCAAGCCATTTTAAGCAATCTTGCTCATCAATAGAAGCTTTGTTGCCTCTATGAGACAAATCCAAGCTATCTTTATTACACAATGAAACAGGACCAACACACCAAACTTTTTCACCTTTGGCTTTGCTGTACCCCTTCACATACTCTGGCTCAAGATCCTCAAAACTATTCACCACCACACCATACGATGTCTTTTCCGCTGCTCTTATTTGATCTGTCACATCTTTCAAGACTTCTGATTTTTTACTTGTCGAGCCAGCAACTTGGGATTTTCTTAGTATGATTCGATCAGGCAGATTAGGAACCTCAAAATAGTCAGAATCTGAGTCTAAGGTGTCAAGAATCTCGGAGGCCCTTATGTTGTGTGAACATAAAAGCGATAAACAGCAAGTCCCATGGAAAACTATTCTCGGAATATGAAGCTTTTCAGCAATTTGTGTTGTCCAGGGCAAACCCATGTCAGAAATTAGGCAGTTTGGTCTAGGAAGCATTTCGTCGAACACTTGGCCGACTTCTTTCTGTAGCAAATTGAGCGCGACGAAGAAATTGGTGGCCATGTCTAGTGAAGGAAGAGTGTCTAGATTCTCGCAGCCCTCTGGCAACCCAGCTTCTACGGATGGAAATCGGATTTGAATTAGTTGAATTTGCAGTCCGGATTTTACTGCGCGATCGATTGTTGAAGTGAACCGGTTAGCGTTTTGGGGCGTGGTGATTATGGAGACGGTGACGCCTCGCTGTGCGAGCAGTTTGGCGATGTCTATCATGGGGATCATGTGGCCTGGGGCCATTAGAGGAACAAGATGAAGTGAAGCTGGTCCATGGCGGTAATGGAGGATGTTCTGTGTGAGGGTGAGCTAGATGAAGGTTGTTTTATTTGTGAATGGTTTTTCAGAAGTGAGAGAGTTTTTGAAATGTTGCTTGTTGTCATAACAGGGATTATCAACCACACAAATGTTTAAGGTGATGGGTAGAATTGTCGTGAACAGGAAACGTATTGGTTGTAATGTTGTACAGTCCACGTAAACAATAATTTGACCTGTGAAATTACAAGTTTACAACTAATTCAAAAATCCTTGAAAGCTCTTAACCGGAGCTTGGATTCCAACAAATTGATTGATGATTTGTAATTAGATTATTGGAACTATCATTTATTATAAGCTCTAATTAATAAATATTGAAGACTTTAGTCAAAGTGTCTACATGAGACTCATGACTACAATCATAAGTGACGATTTGTCCGTCTAATGGTGGTGAAAAACGAACCAAACTATTCAATACTTGAATCTAGATTCACCTTAAAAGCTCATAATAAATCGGTTCATAAACATAGCACATCTTTCCATTCAATAATATGTAAAGTTTGGCTCGATCTCGGTTCCTGGATAAACACGTGTAAATATCTTTAAACAATCAACAACTCATGTTAAACAATCTACTTACTGTTGTGTAAATACCTTTAAAGTTGTTGCCAATAACATAAGAACATAGAACTGCTATATCTTACTGGATTACAAACTTAGAACAATTTCCATCATTTAACTTTTCATCATTTCCAAGTCGGTGTTCATAATTGGCGACGTCTTGTATTAGCTGCGTCATGTTAAGGTACGACGAACCACCTTCCTCCAGTGCACTTTTCGCCATTTTCCCGAGCTTTCGAGCTCTCTCTCTCCTCGCTTCCCCTTCTTCTCCACCATCCATCAACTCATCAATAACCTTCTTAATATCATCACTCTTAACCTGAACTCCCACATTTTCTTCCTCCCCAAAAATAACAGGCACTTCAACTCCCACTCTTATCCCTGTCTTGATCACGCTCACAATAAACTTCTCATTGCAAAACTGGTCCGCGAAAACCGGCCACGTCAGCATAGGCACACCGGCCGTTATCCCTTCCAGCGACGAATTCCACCCACAGTGCGTCAAAAAGCCTCCCACAGACGGGTGGGAAAGTATCAGCACTTGTGGGGCCCAACCGTGGACCAAAATGCCCTGCCATTAATCCTCTCCTCAAAATTTTCCTCCGATAGCCATTTTTTGAAATCGTCTGAAGCGTTTCTGATAACCCACACGAAAGGGCGATTGAAGCTTCTAGTCCTAACCCGAGCTCTATAAGCTGTGAAGCTGATAATCGCGATAAGCTTCCGAGGCAAACGTAAATAACAGAGCTCGATTCCTGCGAATCGAGCCATTTCATGCATTCGTGTTCATCAATGGAGGCCTTGTTACCTCTTTCAGCTTTATCTAACTCATTTTCGTTGCAGAGCGAAACTGGACCGATACACCATACTTTTTTCCCCTTCACTTTCGTGTATTGTTTGACGTATTCAGGTTCGAGCTCTTCGAAAGTGTTCGCTACTGTTCGAAAGCTTCCATTTCAGCATCACGCATCTGTTTACGAATTTCAACCCATTCGTAAGGGATTTGACTTGTGCCTATGATTTGAGCTTTTGTGATTTCAATTCTGTCAGGCAAATCAGGCACCACGAAATACTCTGTATCTGAAGCTATAGCTTCGAAATCCTTTGAAATCCCTACCATGTGCATACAAATCAGGGAAAAACAACTCGTGCCGTGAAACACGAGTCTAGGGATTTGCAATTTCACGGCAACGTTCGTCGTCCATGGATAGCACATATCGGAAATTAAGCAGCTCGGCGAGGGTTTCAGATTTTGGAGAATTTCTTCGACCTGCTGTTCTAACATGGCGGTGGCTTTGAAAAACTTTAATGCTTCGTCGAGCGAAGCGAGCATATCGAAATTCTCGCATCCTTCTGGCAGGCCGAGTTCAACAGAACGTAATTTGAGGTGGGAAATATGGATGTTCAGTCCAGAGGCGATTGCCCGATCGATAACCGTTTTAAATCTGTTGTGGTTATAGGGCGTGACTAAAAGCGTGACGATTACGCCTCGTTTGGCTAGCAATCTTGCAATGTCTACTATAGGTATGGTATGGCCTTGGGCCATGAAAGGAAAAAGAACAAAGTGAGGTTGTTTTTCAGGAATGGCCATTCTGGAGGAGTTTTCTTTTTTTCCCTGTTTATTGCTGAGTGAGCTTATTTTCTGCTGGTTTAGGGGTTTAGGACTAAAGGGCTATAATTTAAATCTTGTATGCTGGAGGTTTCCAGGTTGATGATGTAAGAGCCTACATTAGCACACTTAGAGCTGTCAAAATCGGTCGGACTCGGTGGACCCCGATAAAAGGATGGACTGGACTGCAATTTCATATCCGAAAGGACGGTCCCAATTCAGCCCGCCCATTTGGCCCAAAAAGCCGGTCAGTCTGGTCATTTTACGTGAATTTTCAAAGCATGGATGAGTTGGGATCCAAAATAGTTGTCGATGGAATTTTGGCTTGCTTGGTCCGACCCAGGGATCCCGGCCCTGGCGCCCGACACATTTGACAGCTCCACACTGAGGAATTATCCTGTCCCCAAAAATTTGTGGTGTGGAAAGTGAAAAAGGATTTTGTGGATGAGTTTTACTGGTCCTCCTGTATATATGAAACAAATTAGAACATTCTATAGTTGCAAGATATGATAAAAATGAGTAGCAAAATGCTGCAAGGAACCTACAAGTTATTTGTGGCCTGCTGGTGAGATATCTATACTGACAGGCAGCAAAAGATTTATTTTACTATATATTATCAAAGTGAAGTTTTGGGAAAAAAAAAAAACAAAATTCAAGGTAGGTTTCAAGGAGTTTTCTGAGCCAAACTGAAATTGTTGATGTGGCCACAATTTGTGCAACATGGCATGATATGATCCATGTGGCTGCAGGTTATTGTTGAGTTTTGGTGTCAAAAATAAAAGAAGGGCTTTTGTATCCATTGGTTGTGGAGCAAAGGGTGTGAGCGCTTAAGGTTATTTAAGGAATCCATGTGTGTGGTGTTATCAAGTCTTGTCAAATACACTTTAATCTTTGTGGTTTGACTCTAGTTAAATTCCTTTCTTGTATTCTCTAGTATGGAGAGTTGGGAGAGAGGTGTGAGTTAGTCAAAGATTTGTAAGAGTGTGAGTCTTTGGGGTCGGGAGAGAGAATGTCCGTGTGATTGTAAAAATGTTTCACATAGTGGAATTTCTTTCTGAGGGGGGCCGTGGTTTTTCTCCGGTTTTGGAGTTTCCACGTAAATTCTTGTGTTGTGGATTGTTGTTATTTTTCATTTTATTTCTCGGTTATTTTTACTTGTCCCACAGGGATGAATGTGGGATCCGATTTTTCCCAACAAGTGGTATCGAGCCGGGTTGGGTCTCTTGAATTCGAGTATGCTCTGTGGTCGCGCGATGTCGACCTTCCACATCGAAAAAGATTTCTTGAGCGGTGTCAGGGGTCTCTTTGGAGGCGGTTGTTCATCGTTTAGGGTGGTTCAAGCGGTGGAGAAATTTGATGGAAGGGTCGAGTTTGGCTTATGGCAAGTATAAGTCAATGATGTGATGGTACAATCCGGGTTACATACTGAGGCTTTGAAGGTTAAGCTGTCAAAGTGGAGGTGGAGTTGATCTCGCAAATAGCTCTAATCCAGGGCTAACATTGTGGCGGTGAAGATTTTCTCACGATGAGAAAATGTATGTCCTTTGGTATATCAAGTTGCCATGAAAGAGGATGTGGTTATGTTAAGCGGGTCCAAGAATTTGCACACGAGCATTGGCTTGTCATGGAAAGATGCGCAGGTATGGTGGAATTTCACACGGGCATTGGTTTGACATGGATGCGGGGTGTGTGGTGGATTTTACACGGGTATCGATTTGGCATGGATCAAGGTGTGTGTTTATGTCGATGGGTGAAGGACTTCCGGGAGGGCCAAAAGTGGGAGTTGCACCATAAATTTTAATGGGATTTTCGACATGTGTCGAAGGAAATTCTTAGAATGGTGTATTCTAAGTGGTCTACTCATATGGTGGAGTAGGGTTCTCCGGGTTTGAGAATGATGGTTCTCCGGTTTGAGAATCGTGATTGTCGGTGAAGACGATGGTGGAGCTTCTTTTATTTTGCCAAGGTGGAGTTTGTTGAGTTTTGGTGTCAAAAATAAAAGAAGGGCTTTTGTATCCCACATTGGTTGTGGAACAAAGGGGTGGGAGCCTTAAGGTTATTTAAGGAATCCATGTGTGGTGTTATCAAGTCTTGTGGTCAAATACACTTTAATCTTTGTGGTTTGACTCTAGTTAAATTCCTTTCTTGTATTCTCTAGTATGGAGAGTTGGGAGAGAGGTGTGAGTTAGTCAAAGATTTGTAAGAGTATGAGTGTCTTGGGGTCGGGGAGAGAGAATGTCTACGTGTGATTGTAAAAATGTTTCACATAGTGGAATTTCTTTTCTCCTGGGGCCGTGGTTTTTCTCCGGTTTTGGAGTTTCCACGTAAATTCTTGTGTTGTGGATTGTTGTTATTTTTCATTTTATTTCTCGGTTATTTTTGCTTTGTCGCAGGGGATGAATGTGGGATCCGATTTTTCCCAACAGATTATATCCAAAGGGCGATTGAAATTTGAACCTAACATGGTGCAAAAGAAAAAAAGATGGATTCCTAAAACACTTAAAAGTTGGAAGATCATCTGCACATCAAGATATTAGTTTTCCCGAGAATGATTGAACTGCTAATGTAAACCTGCAAAGAAAAGAGAGAAAATTAACAAGAGATTTATAATTGAAATTATATTTCTTGTGCAGAATTTAAATTTGGATTTGGTGATGGCGATGCATTTGAGCGACCAATTCTGGACACAATTAAAAAGGATATAGTGCCGAGAGAAGATGCATTTTCACCGTAAATTCGTCCAATCAAATGCAAGTTCTTTGGACCAGAAAAGCGACAACTTCCATGAGTGGCCCTGACCTACGTAGTCTGAGGCCAAAGTATTGTTTTCACGTATTATTCGTCACAAAAAAGTGTTCAACTTCTAGCATTTTCAGAGAGTTATTTCGATTTTGTTTTTTGAACGGTTATTGCAAATGTAGCAGAATTACAAATTTAGTCATGTCAGTTGGCTCATTTTGACTTTGGTCCTGGTGGCGTCAATTTGTGACATGATATGGTAACCCGACACGAACCTAACACGAATTTAGCAGGTACATGTACAACTCTTAGCAGGTTCGGGCCAAAATCAGGTCGGACACGATTAACACGAAAAAGTAAATAGGTCAGGTCAGGTCAACCCGCGGGTCGACATGATTAACATATTTAACCCATATAATTTCATAGTGACATATTATTTTAATATTTTATTATATTTTAGTTGGTTATATAATGATGGAAAATTTATTAAATGCATTTACTAATATATTTTAATAATTTAATGTATTTCTTATTTGTAACTTTAGCTTTTCTATATTTTTATTTTTATTTTTTCGTGTCAAATTTAAATTATATAGGTTTTTCGGTGGTCGTGTTCGGGTTACCCGTGTCATAAACAGTTCGTGTTCGTGTCGAACTTGTTATACCTGTGTCAGAACATGACCCGCGAATACGAAACACGACATGGTTGACACCCCTATTTGGTCCGATTATTATTTCTTTTACAATTTATGAGCAGTATCTTTTAAAAAGTTGCATTTTTAGTCCTTTCGGCCAAATTGCTTACATGGACGCCGGAAATTGCTTATTGGGTACTGGAATTGCTTATGTGGATTGAAATTGGGGTATTTTTGATGATGTGGCAATTTAAATAGACAAAAAAAGAGTTATATAAGTGGCATTTGTGTGCATATACAAATTACATATATAAAAATTCGCAAAAACTTATGTGAGACGGTGAAAGTCTGTGAGACCGTGAGACGATAATACTTTTAGTGGCAAAAGTGATAGTTTGTATACATACCGTGAGACGGTGATACTTTTAGTGTAAAAAGTGATATTTATCTAAATATAATTAAATTAGTGTATTTAGACAAAGTATCACTTTTTACACTAAAAGTATTTTTTTTCACACAAAAAGTATCGCCGTCTCACGGTCTCACAGTCTCGCCCGTCTCACAAGAGACCTGCATATAAAAATTTATTTAAGAAATGACTTAAACTCTATGAACATTATTCTTATATTCTAAGCTTGTTTAAATATGTATTTTAATATTCTATACTTATTTAACATTATTCTTATATTTTGGACTTAGACACTATTATTATATTTTAGATTTATTTAAATATATATATATATATATTTATACTTGTTTAAACATTATTCTTATATTTTGGTGTTACATATTTCTCTCCATTTTTTTTTTTTGAAGTGATATTTCTCTCCATTTTTGGTACATTAGCAAGGTTAGTTTAGTGTTTAGAGTGTCCAAGTCATTTGCCAACTAAGGCTGCGATTGCTTGTTAATTTTTTTCCAAATTTTTTTCTTTGAGCGAAAGAATTGTGGAATGTGTGATTGTTTGTGGAAAAAATAATTTTTTTTCCAAGAAAATCCAATTTCTCTCCAAAATTAACTTAATTTTTCTCTTTCTCTCTCACACTTCCCAATACCCAATCATATTATTTATTCCTCTCTCCCCACTAATTCATATTAGAAGAACTTATTAATAATTATAATGATCCCGCACTGCAATTAATTTAACTTCAGTATAAACAAAAGTTTAATTAAAAATGAAATAAGAACCATAATAAAGCTTAGAGGGAATTGCTTCTACTAGTTTCAGTTAATTGAGATTATACTGTATATAAAGTAAACTCAAGTAACAAATAAGACAAAACTAAAGACTCGATCCAACACCATAGATAGACTAAATAAATTAATAAGATTAATGTATCTCATGAAATTGCAACTTCTTCCATTAAACCTTCGAAAAAATATTATTGATTTAACTCGCAATGTGTAGCATGTATTTGTTATCTTCTAACAACCTTATTTAAAACTCAAACATTTGATACACAAAAAATAGTCAGGGGCAAAATGTGATAAGATAGTTCCCCCAGTTTGACACAAAAACCTAGAGTTCTGATCATAAACGTAACTATAAGCCTGAGGATACTACCTCTTGAACACTTCCGAGTAATTTGTCGGCTTGCACGTCGCCGGCGTACCATAGTCACCGATGCAACAATATTGTGGCTGATTAAAAACATTACACCCACTTTTGCAACCAACCACTCCACCATTTGGATCTCTAACAACCAATTCATTCGGACATGGAGTGTGTCTCTTCTTCTTCTTACTCCATTTGTATTAATGGTTCTCTTCAGGGTAAATTTCCAGGCAAAAGAGGTTTAAGACAGGGTGACCCTATGTCTCCTGTCTTATTTCTCCTATGTATGGAATATCTGTCTAGACTTCTTAAAGTGAGAACTAATTCCTTAAAATTCAAAAACCACCACAGATGTGAAGCTCTCAGAATCACTCATCTTGCTTTTGCAGATGATCTTATGTTGTTCTCTAGGGGTGACCTTCCTTCAGTCAAAATCCTGATTGACTGACTTAATGATTTTAAAAATGTCTCTGGCCTTGATGTTAACTCTTTTAAATCTAATCTCTTTACTGCGGGGATTATTGGGGACAAACTTGACAATATCATCCACCTCTTGAATTTCCCTCTTGGGACTCTTCCTGTTAGATATTTGGGGGTTCCTTTGGTTGCACAAAGGCTGAATGTTAACCATTATGCCCCTCTTTATGACAGAATCGCCTCCTATTAATAAATGGACTGTAAATTCCCTTTCGTATGTTGGGAGGCTCATTCTTATTAAATCAGTGTTGCAAGGAGTGGAATGTTTTTGGCTCCAAATTTTTCCTCTCCCAAACACTGTCATTGACAGGATTAATAGACTTTGCAGAGTCTTTCTTTGGGGGAAGAATACCTCTCCTATTGCCTGGACTAAAGTCCGCTTCTTCCTCCTACGAGGAGGAGGCTTGGGTTTAAGAGATGTGCATTCTTGGAATAAAGTCCTTCTTGCTAAAATTCTTTGGAATATTCATTCAAAAGCTGACTCCCTTTGGGTCAGATGGATCCAATCCTTCTACTTAAAAAATCAATCCTTCTGGACTTGGGACCCCAAAAAATATGATTCCCGCCTTTTGAAAAGGATTTGTGATATCAGAAATGATATTTTAGCTAAGTTTGGTTCCCCTGATTCGGCTATCTCCAATCTATCTCTTCTTTCAAACTCAAAGGCCTTTGTTCCTCCAAAATGTATGACCTTTTTAGAGATTATGGCCCTAAAGCTTTTTGGCATTCTGCTGTTTGGAAAAATTTTATTCCTCCCAAATACTCCTTTTGTGTGTGGCTTGCTATAAATGATAGATTGACAACCATTAATAACTTAAAATATTTGGATGTTGATCCTACTTGTAAATTGTGTGGCAATTACCTTGAGAATGCTCCTCACTTATTTTTTGATTGCATTGTCACCAGGTTGCTTTGGGATTGAGTTAAAAAATAGTTGAAATTTAGCCATTCTATGAGTACTATTGATGGGGCCCTTAAATGGACAAAAAAAGAGCTTGCTGCTCCTGCCCTTAAAAAGGCTCGAGCTGTGGCCGTTTGCTGCACTATATACCAAATTTGGAAGGCCCAAAACAGTCAGGTATTTGATGGCTTGAACTTTTCAGAAAATGATGTGTTTCTTAAAATACATAAAAATGTATACAAGGTTGTATATAACAAGTTCCCAGTCGAGTTGGTTAATTTCTAGTCCTCTATTGTTAGGGCTGCTCTTGTTTTTCCTTAACCCGTGTGTGGGTTTCTTTTTTTCTTTTTGGGCCTGTAATATGTAATAAACCAATAGTGGAACTTGTTTGATACATGTTTTTATCTTAATTTTGATGATCTTATTTTGTCACCAAAACAATGTTTTTAAAGGTTGTCCAAATACTCCTAAATGATTTAAAATGGTTTTAATATTTTTCGGAGTATTTCCTCAAGTTTATTTTTGATAATAATGGACAACACTTTTAATGATTTTATGTCAATGGGTTTTTACTCCTAAAACTAGATTTCTAAATGTTGTCTAAATACTCTCGATTGGTTTAAAATGTTTTTACTAAATTTTCGGAGTATTTTTTGAGTTTTATTTTCGACAAAAATTAGACAACATTTGTCTCGTGGTCGACGGTCGCATCCATAGGGCAACCCGCACGAAGATGTTTTTAGAAACAGAAAATGAGGCGGAAGCAAAAACAAGCGGTCGGCCGGCCGCCCGGCGTCGGCCGATACTGCATGTTTGTTTTTGATACGAGAACAAAAACTCTTCTTTTTTTGGGGGTCGACCGGTCAAGCCTACGTCGGCGGTCGCCTGTTGTAATTTTCAAAGTGTTCTTCTTTTCTCTTATTTCGTGCGACCGGCCGCCTGTGTATTGACAAAAAAATATGACCGTTTGACACAGACATCTTTCCTTAAATTGTGGGATTGATTTCTAACAGCTATATTCTTGATTTTAATTGTATTTTTCTATAGATTTTCAATCCCCAAGAGGAACATATGCTTGATCAATCATCTCCTATAAATAGAGGAAGTTTTGGAGCAACCAATACAACAATTGAGATACAACACAACAAGATACACTTCAAGAAAAATACTTGGTCTTTCATTGTTATTATTCTTGTTGTAAATTTGCCTAGCTTATCACTTTCACATCCTTGAGGTCTAGGCTATTCTTGATTACACCTTGCACTCAAATTGTATTATTCATTATTGAGTTGTAATCTTGATTTTTGGTTATCATTCAAACACAAGATATCCTTGTGAGTGCTCTTGTGGTAAGAACACACTTGGATGATCTAGGTGATAGGTGCAAGAAGATTGTGGTGATCTTCTTATTGAGGTGTTGAAGAATTTGGTATTCTTCAAGGTTGAAGATTGTGGTAATCTGGTGCCGTTGGAGATTGTGGTAATCTTCAAGAAGAGATTGTGGTAATCTCAAAGGTGGTGTTGAAGAAGAGTGTGATGCTCTTCAAGGTGTTGTAAGTTGAATTTGTATTAATTTTGGTAATTAATAAAATTCTTTTTCTTTGAAATTCATCTCGGATATCTTTGGGGTGGTAGAGGATTAGGCCCTAGGTGGGTTGAACCTCTTTAAATCAATGTATGTTGTTTACATTCCGCACCTTTATTATTGTGTTTGAGCATTCGATTATAAAAGGAGGGCTAAATCGAAAACATGGAGATAATCTATTCACCCCCTCTAGATTATCGTAGCCGCTTGGACTTACAAGTGGTATCGAGCCAAACTCTTTGGTAAGCTCGTTTCACATCGCGAGTGAAGAGAAACGATCGTTGGCTACTGAACGAAGCTCATCTATCCAAGCACCTCCACCACCAAGCCACCACTATTTGATTCCAAGAATTTTAATTTTTGGAAAGAAAGAATGGAATGCTATCTACAAGGTTGCGGGTTCGACATTTGGAACACCGTCATTAATGGAGAATCCATTCGACGAAAGATACACCACACACCTCAAAAGGCTTCAAAAGCTTAATGATGAAGAGAAGAAAATCATCTCCTTAAACGATAAGGCTTTAAATATTTTGTATTGTTCATTTACTAATTTAGAATATGAACATATTGTAGGAATAAAGTCGGCACATAAAGTATGGCAAAAATTAGAAGCCATCTATGGAGTATTTGCAAATGAAATGAGTCAAACAAAAACATCTACTTCTCAAGGTCATACAAGCTCAAATCTAAGGAACAAGCCTCCTACAACTTCCAACTATGAAGAAGTTGAATATTGTTTTATGGGCATAAATGAAGAAAACGAGGTATATCTTAAATCCTCTACTTCCTATGATATTGTCGTTCAAAATGATTATAGTGATTTAC
Source organism: Rehmannia glutinosa (assembly GCA_016081115.2). Classification (NCBI taxonomy): domain Eukaryota; kingdom Viridiplantae; phylum Streptophyta; class Magnoliopsida; order Lamiales; family Orobanchaceae; genus Rehmannia; species Rehmannia glutinosa. Next base: position 747,458 of record JABTTQ020000349.1, read on the forward strand.
AAAATGATTATGATGAACTTCAAAATGAATTCCAAAGCTTACTTGTTAGATACAAAAATTTGAAAAAGGAATTCAATATTTTGAAAAATGATAAGGATAGTTTATTTACTTCCTATGAATCACTATCATGTGCTCACACCACCACTCTTGACAAGGTTAGAAAACTTGAAAAAGAAAATAGTACTCTTGTTGAGAATATTGATTGTATGAAAAAGGATCTATTAAAATCCAACTTGAGTACCAATAAAATGTCCAATATTGTTGATATTCATAATTGTGATAAAGAACTTGATCATAAGCCTAATGTTGTTAATCATTTGAAAAAGGATCAAGTCACTATGCATATTGGTCATTATGCTCCTAGAATTATTACTTGTTTTTATTGTGGCAAAAAGGGTCATACAGCTAATTCTTGTCGGGCTAGAAATAGCTCTAATTATTGTTGGAGACCTAAAAGTCTCAAAGCTAATCCTAAAGGACCCAAACACATGAGGGTACCACAAAATAATGTGTTATTAGGTACCGTGAAGTAATAATCGGAGAAAATTCATGCCACCAAGAAAACATCAAATGAACGTTTCATTTGATCAAAGAAGGAGAAACTATTCTCAACAAAGCCAATTTCCAAGAAGAGCTTATAATCAAAAATGGGAAGAACACAATCCTTGGAAATGGCAAAGACATCAACAACAAGATGATTTTCAAAGAAGAAGAAACCATCAACAATGGGAATGTAACCAACCTTGGAAATGGAGTAATCAAAGAAGTCATCACCAACAAAGTGACTTCTCAAGGGGAAGATATCATCAAGAATGGGAAAGACACAACCCTTGGGAACGGCGAAATTGGTAAACCGTATCTCGCCATTTATATATGCATTTTATTTTAATTCTATGCATGTTTTTATTTGTGTCTCAATTGCAAAATGAGTTTTCAAGTTTTTTTTTAGGTCTTTAATATATATGTGTGCTTTTAAAATATTTTTGAAAAAGAAGACCTTATATGATGTTTCTAAAACTCTTGAGCATTTTATTAGACTTATGTGGCTTATTATCTCTTATGAAATCTTATAGCATAAGCTCTTCTTGATGTTTCCTATTACTTGCCTACACTTGTGCTTTTGTGTAAATTTTGTTTAAGAATGGTGTAGGATATATATCTCATTTTCATTGGCTATTTCATCATCAAGTTTCTTAAACTATCGAGGTATGTCTACTCGTATTTTTCAAGATATTTCACTTTAACCCCTTAAGTGCCCCCAAATGATCTTGCAAATATTTTCTTAAAAGGGCACTACTTGATAAGTCTCGATTTTCTCGCATTTATGTTTTCCCGAAACCCATATATGTTGGACTTGATCCAAAATTATCTTTTTGCAAAGTTTTAAAACTTTTAGGGATGAAAAATTTTATTTTGAAAAATTCAGGGGAAAGAAAAATTGCCTTTGGGGCGGTCAAGCGGGGCGGCCGCTTCGCACGTCGGCCGGTCGCACCCTACCTCGGCCGTCGCCCGAGCAATTTCTCGATTAAATACGTTCTGTTCTTCTTTCTGAAACAGACTCTAAAATCATCCCCAAACCCTTGTTGTGCGAAAATTACCCCTTTCTTCCAAAATCTTCAATTCTTCATCATTTTTCATGATTCTTGTTGCTAATCTTCTTATTTTCACAAGAATCTTACATATATGGCTCCTCCTAGAAATTCTACCGAACGAAATCCTCAAAAGAGGAGAAGGAGGCAAAGGGGATAATCCTCTTCCAATCCCCAACAATATGATATTCTACAAGGAGACTATCAAAATCGAAACTACGGAAGAGGAGATTGTCGAATTAAGAGCCGAGATTTCAAAATCGAGCATTCATTGGGACTCTAGTAAGTTATCACTCCTCTACGAGCCTCCTCTAGAGCTAATAGATTTCGATTTTTAAATAAACTTGCGGAGGAACATTATGAGAATATTGGATTGAATGATAAGAAAATTGCGTGCACTCGTATGGTTCGTTTTCAAGCATTTCATGATGAATTTCTGGATATTAGAGCTTATTTTGAAATTCAAGGATGGGTTTCACTTTGGGATAATCCGTGTTTGCATTATGATGACGAGCTTATAAGACTTTTTATGCAAATATGTGGATTGTTGATGCGGTAGATACTCGTTGGAACTTCACACTTTTGTTAATGGCGAGGCATTTCTCATGGACATTGGCGATATTTGTAATCACTTTAACGTGCCAAATGATGGAGTGGTCAATGTGGATTGCGCTCATTGGGATGATAACATTTTTGGTGTTTCACTAGATGATGTGAAAACTTTTTAGGAGTATATCTCGAAGTGACATACTCGGCAATGCCGCCAAATTATCGGATTATATCTATCATTTGCTCCTATTGTATTTGTGGAAAGGAAGTAAAACTTCCAAGTAATCTCGAACTCTTTCTCACCTATAAGATTGTTCAAGGAGAAAGAGTAAATTATGGGGCAATCTTTGTGTATTGCTTGTTGGAATCTAGAAAGCTTACCAAGAAAAATATACCTTGGGAAATTTGATTTGCCGTCTCCTATATTTATCGGGATACCCGGAAAATGAAATGAATCTTGAAATGCGTCACAATGATTTTGACAATGACAACATTCTACAAATGGTAAGAATCGACGACATTTACCACGGGTTCTACCAAAGCCGCTAGGGCGTGCCCGACATCAACAACAACCTCGAGATGATTTCTTTAATGACAATGAGGTTGAAAATATTGGAAGAGGTGAGTTTGAAGAACAAAGAGATAATGAAGAAGAAAATGTGGGGAATGAAGAGGAAAATGAAGAAGAAAATGTGGGAAATGAACAAGATATTAGGGAGGAAGGAGATGAAGACGAGTTGGATGTTGAAGATCTAAATCTCAAAGAGAGAATGGCCAAAGTGGAAAGAGAAACATTTAGAAATGTAGCCTCTCTTAGAAAAGAGCTCCGGGTTGTGAAAAAGGAAAACTCTAGCTTGAAAAAGTCTATCGGAAAATTGAAGAAATTCATCAAGGACCTTATTCCCGGAACTTGCTTCTCCTCGGATGAGGAATGATATCCCCACCCTCTTTACTTTCTAGCATTTTCATTAATGATGCTTTGTATTTTTATAAACTTTTGTAAAACTCCTTTGTACTAATGATATTTGCTTGTTTCTCTTAAAAGGGTTAAAATTGCAAGTTGATAATGACTTGTGGATGATCATTATTTTGATGGAGTATTTGATGGTAAAAATACTCCTATGGCATGGTTTGAATATTGGTATGAAGTACTTGATGGTAAAAGTGCTTCTCTTAATGCTTTGATCTTTATGCTTAGATGGATATGTTGGGACATTTGATACATGTATTGTTTAAAGCATGACTTATTACTTGATGGATGCTCTAATTTTTGGCATTTGTAATGCCTTGATCATTCTTAGCTTATCTCAATTGGGTTGAACCCTTGAGAATCTACTTTGAGCTTCTTATTTGATGAATAAATTGTTGCATATGGTGCATATGATCTTTTTGAGCTTTGGAATGAGGTTGATTGATGATATGAAAATTTTTTGGCTTGAAACCTTTACAAGGACTATATGCAAAGACTTTTATTTTTCAAAGCACACAAGGTGTTTGTTGAAATGTCGTTATGAAACTTTCAACTTCTACATGATTCTCTTGCTTCAAAATGTCTTAAAATCTTTTTGAAATCATGTTTTTAGCTTATTAATGAGCTTATGGATCTCTTATGTTTCAATTCTCCCATTTTCCTTGGATTATTATGCTTTAATTGCTCAACGGTTATTAAACCGTCCCTTTGGCGCACCTTGATATTATTGTATGGTGTTTTCACCATTCTAACGTTCTTTTTTATGATTCCAAAGGGGGAGAAAAACAGGATATTGGCTCATTAGCTCAAAGAAGCTAATAAAAGTTTATCGTAAAAGCCATAAGTTGTGATTCGTTTTTAGTCCAATTGTTACTTGATGGACTTATATTATTGTCTAATGATGTTTTGTGACAGGGGGAGCTTATAAGCTCTTGAACAAATTGTAAAAGCTAAAGCCTTTAGCTTATGGAAAATTGCTTTTACATTATTCTTGATTTGCTTGTTGATAGGGGGAGCTTGTGCTTATTATTGAATATATTTACTCCCTACTTGGTTGCTTTAATATTTTTGGAAATTTTGGTTGCTTCCAAACGGTCAAATGTTTTTACCGGAAAATCATTTCTAAAATTGCTCTTTTAGTTTGTGTAAAAATTGTTTTGGTTTGTAATCATCAAGAAGGGGGAGATTGTTTGATACATGTTTTTATCTTAATTTTGATGATCTTATTTTGTTACCAAAACAATGTTTTTAAAGGTTGTCCAAATACTCCTAAATGATTTAAAATGGTTTTAATATTTTCCGGAGTATTTCCTCAAGTTTATTTTTGATAATAATGGACAACACTTTTAATGATTTTATGTCAATGGGTTTTTACTCCTAAAACTAGATTTCTAAATGTTGTCTAAATACTCCCGATTGGTTTAAAATGTTTTTACTAAATTTTCGGAGTATTTCTTGAGTTTTATTTTCGACAAAAATTAGACAACATTTATGTCTCGTGGTCGGCCAGGCGGTCGCCTCTATAGGGCAACCCGTACTGAAGATATTTTTAGAAACAGAAAATGAGACGGAAGCAAAAACAAGCGGTCGGCCGGCCGCCCGGGCGTCGGCCGTGCACTGCATGTTTGTTTTTGATACTGAGAACAAAAACTCTTCTTTTTTTGATCGGGGTCGACCGGTCAAGCCTCACGTCGACCGGTCGCCTGTTGTAATTTTCAAAGTGTTCTTCTTTTCTCTTATTTCGTGCGACCGGTCGCCATGTGTATTGACAAAAAAATATGACCGTTTGACAATGAGACACCTTTCCTTAAATTGTGGGATTGATTTCTAACAGCTATATTCTTGATTTTAATTGTATTTTTCTGTAGATTTTCAATCCCCAAGAGGAGCCTATGTTTGATCAATCATCTCCTATAAATAGAGGAAGTTTTGGAGCAACCAATACAACAATTGAGATACAACACAACAAGATACACTTCAAGCAAAATACTTGGTCTTTCATTGTTATTATTCTTATTGTAAATTTGTCTAGCTTATCACTTTCACATCCTTAAGGTCTAGGCTATTCTTTATTACACCTTGCACTCAAATTGTATTATTCATTATTGAGTTGTAATCTTGATTTTTTGGTTATCATTCAAACACAAGATATCCTTGTGAGTGCTCTTGTGGTAAGAACACACTTGGATGATCTAGGTGATAGGTGCAAGAAGATTGTGGTGATCTTCTTATTGAGGTGTTGAGGAATTTGGTATTCTTCAAGGTTGAAGATTGTGGTAATCTTCACAAGGTGCCGTTGGAGATTGTGGTAATCTTCAAGAAGAGATTGTGGTAATCTCAAAGGTGGTGTTGAAGAAGAGTGTGGTGCTCTTCAAGGTGTTGTAAGTTGAATTTGTATTAATTTTGGTAATTAATAAAATTCTTTTCTTTTTGAAATCCATCCCGGATATCTTGGGGTGGTAGAGGATTAGGCCCTAGGTGGGTTGAACCTCTTTAAATCGGCGTGTGTTGTTTACATTCCGCACCTTTATTATTGTGTTCGAGCATTCGATTATAAAAAGAGGGCTAAATCGAAAAGATGGAGATAATCTATTCACCCCCTCTAGATTATCGTAGCGCTTGGACTTACTGAACTTCCACTTCCCCCGACCGCCCCGCCTCATGACCTCCCTTTCTTGTGCTCTTCTTTGGTGGGTTTTTACTTTTCTTGGGTTGTTATATGCTTGGCTTTTTCTGTTACTATGCTTACCAGTGTCCGATTTTTACGGTGGATAACTCTGTGTGGAATCTTGGATCTTCTCCCATATGATGAATGTTTTCATTATTTTGTCGGCTTTGATTAAAAAAATAAAATCTTTTTTGGGGTTTAAATTGTTTATGTTCTTTGTGACAAACAACAATTTTGCTTAATGTAACTCTTGTTTGGAAACCGGTTTTTACCCTTAATTGAATGGCTTCATGGTGCATGAGTGTTTTGTGTGGCCTTAGTTGGCTGCCATTCATTCACTGTTCGTTTTGGATCTTCATTTGGTGTCTTGTGCTTTTCACTTGTCTAGCTACCTTTAATATCTTTGCTAATCCTTTTTTTCATATTTAAATGGAAGCAACCTGGGGTAAATTCCATTTTATGTTGTCTCTTTTGAAAACCCTGTTTGATAAATGATTTTATCATGATTTTGATGATTTTGTTTTTATACCAAAACAATGGTTTTAAAGGTTGTCCAAATACTCCTAAATAATTTAAAATGATTTTAATATTTTCGGAGTATTCTTCAAGTTTTATTTCCGACAAAAATTGGACAACACATTTAATGATTTTGTATCAATGGGTTTTTACATCCAAACTACGTTTCTAAATGTTGTCCTAATACTTCCGATTGGTCTAAAATGTTTTTACTATTTTTCGGAGTATTTCTTGAAGTTTATTTTCAACACAAATTGGACAACTACTGTTGTTTTGAGGTCAAGCGATCGCCGTATAGGGCAACCCGTACACGAAAGTTGCGCAAAGCAGAAAACTTCATGTTTGCGAAAATGGTGAGGTGACCGGTCACCCTATGGGGCGGCCCGTGCGTCGATCGGTCGACCTATAGGGCGGCCGCACTGAAGGTTTGTTCAAAATTGCAAACTTCTCTCGTATTGTTTTTTGAAGAGGGCAACAGGTTGGACCCTAGGGCGACCGGTCGCACCCCCTTCGACCGGTCCCCCGTGTAAAAATTGCGAGTTTTCAATTTCAACTTATCTTGCGCGACCGGTCGAACCCTTCATTTGATGACAAACTATCCGTTGAGTTTGCGACAACTTTTCCTTAAATTGAGGGGTTGATTTCTAACAGCTCTTTTCTTCAATTGTCTTGGTATTTTTACAGAATTCATGTCCCCAGAGGAGTCTATCATGTACAAGACATCTTCTATAAATAGAGGAAGAATTGAAGCAACATAATAAAGAGAAAACTACAACACAACAAGATACACTCAAGAATACACTTGTTCTTACATTGTCTTATTTCTTGTTGTAATTTGCCTAGCTATTCACTTTCACATTCTTGAGGTCTAGGCTTTTCTTGATTACACTTGCACTCTATTGTATTATCAATTATCGAGTTGTAATCTTGAATTTGGGTAATCATTCAACACAAGATATCCTTGTGAGTGTTCTTGTGGTAAGAACATACTTGGGTGATCTAGGTGTTAGGTGTAAGAAGATTGTGGTAATCTTCTTGTTGAGGTGTTGAAGAATTTGGTATTCTTCAAGGTTGAAGATTGTGGTAATCTTCACAAGGTGCCGTTGGAGATTGTGGTAATCTTCAAATGAGATTGTGGTAATCTCAAAGGTGGTGTTGAAGAAGAGTGTGGTGCTCTTCTAGGTGTTGTTGTAAGTTGGTGTTGTATTAATTTTTGGTAAATTAATAAAATCTTTTCTTTTTTTGAAATCCATCCCGGATATACAATTATGGTTTTAGTCTCGGTTTCATATTTGAGGGTGAGAGTATCATAAACAAACTTCGTTTTATTTACAAAAATACTAGAAGCACTTATCCAATATTAGAAGCACCTCATTCAACTTTTAAAATTTGATTAAATGAAGTAGAAACAGAAGGAAAATTTGCATTTACAAACACTAAAAATAATCTTTTGGGATTAAATGGTAACAATATTTTTTTAGTGTTTGCAGACACTCCCTATACGAGAGTCATGAGACACATCTCACTAAGTTGCTTACTAGCTACATTGTCTTCACTTCTAATAATCCCGGACTTTCGAATGCCAATAATGAAAAATTAAACAAAAGTCAATGAAATCAAGGTGCAATATCATTAATTTCTCATTTATAAAACTTATGGAATAACATTTACTCAACGAGGTCACTAGTTCTTATCTCTAATAACCTTATTCATAACTCAAACATTTCATACACAAACAATTAGGGACAAAATGTAATAAGATAATTCCCCCCAGTTGGACACGTAAACGTGCTAGATTTATCATCATAAGCATAACTATATGCCTGAGGACACTGCCTTTTAAAATTTTGCGAGTAATTTGTGGGCTTGCAAGTGTCTGGCGTACTATAAGCGCCAGTGCAACAATACTGTGGTTGATTAAAAGCAATACACGCGCTTTTACATCCAATAACTCCACCATTTGGGTCTCTAACAACCAATTCATTTGGACAACCATTATGGTTAATATCAGCTGAACAAGTTGTTGTCGGACAATTGGCTTTGTCGGGATGAATGGATACCGGTAGATTAAATCCGTCGACGAGGCTGATATCGTAGAAATCTTGTCCGTTAGATCCTGCTAGGGTAAATTCAGCAAGAGATGCTGGAGGTTTTGGGTCGGATCCATTGCATGCGATTTGGCCTGAATTGCAATCTCCACTCAGACAAGTGAATTTGTTGGAATTTGAGCATTGAAACCGGGCCCAGAATCTTCCGGACCATGGAGAAGGAATATTGAGAGTTTTTGAAGCTTGGGGAGTCAAGTCAAAACCTGTCAGGACTTGTGCGCCTGTTTGGCCAAGTGTTGCTGGCCAAATATTGTATGGACAATTGTTTTTTAGCGTGAATATGGCTGAATCAACACCTGCAAATTTACAACCATTTTTAAGATTAAAGTAAAAATAAAAATCTAGGTATTAATTTGATAATAGATTTTGTTTAATGCACTTTCTTTGTTGAACATAAGTACAATATATATAGATCTAATTTTTGTTACAAATATTTGTAAGGTTGTGGTAGTAATTATTTATTTTGAGTTTTCCTTTTATCATGTCAAAATATATTTTAATTCTCATAATGAGTAAATTAATGGGCAGTTGCATGCGTTTATATCATGTATCCTAAATCCAAAAAAAAATATATAACTTACCGCTAAAATAGCATAATGCAACAATAAAGGAAAGTAAAATTTGAATTCCCATCGAAGTGTTTTAATATTGTCTTTCAAGTTTTAACGCAATAATCTGGGTATGCAGTATTGCTGGTTATATATATGCACAATGATTGCGAAAAGACAAAAAAAATTGCACCCTTCAAATGAGGATTTGGAAATTTTATTAAATTCCATTTCACTTGAATAACTTAGGAAAATCGCGGCGTCATTAAAAAATGATGTTATATCATTAATTGTTCTTAGGTGATTGGCAAAATCTCATCTCATTTTTGTAAAATATGAAGATAGGTGAAATTTACTTTTAATAGTAATTTGCATGATCTTTTCAAGTTTGTGTAATGTTTGAAATTAAAATGGATTTCAAATTTATGTAATGTTTGAATGGAAAATAAAAGGAATTATAGTAATTTTAAACATTCCACTAGCTAGGATCGTGATACTTAATACATATTTTGTAAAATCTGACCAAATTCCATAATAGTTAATAATGGATAACTGTGTTTAAACTCTGTGCAATAATTTAATTTATTTAGATAAAAATTTGGGTGCAGCATCAATATAAATGATCCAGATCCGTTGGACTTACATTAATTCAGATAAAACATAACAAAGATGTAATTCATTGTATACAATTTCAGGATTCAAAACCTCTTTAACCTCATAAAGAGAAACAAGGATTTAAATGAAAAACTGTACTTTTTTAACATGTAAATTATGCTAAATATTAGACTCAAAGTAACAAATATAATAATACTAAAGAATCGATATCTCAATAATTCTCATATAGTACAACTTTTGGTACAATACATATTTACTCGAGTTCTTATTCTCTAGCAACCTTATTCATGACACAAGCATTCCATAACCAAATAGTTCATGGGCAAAAGGTAATAACATAGTTCCCCCAGTTGGACACGTAAATGTGCTAGATTTATCGTCATAAGCATAACTATAAGCCTGAGGACACTGTCTCTTGAAATTTTGCGAGTAATTTGACGGCTTGCAAGTGTCTGGTGTATTATAAGCCCCAGTGCAACAATATTGTGGCTGATTAAAAGCAACACACGCGCTTTTACAGCCAATAACTCCACCATTTGGGTCTCTAACAGCCAATTCATTTGGACAACCATTATTAATATCAGTTGGACAAGCTGTTGTCGGACAATTGGGCCCATTGGGTTGGACAGATACTGGTAGATTAAATCCGTCGACTAGGCTGATGTCGTAGAAATCTAGACCGTTGGATCCTCCTAGAGTAAATTCAACAAGAGATGCTGGGGGTATTGCACCGGCTCCATTACATTCGATTTGGCCCGAATTGCAATCTCCACTTAGACAAGTGAATTTGCCGGAGTTTGAGCATTGGAATCGGGCCCAAAATCTTCCGGACCATGGGGAAGGAATGTTTAGAGTTTTTGAGGCTTGGGGCGCCAATTCAAACCCTGGGGGCCCACCGATCCGATTAAGGTTGCGGGCGGATAGTGTATGGACAATTGTTTTTACGGTAAATAATTTGAATGGACACCTGCAAATTAATATAAAATTGTTTATGATAAGTTAATTTTGCTAAAAGTAATATATTTGTTTAATTCTAATTAACTTACCGTAAATACAGCAGATTGCGATAAAAAGGGAAGGTAAAATTGGAATTGCCATCGGAGATCTATCTCTTGAAGGGGTAATGATTAATTACTATTGTGTCTTGTTATGCGATATCTGGGTATGTAGTATTGCAGGTTATATATGCACAGTGATTCTGGATTATCATGAAAGGAAATTACAACTTTTAATGAGGATTAGGGAAATATAATTAAATTTATGTCACTTAATAACATATGAAATCAGCATGTAATTAAGAAATTATATTATGTATATCTATTTTAAGTTGTTCCTATATTAATTGATATTTAAAATCACATCTCATTTTGGTAAAAATTTTGAATATCAAGATTTTCTGATTATATAAGAGACACGCTAGAGCGAGGTTTAATTATCTGCATGCATTAGTATTTAGTAGTGGTGATCATGTTATAAAAGTGAATTTACTTTTTATGGTGATTTGCATAATCTTTTCAAGTTTGTGTAATGTCTGAAAATGGATTTCAAATTTATGTAATGTTTGAATGGAAGATTAAAAAAAACTATATTTGTGTTACCAGCTTTTAACAAAATATCATTAGTTTTATTTACAAGTCTATAACCTTTAATTTCGAATTAAACACCTATTTAGTAAAATAGAATCAGTATCATTAATGCTGGATTATGATGTTCACTAATTTTCAAATAGGACTCACTAGCAACAAATCAAATTATAATTTCTTAATTAAATCAACACATTTGGCTTATTAAAAAATGACGCCTGCGATAGATATCGTTTTCAATAAATAAAGTCAATATTTTTACATAATATCCCGTACACATTTTATTTTACACAACGAAATACACCTTCTTTTTCTTATAGAGGAAATACACTTTAAAACAATAAAGGTGTCAAAGCCACAATCACACTAAAGGTCTCAGCGGTCTATCGCATTTGTTAACAGCCCAAAAGAACATGAGGCCCAAGACTCATGAGGCCCAAGTCATTGAAGTAAAAATAGTCTTTTTTGTGTCATTTACAAAGTATACAATTGTAGTCTCTAGCTCTAGTTCATTGGATTTACCCTATATTGCATGGTAGAGGGTTTACCGAAGAATTCTATCTTTTTTTTTTGTTTGAGTCGAATTTTAAAATTAAACCCCTTTTTTCTATACAAACTTACAAACAACAAAAAACAAAAATAATAATGTGCAATATATAATACAATATATTATAATTAAATAATATGATATTCATGTTCAAAATTCAAAATAACAATTAACTTGTCTTATAGTTTTGGGAGTAAAAATATTAATCAAGTCGGTATAATCAAGATGTTCTATAATATCATGCGAAGTGTGACTTTAATGACCATATAATGACTTTTTAATTTCTTGTCTTATCGAGTTTGAGTTATTTTAAATTTAGGGCCTTAAAAAAAATTAAATGTAATATTTTATAAAAATATATTGTGGGCAACTAGATTTGAAGTTATCATCTTTTAAAGTTTCAGGAGTAGCAAGGAATATTCAACTACTATAATAGATTTAATCTTGTTGCTATATTTTATTTATTTTGTATATTTACTCTATATAAAAAATATTTAAAAATTTGGGCCCCAATATTTTGGAAAAAGTTATGGGCCTGGGTCGACCGACTCCTTGGACTTAAGCAAGGAGCGGCCCTGCTGAGGATTCATCCTTTTAACGATTTGTTCTTGTTGCAAGTCAGGAACCCACATTGAAAATTTGCGTTGAGGTCGCATTTCTTAGGGAATTGCAGTCAAGATACATATTTGTGCAGCATCAATATATATCAAAATCAGATGGACTTTCATTAATTCAGATAAAATATAACAGGGAATGTAATTCATTGTATACAATTTCAGGATTCAAAACCTCATAAAGAGAAACAAGGATTTATATTGAAAACTGCAACTTTTTTAACATGTAATAGTAATACATTTATTTAAGTTTCGCACTGGATGGATGCCTCACTTCCATCAAAATGTGGAGGGAATTACTACTACTAGTTTCAAACATTTGAAATTAGGGATAATTACAAAAACTAACCCAAAGGTTGAGTTAATCACAAAACAAGTACAAAGGTTTTTGAAAATTATGAAAAACTCTTTGAGATTTGATTTTGTATTATACTTTATCCCATTCAAAAGAAAAAAATTATTTCAAACACCCCCTCACATTGTAAAAATATTTGAGTTATCCCCTTACATTTAGAATCAAACGTCAAGGGATTCTTTTGTAATTTTCAAACATATTTGAGGTTTTTTTTTCAAATTAACTCAAACTTTATGGATAGTTTTTGTAATTATCCAATAAACTTATGCTAAAAATTATACTCAAATAACAAATAGAAGAATACTAAAGAATCAATATCTCATTAACTCTCATACGGTACAACTTTTGGTACAAATACAATACATATTTACTCAAGGTACACGAGTTCTTATTTCCCTAGCAACCTTATTTATAACACAAACATTTAATATGCAACTAGGGACAAAAGGTGACAACATAATTTCCCCCAGTTGGACACGTAAACGTGCTAGATTTATCATCATATGCATAACTATAAGCCTGAGGACACTGTCTCTTAAAATTCTCCGAGTAATTTGTGGGCTTGCAAGTGGCTGGTGTATTATAAGCGCCAGTGCAACAATATTGTGGCTGATTAAAAGCAACACACGCGCTTTTACAGCCAATAACTCCACCATTTGGGTCTTTAACAGCCAATTCATTTGGACAACCGTTATTAATATCAGCTGGACAAGCTGTTGTCGGACAATTGGGCCCGTCGGGTCGTACAGATACTGGTAGATTAAATCCATCAACCAGACTGATATCGTAGAAATCTTGTCCATTGGATCCTCCTAGAGTGAATTCAACAAGAGAAGCTGGGGGTATTGCACCAGCTCCATTGCATTCAATTTGGCCCGAACCGCAGTCTCCACTCAGACAAGTGAATTTGCCGGAATTTGAACATTGGAATCGCGCCCAAAATCTTAGGACCATGGGGAAGGAATGTTTAGAGTTTTTGAGGCTTGGGCGCCAATTCAAACCCTGTTGGTTGGTTGGGCCCCGCCCGATCGATTAAGGTTGCGGGCGGATAGTGTATGGACAATTGTTTTTACGGTGAATACGGTGAATGAGCACACCGCAAATTAATTTACAATCGTTTATGGTGAGTTAATTTGCTAAAATTAATATATTTGTTTAACTTTCGAGTTAACGAAGATTAACTTACCATAAAAACAATAGATTACGAGAAAAAGGAAGGTAATATTTGATGTGGAAAATACCATTATAGCCTCGCCTTTAGGTCGAGTTGACCATCTTGACCTCGCCTCGCGAAATTATCAAAATACCCTCGGGATCCGCGGCTTTTATATGGGTCCCGACCAGGCCGAATCCCGGTCGGGTCGCCATGGCGAACCACACGCCGTCGATCGGGCGCCACGTGTCGGTGATCCGCCTCACCCGGTGAACGATCTTATAAATACGGCACGGAAATCAAGGTAAAAGGTAACTTGTCATTATTCTAAATTACCTCGCTCTTTAGCTTCCTAAGTACCTCAACTACTTGATTCGACTTAGGCATCGGAGGGCCTTGGTGGGAGCCATCCCGGCTAGCCTAACGTGCGTTCATTTGTTTCAGTACCCTCGAACAAAGTACCTCACCTAGCTTTTTGGGATCCTCACCGGTCGCTACGTGGAACACACTTCAACTCGCTTTGTGGGTCCCTAGGTCGGTACATCCGATTTACCTTCCTAAATCGTTGGCGCGTCTGTGGGGGAGGTCTAGCTAAAGATGGAGGAGACACCGGGGAAGCTATGGAAACACCTAAGCATGCGTCCAAGACACCTCGGGGGTCGTGGAGGACCCTCCCCCAGGAAACATCACCGATTCGCCCGCTTCACTTGGCGGGACCATCTTTCGTTCGGGGGAGGAGGAGCGGATGATTCACATGAAGGCTAGTGACTTTGAGAAAATCTTTGGAAAAAATGTTGGAGGATAGGGAAAGAAAGGCGAGAAGGCTATGGAGGCCCCCCCCGAGTCCCCAGGGAAGTGGGGAATGTGGAAAAGCGAAGCGAAGTTTAGTTGATTGGGAAGAGGTGGCTAGTCAAGGCTGTCGGGCCACCGGCGAGGAGACCGAGGAGGAGGTCGTGGGCGAACCGATCCCAATAAGCCACGGGACATACACGGCGAGTGAACAAATCGAGCATGTTACTCGACAAGCTGGATGATTTGAGGCGGAGGGAGCTGTAACATCCGCCTTGCGAGAAAAGGGGATCTCCATTTTTCCGAGATCTAGCCGAGGTGGTCACGCCGAACTTCAAGCTTCCGATCTCCCAAAATATGATGGGAATAGGGACCTCGGGAACATCTCACGCTTTCGACCACGTGATGCAATTGTATGGACAATCGGATGCCATGAATGCAAGAATATTCATCACAACGCGACCAGGAAAAGCGCGGGAATGGTTCATGGGATTACCTAGGGAGCTGTGGTTTCTTACGAACAAGCGGCTCGAAAGTTCTTATACCGATTAAGCAAAAGCGAGCTCGAAGATCACCTCGCATTTGTTCACTATAAGACGAGGGGTGAAAAGAGTCGCTCGGGGAATTCATAAATCGGTTCAATGATGAAGCGTTGGAGGTACAAGATATGCGAATCGACATGATGACTAATATCCTTATCCTTGGATTGCAAAAAGGACCATTAGCATCGGCGCTCGCTCGCGAACCGCTGTCGATAAAGAAGCGACTAATGGAAGTGACCCGAGAAATACATACAAGAGGAGGAGATGAATGCCCTTAAAGACCGGGAGTGGTCCCAAGTTGCGCAAGCTCCACGCGGGAGGGATCTTAGAGAGAGGCTTCGGTTTAGGGTCGAGAGAGGCTGGGACCGAGGTCCAGATCAAGATCGCCCCGGGGGCGAGGCACAATAGATATACTCTATTGAACGCCCCGAAGTCACGCTCTAATGGCCATTGAGCGAACTGACATGCTAAGGTGGCCAAAAAAGATGAAGACGACCTCGGGTCGAAGAAATATGGATAAATATTGTCGCTTCCACAAGGACCATGGCCACGATACCGAGGACTGCATTCAATTGCGAGATGAGATTGAAAGGCTCATTGACAAGGTTACTTACAAAATTTTGTTTTGAAAAAGAAGAACGAGGGAGGACCCAGGGACCCTGGCGAAGATCACCGGCTCGCAAATCGCGAAGCCGGTCGAGAGGTCGCCATGAGGCCGGACATAGGCAAGAACGCCCGAGGGAACGCTCTAGGCCTAGGCAAAATCACGAAGAAGATAACCTACCTCGTAGGGGGGTTATACATATGATAGCGGAGGAGGTCTAGTGGAGGTGATTCTCGAGTGCAAGAAGGAAACATGCGCGTAACCTCGGTCATGATTCTAAGAGGAAACTAAAGGTCATGAGCGTCAAAACTCTAGCCCTATTACATTCGATGGTCGTGACCTCGTGGGGTCGAGGCAGGCCAAAACGACCCGATGGTTATCACGATGGATATCGCCAATTTATTTGTACAAAAAGCTTTGGTGGACAATGGGAGCTCGGCGGATATATTATTTATGCATGTGTTGAGGAAGATGGAACTAGATGTAAGCGCTTTACGTCCGGTTGACACTCCGTGATGGGGTTTGGAGGAAGCGAAGTGGTTCCCAGGAACCATTGATCTCCCCACCTCGCTAGGCGAAGCGCCGTGCCGAAAGACAATCATGATCAAGTACCTGGTAGTAGACGCCCCATTTGCTTATAATGTGATTATGGGGCGACCTTGAGGTGAATCGATTTCAAGTGTGGTGTCCACTTATCATTTGAAGATGAAGTTCCCTACATCGGGAGGGATAGGCGAAGACGAGGCGACAGGAAGACGGCTATAGAATGCTATAACGTTTCCCTAAAAAGAAGAAGGAAGGGAGAGAAGTGAGGACTATAAAGCAAATAACACGCAAGAGGAGGTGGGCTAAGTAAAAAAGAAAAGGAGAAGGTTAAAAAAGCTAGGACAATGACGGAGTATAGGGTTGAGCCAACGGAGCAATACAAAGTGATTGAGCTCGAGCCGGCGACCGGATAAGTTCACTAAGATAGGGTCGCAAATGGACTCGAAGCTAGAAGTGTTGATGATTCAATTTCTTAGGGAGAATGTGGACATTTTTGCTTGAAACCGTCGATTTCAAGGCATAGACCGGGGTGATGGTTCACCGGTGAATGTGGATCCGTTAAGCGAAGCGTTGAAGCGAAAAAAGCGAAGCTTTGGAGGCGAAAGAAACAAAATTATAGAAAACGAGGTGAACAAGTTGTTGGAAGCGAGGATATGTTGTGGAAATTCGAGTTCTGAGTGGCTATCAAATGTAGTTGTAGTGCCCAAAGCTAACAACAAATGGAGGATGTGCCCGACTTCACGGATCGAATAAGGCATGCCCCAAGGATCCTTACCCCTACCTCGCATTGACTTTGTTGGTGGACTCCCGCAGGATGTGCCTTGCTTAGCATGATGGATGCTTACCAAGGATATCACCAAATTTTTATGGCGGAGGAGGATAGGGATAAGACCTCGTTCGTGACGGAGAATGGAGTTTATTGTTACATGGTAATGCCGTTTGGGCTAAAGAACGCGGGAGCTACTTATCGAGGTTAGTCAACCTCATGTTTAGAAGAAAAAAATTGGCAAATCAATGGAAGTATATGTGGATGATATGTTGGTAAAAAGTGTGATGGAAGAGGATCACCTTGAGCATTTGAGGGAGGCTTTCAAAATAATGCGAGCCTATGGTATGAAGTTGAATCTGCGAAGTGCACGCCCGGAGTGCGAGGTGGAAAATTTTTGGGTTTCATGGTGCATGAGAGGGGATCGAAGCGAACCGGAGAAGATAAAAGCTATAATGGAAATGAGTTCACCTAGAGCGGTCAATGAAGTCACGACTCACGGGGAAAATTGCCTCGTTAAGCGAGGTTCATTTCGAGGTCGGTGATCGCAACCTTCCTTTTTCAACACATTGAGGAACATGAAAAATTTTCAATGGACGGAGGAATGTGAGAAGGCGTTCGGGGATTTGAAAGGATACCTTATGTCTCCACCTTTCTTGTCAAGCCTAAAAAGGAGGCTCTATTTTTATACCTAGCGATTTCGAAGCGAGCCGTGAGCTCGGTGTTGGTGCGGGACGAAGAGGGAGTTCATCGCCCGATTTACTACGTGAGCAAGTTATTCTGAGGAGTGAAGAGAAGTACCTAGAGACAGAAAAAAGCGGCTCTAGCCTTGGTAATATCGGCTAGGAAGTTGCGACCTTACTTCCAATCTCATCAGATTATTGTCCTCACAAATCAACCACTGAGACAAGTGTTAGAAAAACCGGAGTTGTCAGGTCGCCTAGTGAAATGGTCCGTGGAATTGGGGAATTTGATATTAAATATCAAAGTAAAACGGCGGTGAAGGCTCAAGTCTGGTGACTTCGTTAGCGAAGCAAGTGGGTCGGAAAATGAGGTTCAAAAAGAGGAAGTAACATGGCTGCATGTGGATGGGTCGCGGTGGCTGCGGGGGCGGAGTGGGATATTATTGCAAAAGCTAGCTCATTCGAGGTGGAAGTGGCACTTCGCCTCGATTCGAGGTGACAAACAACGAGGCCGAGTACGAAGCTCTGTTGGCGGGACTAAAAATGGCGCGAGAAGTGTAATGTGAAGAAGGCGATAGCTTACACGACTCTCAATTAGTGGCAATGCAAATTGAGGGGTTCGTTTGAAGCCAAGGATCGATCCATGGCTAAATATTTGGAGAAAGCGAAGCGGTTGATGGAAAAGTTCGAATTTTTTTCAACTACAAAGAGATCCCAAGAAATGAAAATGAGCGGTGATGCTCTGCAGCTCGCTTCGCAAGTGCGATAAGTGGGAGTAGTTCGAGGAAGGTGATCGTGTTGGTGGCGGCGCGGCCGGACACGCTAAGCGAGCAAGGTCCCATCGAGCGATATCGGCGAGGCTCTGGTTTGTGTAATTGACGCCCAATCGATTGGATGGAAGACTTGAAAAATTTCCTAGAAAAGGGGCGTTACCGATGGACTAGATAAAAGCTAGAAGGGTCAAGTTAGAGCGTCCGGTTCTAATGATAGACAATGAGCTGTATAAAAGATCGGTAGGAGGACCGTTACTAAAGTGCCTCGGTCAGGAGAGGGCGATGTATGTAATGAGGAGGTTCATGAGGGCAACTGTGGTAGCCACTCGGGTGGTAAGGCACTCGCCGGAAGGTGATCCGGCAAGGATACTTTTGGCCAACTTTGGCAAAGGATACAATGGAGTTTGTTAAAAAATGTGCGAAGTGTCGGTTCCATGCGAACCTAACTCACCAACCTTGGCGACCGGTGGAAACGATCCCATTGCTTGTCCTTTTGATCAATGGGGAATCGACATCTTGGGTCCTTTCCAATGGCTAGAGCTCGAGAAGAAATTTATCATTGTGGCGGTGGAATACTTTTCTAAGTGGATTGAGGCCGAGGGCGTGGCCAAGATATCGGAAACCGAAGTCATGAATTTCTTGTGGAAAAATATTGCATGTAGGTATGGGGCTCCCGAGAATCTTAATATCGGATAATGACACTCAATTTCAAGGAAAGAAGGTTAGGGAGTGGTGTGACGAATATAAAGTGAAGCAAAATTTTACAGCTGTGGGGAACCCTCAAGCAAATGGGCAGACTGAGGTCGCAAATAGGATTATTCTACAACACCTAAAAACGAGGCTAGAGGAAGCGAAGTCGTATTGGGTGGACGAGTTGCCTGGAGTCCTGTGGGCATATCGAACGACCCCACGGACTTCGACGGGAGAAACACCTTTCAGCCTAGTGTACGGGTCGGAAGCGATCTTGCCGGTAGAAATTGGTGAAACCTCGCTTCGGGTCGCTCGGTACGAGCCCGAGGGAAATAGTGAAGCTAGAGAGCTCGAGCTCGAACTCATCGAAGAAAAGCGAGACAAAGCGTTTATTCAGATCCAGCTGACTAAGGGAAGGATGAAAAATGCATACAACAAAAGGGTTCATGAGCGAAGCTTTCAAGTAGGGGATCTAGTGCTCAAAAAAGTGGAAGTGTCCAAACATGTGGGGAAGCTGGAGGCAAATTGGGAAGGACCTTTTAAAGTAATTGAAGTGCTGAAGAGAGGAACATACAGACTAGAAAACATGCAAGGAAAGGAGCTCCCAAGGCCTTGGAACATTCATAACTTAAGGAGGTTCTATACTTGATGTCGCATAACTAATCTACTTTATGTACTTAGCTTAATTTTGGAAGAATTGAAGGTTTATGTTAAAAACTATCATCAATGAAAGAAGATGGAATTTCACCGCAATGTTTACCTTTTTGCACAAATTTGCTTAGTGTTTGAGGTCGCAAGCGAACCACTAAAGATAAGCCCCTAAAAGGCTAGCGAGCCCAAGACGATCCCACGTAGGATCTAGGCCATAAGCTCCTTTTAGCCGTGGCAAAGCCCACAATGGTCCCAACAAAGGGACCAGGCTCGCAAGATAAGCCCCTAAAAGGCTAGCGAGGCCCAAGACGATCCCACGTAGGATCTAGGCCATAAGCTCCTTTTAGGGTGGCAAAGCCCACAATGGTCCCAACAAAGGGACTGGGCTGCAAGATAAGCCCCCTAAAAGGCTAGCGGGCCCAAGACGATCCCACGTAGGATCTAGGCCATAAGCTCCCTTTAGGGTGGCAAAGCCCACAATGGTCCCAACAAAGGGACTAGGCTGCAAGTTAAGCCCCCAAAACGCTAGCGGAGCCCTAGGTGACCCCGCGAGGGACCTAGGCCATGAGCGACCTAGGCGACCCCACGAGGGACCTAGGCCATAAGCGCCCTAGGCGACCCCATGAGGGACCTGGGCCATGAGAGCCCTAGGCGACCCCACGAGGACTGGGCCATGAGCGACCTAAGCGACCCATGAGGACCCTAGGCCATAAGCGCTACTGGCGACCTACGAGGACACAGGCCATGAGAGCCCTGGCGACCCCGGGAGGACCTAGGCCATAAGCGCCCTAGGCGACCCCACGAGGGACCCAGGCCATAAGCGCCCTAGGCGACCCCACGAGGGACCTAGGCCATAAGCGCCCTGGCGACCCGCGAGGGACCTAGGCCATTTTTCAAAAAAAAAAAAAAAAAAAAAAAAAAAGTGTATCGAAGTAAAGTCCATGCAATATATAAGGCGAAGTGCGATATCACAGAAGTGACATACAAGCGAAGTAAGGCAAAAGTAAGACATAAAACGAAGTAACATTTGAAGTACATTAAGAGGCGATGAGATCGTGAATAAAAATACATCTAAGTTAAATACTTCATTTATTTACATAAAAAGCCCTAGGAGGCTAAAAGAGGTTTCACGAGATCGGTGAACTCATCGACCTCCTCCACTTCATCGACGACCTCACATCGCGCGAGCTACCCACCTCGCCTTCGCCGACGGTCGCGCTTTGGCTCGTCCTTCTCAAAGGGTCAAGCTTGTCGGGGTCGAAATCGGCCTTAAAAGCTTCTTAATTGTACTGCTCGCGGCACCGCTCAAGCCATCAAAGAGGTACACCACGGCTCGCTCGGCAATGAGTTTTCGCAAGACGAGGGTGGAGAAAGGATTGAACCCGGTGAAGACGAGACGAGGCTAAGCGAGGCCTTATGCTCTTCGGATGAGAGATATTCTTCAAGGCCTTGTTTCCGACCTTTTTCAAAAGAATCGCCACCTCCTTGATGTGGTGCACCTCGCGAGTTTTGAGCTCGCTTTGAGGCAAGCAAGTGGGCTTTGGTCGGCCTACTTCCTTGAGGAGTTCGGCTCGAGCCTCCTCGACGGCTTTTGCCTTATCCGCTTCGACGATTCGGAGCCTCGCATGGACCTCGCTCGGTGATTAATGTACACCTCGTTAAAGTGCTTCCAATCGGCACGCAAGCGCCATTTTGTGGTGCAACAGGGCTATTTAAAAAGCTAAAAAAAAAAAAAAAAAAAAAAGCGAAGTAAGTGGTGGCGAAGCGGATAGAAGCGAAGAAACAAAGTTGGATAATTTAAATACATTCACATACCGACATGACCTCGTGAGCCGCCAACTCTTCGAGGCGGGTGAACTCCGTGGTCATCAAGGCAAATTGGTCGATGGGGAGGGTAGTATAGTTATACGATTCGAAGAATCCTCCCGGCCTTCGTCTCGAGGACCGAGCTCGCGAGCTAATATTCCGATTCGGAATAGTGCGAGGCATAGCAAGCTCGCGAACACGAGGCCTAAGGTCGAGAGCCTCGCGAGCCGCGAGCCGTTGAGCTTGGAGATGGGACTCGCTCGGTTCAACCACATCATCATTTGATCAACGGTGGGGAGGTTGGCATCGTAGGCTCGAGCTCGTCGTGAGCTAGCATCCCGGAGAAGCACCCATAGAATCGGGCGAGCTCCTAGCCTTGCGAATTTTGCCCTTTTTGGAGCGAACTTTCAACCACCTTTTTCCCTTGTCATCCCTAGGCTTCTTTGCCCGAGGCCTTGATGGTTTTCTTGAGGGGCACCTCGGGAGTGGGGTCGAGGCTATTGTCACGGAGGGGGCAAGCTGCGACCACGCCCAACGGTAAATCCGACGCAATGACCTCTTGTCGAGCTCGCTTGCGAGCTAAGCGGAGGCTTCTTTGTTGTTGGCGAGGGCCTTGTCAAGAACGGCGGATCGGACCGCCATATCTGCATGAATAAAAGCGAGGCATCAATACAAAGTATGATAGGCGAATTGAAAAATTAAAAAGAAATATATTACCAAGGGTTAGAGTTTCATGACGAGGAGCGGGGCAAAGGCCGACGAGGGATAGAACATCTTCGGTAATGAGGTCGCAAGCCTCATACCAATGTTGGGTAAGCATAGAAATGAAGTTGGTACCCCAAGAAAGCGGGAGGCGGGCCTCGGCGGCGGCCCGCCTTCCAATCCGAAGGTAGCTCCCAAGGATTTTCGGAGGGGCTCGAATGAATACGAACCTATCTTTCCAAGGCCACACCGAGGAAGGAACTCGATGCAAAAATTTCCGGTTAGTGCGAGGTGAAATGTAAAAGAATCCGGAGTTAGTAGTGGTAGTGGAAGAATGGATGGCGTATAGCTCGCGAGTGAGAGAGTGAGGCGGCCTCGCGAAATGTTTCATTAAAATGATGAAGCCTACAATGTGACGATAGGAATTTGGGACGAGTTGGGCGGGGCAAACATCGAGCCCCTCAAAATTTCAACGGGCGAGCAAAGGGAATCTAAGGCCCGCTCGAGGCTAGCAAGGTGGAAAGGCTAGGCAAATGAGGTGGAGGCTTGTCTATTCTATCGCTAGATAGGAATTATGATTTGGTACGAAGCGGGGATGAAGAAGTTTTCCTAATGGTACCTACATCGTGAGCAGAGACCCGGGACCTAAGTAAAGCCCGGGCGCGACGTGTTCCCAGTCGTCAGGGGTGGCCTCGCGAGATGTCTATCTTGAGGAGGGGACTAGGGGTCGCCCCTTGATAGAAGTAGAAGAGCTTGAAGACAGAGCAGGGTCGACGACCCCGAGTTCGAGGACGAACCAGAGTTCGACCGCAAGCTAGGAGGCTGTGTAGACGGAGGAGAGGTCGCCATAAGAGAATAAGAAAATTTAGAGTAGAGAGAGAGAACCTACCTCTAAGTCAAGTGGAGTAGAGGAGCACGAAGTCAAGATCTGGAGTCGCGGCGATGGCTTGTGAGTGATCGGGATAAGAGATGTAAAAAGTGAAAGTTGAAAAACCATCTTATATATATAGGAAGAAGGGCGGGAAAATCAACGGTCTCGATCAAAAGACTGTTTGAATTCAATGGCTCGGATTGGAGGATCTTTTCGAAATTCAACGGCTTGGGCTCTTCGTCGCTTCGCATGCGGGGACTGATTGAGTCACTTTAGCAATAAATTACTAAAAATGGCGGGAGTAAATGATGTGGAAATACCATTATAGCCTCGCCAGGTCGAGTTGACCATCTTGACCTCGCCTCGTGAAATTACCAAAATACCCTCGGGATCGCGGCTTTTTTATATGGGTCCCGGCCGGCCGAATCCCGGTCGGGTCGCCCCGCGAACCCACGCCCGTCGATCGGGCGCCACGTGTACGGTGATCCGCCTCACCAGGTGAAAGCGATCTATAAATACGACACGGAAATCAAGGTAAAAGGTAACTTGTCATTATTCTAAATTACCTCGCTCTTTAGCTTCCTAAGTACCTCAACTACGATTCGACTTAGGCATCGGAGGGCCTTAGGCCGGGAGCCATCCGACTAGCCTAACGTGCGTTGTTTGGTACCCTCGAACAAAGTACCTCACCTAGCTTTTTGGGATCCTCACTTGGTCGCTACGTGGAACACACTTCAACTCGCTTTGTGGGTCCCTAGGTCAGTACATCCGATTTACCTTCCTAAATCAATATTTGAATTGCCATCAGAGATATCTATCACTTCAAGTTGTTGATTTTAATTACTATTGTATTTTGCTATTGTATATTTGTATGCAATGGCCTGGATATGCAGCATTGCAGGTTATATATATGCAACAGAGGTTACCCAAAAACGAAGGGAAATTGCAATTTTTAATTTGGATTTGGGAAATCTAATTAATTTATGTCACTTGAATAACGTACATATGAAATCACCATGTAATTCATAAATTATATTATATATATATATATCTATTTAAGTTTTCCTAGATTAAATGATTTTAAAATCTCATCTCATTTTGGTAAAATTTTGAATATCAATATTTTCTGAGAGACTATGCTAGCGCGAAATTTAATTATCTGAATGCATTAGTGGTGATCATGGTAAACAAGTGAATTTTACTTTTAATAGTGAAAGCATAATGGTTCTTCAAAAAAAAAAAGTGAAAGCATAATTTTTAAAGTTTTTGTAATATTTTAAAATGGATTTCAAATTTATGTAACGTTTGAATGGAAGATGAAAGGGTATTTATTAACTTTCAACATTCCTTTGATATTAAAGCTGCACTAAATTTTCAAATATTAGTTAAGGTTTAATTGCCAAATTGGTCATGTAACTTTGGTGGCATTTTAGGAATTTTATTTTTTTTCAATTTGCAATTTAGGATTTTAATTTAAAAAATTCGGCACATTGAGCTTGACCGAAAAATTCAAAAATTGGCTAGATTGCTGCAGACATAGTTGTCACCTCACCCCCTCAAATTGAGATTTTCAATTTTCCTGTGAAATTGCTAATTAAATTATTTTTTTAATTTAATAATATTAAATCATAAACTTATGAAAAATGCATGCCACACGTGCCCCCGGTAAGCATCCAAATTAGCATTTTTTCCACAAAATTGAAAATCTTCATGATGTGGTGAGGTGACAGTTACACCAGCAACCTGGCCAATTTCTAAATTTTCCGTCCAAAACTGTCCTCAATGCACCAAAAAATTTAGAATTTTAAATTTCAAATTAAAAAAATCCTAAAATACCACCATCTCAAAGTTACATAACCGGTTTTGCAATTAATAGTTAATGGGTAAAAAATTTGACCATGAGCTTGTAGCTCATGTGGTATCACTCATCCTTTTGTAAGGGTATTGACTAGGGTTCGAACCCTATATCTTTCAATTTCTTTGAAATTTATCTCCTCCCCTCCAACCACTACTCCCAACTTATTAAAAAAAATGTGTAAATGTTTTTGATACTTACCATGAGTTACATGACAAACACAAAGTTTTGTTTTGTATATCTTCTTAAAAGTAAAAATGAAACTATCGAGAAATTCATTCTCTATAAAAATGAAGTTGATAATCAACTCAACAAGAAAATGAAGTGCTAAGTGACCGTTGATGTGAATACGAATCACTATTTGCTGAATTATGTGTCGAACATGAAATTAGACACGAAACAACAACACCTTATTCACCTCAACAAAATGACATTGCTGAACGAAAAAAACTGTACACTTAAAGAAATGATTTACCTCAAAACATGTGAGGACATTTTAACGGCTAATTACCTTTTAAATAAAATGCTCCGAAAGAAAGAAGATAAACCCCTTATGAATTGTGGAAAGGAATAAAGCCTTCCTATAAATATTTACGAGTGTGGGAATGTCTTGCTAAGTGATTGTACCTACACGAAGAAGATGAAGGTGGAACCAAGATTGTTGATTGCATATTTATTAGATATGCACATACACTAACCTTGTTCACTTGGTTTTATACCATTGATTTGGGCTTCCTAGACTTGAGTTTTGTGTTGTTTTTGAGTATTTTAAGTCATTTGAGTAGTCAAGCCATGTTGAGAGCCAATTATATTGAGTTTATAGTCATAGTAATGAATCGGGTATCAAAAGAAGTACAAACAAGCAAACAACGAGAGATTGATTTGAAGAAACGTCCAAACGCGTCGAAATTTCCATTCTTGGCAGCGTTTTGTATTTTGGCCATAACTCTCTACAAAATTGATATTGAGATTATTCAAGTGGCTATGGAAGGCTAAGAGATAGAGCTACAACTTTGATGAAGGGTTCAAAATCAAATTCGGTGTGTTGTGTTGGGCGCTAAAACCGGGCGAGTCATTTGCACAGTGCAGTTTTCACCCCCAAAAAAATTAAAGTTGGCGACTGGCATTTTCCCGATCCGGCGCCCTTGCAGCGCCCCGGGCGGAATTTCCTATGTTCCTCCACCTTTTTCTTGAGGATTGAAGATTAATCGAGAGATTATCCATTTCCCTAAGTTTTCTCATTCTTTGTGCTTTAATCTTTCATTTTAGCTTCTTATGAAGATGAACAATTTGTCTATGAGTTGTTTATTTATAATGAGTAACTAAACTTCTTGTGATTTTCGGGTTTTGGAAGTAGATTAATTGAACTCTTGTTGATTGTTTTAATCTTAATTGAAGTTATTGTCTTGAAGCCTATTTGAGTATTTTGTTCTTATTCTTGTTTTATCATTTGGCCAATGATTTAGCATGTTTGATATATTGATTCATAATTCGAGAGATGAGTTTCAATATTAGATCTTGAGTACTTGACATGAATATTTGCATAATCGAGAGGTTTGTGAATATTTGTGAGGATATTTGATCTTTTGTGCATTTGGGAGTTGTGTATCCTATGTTGAGTAGAGATACTAGCATAGATATTTTAATCTACACTTTATATACATCTCGAGAGGGAGGATAAAATACCGTTGTGATCGTCTTATAGGTGTATTGATAATAACTTTGGCTTTGATTAAATCGTAAAACAAGAGGAATATTAATTGAAACCATAACCGGGAATCCATTTCATTTCCTTGGTAATTCCACTATTATTTCATCTTGTGTTTTTGTGGTTATTCTTATCTTTTCTTCCACAACAATCATTCAATTTCGATCGTCTAAATAAAAATAAGGCTATCTTAGTTCAATACTTAGCGCATTAACTTATTAGTCTCCGTGGATACGACCTTGCTTACCCTATTCTATAAACTACACCGTACACTTGCGGTGAAGCTAAAAAAATAAGGCGAACACTAACTAATCAAGTAATAGTCTTTCTTTCTATAAGTTGACACACAATAATTAAATTATAATTTCTCAATTCAACGATAAGAGAAGAGAATTTAATGAGATTCACTAATTCTAACTCTTACACTAAGATATATAATTTTTAATTCAGTAATCAATATTTCTACATATATAATATCCAACTTAACATTTCATTTTCATTTTTAAAAAAAACACTTGAAAAAAAACAGTAAAAATATAGAAAATGAAAATAAAACTCAAACAATTACACCGAACATTATATTTGGAGGGAGAGAATACCATAATATTTTTAATAAAATGTTAAAAATGTCTACTATCAAAGCCCTTATTGTAAAATCCCTCTCTCCAGTAACCAATAGATTTTAATTTAAGCACATAAACATTATGGGCCAGTTTGGGGTAATGATTGGATACAAAAAAAAAATGTAATCCTAGTGAGACAAATGTTTGGCATTAATGATTTAGGTCCATTATGAAATCCAGAAAATTAAACCGTTACCTACTGGACAATCCTGATATATGGGCTTTGATCCATCTTTAAAGTTTTCCATAATATACCCTTGTTATTTTTAGAAACACACAAATAAATCTCTAATTTCATGAGTAAATCTCTAATTAACAGTTAGGGGCATTTAAGACACTTCGCTTATGTATCCTACACAATTCATATTCCCAAAGCAAAAGATTTTATACATTACATACTTTTAGATCACTAGAAGAAAAAACCAGTTTTTCGACAAAAAAATCTGCAGGTAAATGTTAAGAAAATTGTAAAGTGTAGGTAAAATCATTGTAGGTAAAACCATTGTAGGTAAAATATTTACCTACAGAATCTAAAAATGTTGGTAAATACCTACAGAAAATATGTCGGTAATTGAAAAATTGTCGGTAATTTGTTGGTATAATTTGGGAAAAATGATATTTTTTATTCTGTCGGTAAATTCTGTCGGTAAACTGGAATTTTCTTGTAGTGGATATTTTCAATCATGAAATCTAAACATAAATCTTTCACAACTAACCAAATTTCCCGTTCCACATTAAATTCCACTATTTAGATGATAAACACATATATATACATCTAAAAATCAACGTCACGTGTTTATCTTATAAACATGAGTCCATCATGCAAATAATGGAACGACAAAAGTGGAGCACGAAATCCGTTCCTTCCCATAAATGTAGTTTTATTTTATCCAATCAATGTTAATCTCATACATATTCTCAAAAGCGGCTAATATATATGACAAATGGGCGATGTACCATAATATTCTCAACTTCTCAATCTTTCTATATATCTTTTTGGTGTAATTCATGATTTGCTTGTCAAAAGCCATGGCATCAACCTCAAAAGCCCTAATTTTGTCATCACCATTAATGGTGATCCTAATGGTTGTGCTGGCCAATGCACATGCCCTCCCAAATGGTAGGAGGCTAAAAATGTCCAAACCCGGTCCATGGAAAGATGCTCATGCTACCTTCTATGGTGGAGAAGATGGCTCAGAAACATTTGGTACGTACTTCATGTTTTAATCAGTTCTTTACATTTGTTTTTTATTTTACAAACGTGATAATTACAAAAACCTCCCTAAGGTTCGAGCTAATTAAAAAAATCAAAGATCTTTTAAAATTGCAAAAAAACTTCTTCATGTTTGATTTCGTCTTACATTTTTTCCCTTCATAAGCAAAAGTATTTTAAAAATCCCCCTGATATTTTATAAAAATAATATAATTACCTCCTTAAATTTAAAGACAAAATCAAACAATAGGTGCCTTTTTGTAATTTTGAAACTACCATTGTTTTTTTTTTTTTTTGGTAATTATCCCTTTTGCAAAATTGCACTCTCAAGAAGCCTCATTAAGGGTTAAACACAAACCTCGGAGAAAACTTTATAATTTCAAAAGATAACTAGAGTTTTTCATAATCGGCTAAATCTAGCTCAGAGGTAGTTTTTAAGATCATCCTTAATTTGTAGGGATAATTACAAAAGACCCCTGAGGTTTGGGCTAATTACAAAAAAAAAAACAGAGATGTTTCAAAATAGCAAAAAGTCCCCCGAGGTTTGATTATGTCTTAAATTTAATAGGGTACGTAATTGTAATATTTCCAAAAGTATTAGGATTATGAAGGGATAAACGTAAGTAGAATCAAACATTAAGGATTTTTGTAATTTCCAAAAATCTCTGGGGATTTTTGTAATTAGCCCGAACCCTCAAGGGTGTTTTTGTAATTAACCCTAATTTTGTATATTCCTTTAGTTTCAAATGTATAATATAACACATAAAATCATGATGCAGGAGGAGCGTGTGGATATGAAGAAGAGCAAGTTAAAGAAATGTACGGATTGAACACAACGGCATTGAGCACCGCATTGTTCAACGATGGAGAAACATGTGGAGCTTGCTATGAGATCAAATGTGCCAAAGGGAATGAATGGTGTAAATCAGGCCAAAATTCCATCTTCGTCACCGCAACCAACTTTTGCCCTCCGACGGGTTGGTGCAGTACGCCCAACGAGCATTTCGATTTGTCCCAGCCTGCGTTTCTTCAGATTGCTGAATACAAAGCTGGCATTGTTCCTGTTCAATATAGAAGGTATACATTTTTTTTTCTGAATCCGTTTATAAATTCATGCGGTAAATTGCAAAATTGTCATGAGATTTAACCTAATTAAAAAACCTCCAGTCGGGCGTAGTTAGCCCGCCTGGATACCCCTAGCCCAAAATATATTTTTTTCCCCTAGTTCAACTATATTTTCCCCTTTAAAATATATATATATATATATATATATATAATTTTTCTTTTTTTTTCCATAGAAAAAATGGGACAAAAAAAAAATTGGGGTCTTGCGGGAACCGAGGTGGCCCCCTTGGCTACGCCCGCCTCCCGTTATCTATAAAATTAAAAGGGATAATTACAAAAAACCCTTAGGGTTTGCACTAATTACAAAAAAAAACAAAGATTTTTGAAAATTACGTAACCCCGTGATGTCCGATTTTGTGATCACTTCGAGTTTTTGTAATTAGCCCAAATCTCATTGTTGTTTTTGTACTTATCCCATAAAATTATAAATATACATTTAAGATAAGAATAATTACGAAAATACCTCCGAGGTTTGGGTTAATTATAAAAAAATCCAGAGATATTTCAAAATTACAAAAAAAAATATATATATATATAAAACTTGTCGGATTCGTTTTATCTTAAATATAAGGATGGTAATCGTAATATTTTTGTAAATGTCTGAAATATTTTTGAAAATCACCGGGAAAAATGTACGACATAATCAAACTTTCTTATAATTTTCAAAGAACTCTGGGTTTATTTGTAATTAGCCCAAACCTCAGGAGTGTTTTTGTAATTATCCATTTAAGGTATTACAAACATTTTTGAGATTTGTATTTGTTAACAAAACCCCTGGGGACTAGGGTGCAGCTTATAAAATAGCAACAAATGTCAATGGGGCTAATGTGGCTACTATGTTTTTGCACTTGATTGAGTGGACAGTTGGCATGATGAACTGTTAAGGTTATTTCAAACCCCTTTTTCTTTTCGAATAGCGAACTCAGAAAGATATTCGCATGACCAATTTCGAACAGCACTACTTGTAATTTTGTAAGATAATTGAGTTTTTTGTAACTAGACTAAACTTCAAGGTTTTTTTAATTAGCCATAAATTCTTGTGTATGTAATGTGGAGGGGAAAAAAAAAGGTGACAAATGGGATTTGAGTTCTTTTTCTTTGTTTTTAATTTAGGGTTCCATGCAAGAAACAAGGAGGCATTCGTTTCACCATAACGGGGAACCCTGATTTCATTCTGGTGTTGATTGCGAATGTGGGCGGCGCCGGAGACGTGACGAAAGTGGAGGTGAAAGGCGGAAACCTAGCATGGACGAGTTTGAGTCGTAATTGGGGCCAGAAATGGGAGACCAATGCAAAACTTGTGGGCAAAGAGCTGAGTTTTCGAATCACCATAAGTGATGGCGAAACATTAACTTCCAGGAAAGTTGTCCCCAAGGACTGGCAATTTGGTCAGACCTTTGAAGGCAAAAACTTCATATGAAGAACAAACCTTTTTCGGAATCATTTCAACATGGGCTCGATCAAAGTAGGGTGTTTTAGCCCAGGTTGTAATGATCAATCTCTTCAGGCATGGCTTTTGAATATATTATATTCAAGGATATCGTGATATAATCATGTAAGGAAAATTAATTCCATTAATTATTTTTCATTCTTTGTAAACTATATGAAAAGGCCTCTTCGGCGAGATCTTCTCAAGAATCCAACCCGATCCTCGCCTAGCAAAAGACTAACCGGAGAGAACTCGGCGTGAGCACTCCGACGATCAAGTCAAGTAAAAGGGAAGAGAGTAAAGAGATGTGTATAAAATATAAAACCGACTAAAAATGCCAGAAGTCCTTCATTTATTACCTTCTTCCTCCTTTTATACCCAAGCCCTTTGGTCCTTTGAGGTCCACGTGTCAAATCGGGATTGGGAGAGAGATCGGGCGGGAAATCATTTAGGTTGACAAAAGGAATGGTCACATCGGTCGAGGTCGTCCCCGGGGATAGTTCTTGCTGTCAAATCCGCTTTTTAGGATATTAATTACTTGTGGTCTTTCTCAGAGTGTTATTTGCGGCGTAGGTATGACTCGACACTTAATAACTCGTGTCGTCGTCAGCCTCTTTTAGTAACTTTTTGTCGGTCGACCAAGGTTTTAGCCTTTTGTAGTCAAGTCAATCGCATCTACTAGTAACTATTAATCGGTCGGTCGTACTCTTTAGTAAATCCCTGTCACTCGGTCGCATTTCTAGTTACTCCTGTCACCGGCTCGGTCGTACTCTCTAGTTACTCCATCGTCACTCGATCGTACTCTCTAGTTACTTCTGTCGGTCGGCGGAGCTCTCCATAGTCGGTCGGGTCGACCAAAGCTCTTAATAGTCAATCGGGTCGACCAAAGCTCTTAATAGTCAATCGGGTCGACCAAAGCTCAATATTAGCGGTCGGTCAAAGCTCTCCATAGTCTATCGAGGTCGACCAAAGCTCAATATTAGCAGTGGTCAAAGCTCTCCATAGTCTATCAGTCGACCAAAGCTCGAATGGCCTATCAGTCGACCGAGCTCGAGTATTTAGCGGTCGCCAAATCTTTCAATAGTCCATCGATCGACCTAAGTTCGAATACTAGCAAGTCGATCAAAGTTTCTCTACCAGGTCGGCCGACCATCTTAATAGCCTTTAAATAGCTTATCGTGTCGATCAAGCTCTAAATACTAGCGGTCGGCCAAATCTCTTAATTTATGGTGGCTTCTTTTATATGTACTTAGCTACACCGAATCAACTAGTTCCCCTACTCTCCTAGTTTGAGCGTAGAGTCAGACTTGGAGAGTACAAAGTGCCAGTCTCCTCCTTTGGTCCTCGTCCCCCATTTGGGTTAGGTACGTCCGCGGGTTTGTTCTAGAAATGGGTGGTTATTTTTGAATTTTGAATGGCTCTTGATTTCGTGTATGGTATGGTGCATTTAATGTCTTGTCAAATCAAGTCACCTCATCATCTCTCCTAATCTTAGCCATTGATACATCCATCATCCGACGGCCCCGACCGCCACCCCTCATCTTCCTTACCCTTGGCAGTATAAATAACCCTTCCCCTCCCATTCTCCCTCTTCTTCCTCCATTTTTCTTCCTCAAAGCTCTGTGGTTCCTCCATATTTTCGAGTATTTCCTACTATTTCAAGCTTTTTAATACCCATTACATTCATCCTCCTCGGAGCATCCATGGCCCACCGATCAAGTAAGTTTTAATTCCTTCTTTTTCCATTTCTCTTCTTTTTCTTTACTCCCTTCTCTCTCTTTTTTTTTATATATATATATATATATATATATATGTATATCTTGTGTATGCATCCATCCTCTCTTCCGTGTACGTTTCGCCTTCCTCGCTCCGACCGTGATCTCTTGATCGATTCTCTACTCACTTTCCCCTCTTATTACAATGGCTTCTTCGAGTAACAACCCGGCTCGGCCAAACATCTATAGCACCCTTTCGGAGGGCTCCTTACATAACCTTCGGATAAACGCTGGTATTCCGGCGAGTACGAGCCGCGTCTTCCGGGCCTACAGACGTTCCTTATAACCTCCTCTCAGGCTTTGCCACTTTTTTGTGGAACAACTTGAGGCGAGGGCTACGCTTCCCTGTTCGACCTACTAGCTCGGGTCTCCGTAGTTTTGGCATTCCCCTTACTCAATTAGTCCCCAACTCCATTAGTCGCTAGTTAGTTTTTCCATAATAATCCAACATTCCAAGAAGAGCCCACCCCTGACTTTGGAGGACATTCTACCAAGCCAAAACCTCGAGCACTCATGGGTTCTTCTATTTCACCAGCAAGGGTTTGGCTAAATTTATAGATGGCACCCCTTCATCTAATAAAACTGGAAAAAGAGATTTTTCTACATTTCTTCTCCCCACCTTGGGCCTTCCCGACTCATTTGGATTGACGACCTCCCCATCAAGGTCGGGATGGGAAACCTACTCCGGCTATTATATCTCTAGCTCGGCGTTTAAATACGAATCCCTACCACGACTCTTGGTCGATTCGTGGCCTTTGTTATACCATTTTCACTTGAGTCCGAAGGCGGTAGACCTTCCCAAGACCTAGGTATATATTGCTCCATTATTCCCCTCATTTCTTCTTTATTTACTCTGTTAACTAATTCTTTTTGCAGAGCAATCGATGGCTGATCGCTTCTTTGCCGGGTGACAACCGGAGATCTTGGTCACCCAATCCACCCCGAGGGAAGGTCACATTCCTCTCACAAGCAACCTCGGGAGCAAGTCCCCCCCGCTTCCCATACTTTGGTTGCCTCGACGCAGCCTCTGTCAGGCCTCCCATGACCCATCTCCTCCTCCGGCTAACTTGATCCGTCAAAGGAAAAGGGACCCATGCCGCTCCGGCTCGGGACCGCATCTATCGGCCACGCTTGAATTTGGAAGATCTTCCTACCAGGGGACGGGGACTCCCCTATGAACATCATAGTCCCCGAACTCAATGCAACTTGGGTGGAGAACCTGGTCACCCCTGTTCACGAACGAGCCCTGGGGAATGCGGACATCCAAGTCCGTATCCGTGATATGGCCCATTATGCATCTAAGGTAATGAATTTTAAATCACGATCTTAAATCACCCCTTTTAATGTTGTTTGCTTACGCTTATGATTTTCTGAGATGATCCCGACCATGGGCTCGATTGTTCGAGATGCCGTGTAGTCCGGCCGTGCGGACCGAGCTTCGTCGGGCTAACGAAATTTTGCAACACAAGTACGATCAGATATCTTCCAGGGCTGCTACACTGGATACCGAGCTTCAAAATGCCTCTACAGAGATCCAGAACTTGAAGGCTCAGCTGGCTGCTACTGAGGCCAAGGTCAAACTTCTGGAAGAGAGGGCATTGAAGGCTGAGCCGAGATCCCCGAGCTAAGGAAGAGGGGAGGATCTCCGGACACGCGCGGCGAGGCCGAGTGGGCTAATGAGAAGGAGAAGTTCCTTGAGTCCGACGAATATCTCGACCGGTGGTGGCGGACGCAGCTCTCCCATAATTGGAACAGGGCTTGCTTATAATGGGCCAAGAGGGCCCAAGCCAAAGGCTTTTTACCTGGAAGTACGGATCGAAGGAGGCTATCAAAGAGTTGCCTCCTCGAGGCCCAAGCTAACCTCGTATCGGAGATCTTCCCGGAGCTCGCTTCCATCCCGCCTCAAACAGTCCCCCGCAAGTTCACCTCTCTCGGCTCGTCATCCCGCTCTCCAAACCTTGGCGAGTGATAGCGATGGAACCCGACTCCTCCCTCCCCCTAGTGTAAATGAGCAAGAGAATGTAGTTCCCTAGAATATCCATTTGTTGTAACTATGCTTTTGTCCTTTCAATCGGTGTAATTATATTTTGCTTAATCGAAAAATGCACTTATGCTTCTTTTAGTCTGTTAATTTCGTGAATTGTGCAGTTAGACCAGGCCTACTTAAGCCATCATGTTTCCGTCATAAAAATCTCAAAAAGGCCTTTGAGCTCGTAAATTTCAGCTTAGTATCATGGGATGTACTGGCTTGAGCGTGCTTGACCCTTGGGGTAGATTTTTCCCAAGGGATTGGAGTTTGTTTTCCAGAGCATAGAGCTTTTCTAAGGGACCTAAGATGGTTCGAGCTGAGCTCGGCCATTCCTGGGTTTGACCTTTTTTAACCTTCGGATATCGCCTTCCCGAAGGGGCCTTGAGATGGTACGAGTTGAGCTCGGCCTCTCGGGGGTTTGAGCTTATTTAACCCTCGGAGATTAGAGCTTCCGGGACCCGAGATGGTACGAGTGAGCTCACCACTCGGGGTTTGAGTTTGTTTAACCATCGGAGATTAGAGCTTCGAGGGACTGAGATGATGGTGCAGTGAGCTCGGCCACTCGGGGTTTGAGCTAGTTTAACCCTCGGAGATTAGAGCTTGAGGGACTGAGATGGTACGAGTTGAGCTCGGCCACTCGGGGTTTGAGCTTGTTTAACCCTCGGAGATTAGAGCTTCCGAGGGACCGAGATGGTGCAGTGAGCTCGGCCACTCAGGGGTTTGAGCTTGTTTAACCCTCGGAGATTAGAGCTTCCCCAAGGGACCGAGATGGTACGAGTTGAGCTCGGCCACTCGGGGTTTGAGCTTGTTTAACCTCGGAGATTAGAGCTTCCCAAGGGACCTGAGATGGTACGAGTTGAGCTCGGCCACTCAGGGGTTTGAGCGAGACCTGGAAAACACTTTGTATATTTTGCCAAAATATTGATTTCATTCGGACTAGTAAATTACACATAAAATTTCCTCGGATGACATATATTCCATGGCCTAGAATTTTAGTACCTTTCATATCTTCCAATTCATAAGCTCCCTTAGCAATTACTTTAGTGACCTTGTAAGGCCCTTCGATTGGATTCGCCTCTAGCTTTCCTCTAGGTTTCAGAGCGTGCGCTTGCCTTAAAACCAGGTCTCCCACATTGAAACTCCTCTTTCTTACTTTCCGTAAATGCGTGGCTTTTAACAAACGTTTGCTAGCTTCCATCTTCAAATAAGCTTGCTCTCTCCTCTCTTCCACTTGGTACAATGCCTCCTCAATAGCTCAGATTGAGTTCTTCCTCAAAGTTCTCGACGCGGTGGCTTTCCATATCGATCTCTGCAGTAGATGATGAGCTTGATCCCATATACGGGATCAATGGGGTTTCTCCCGTTGCCTCCTTGGGAGTAGTGCGATGAGACCATAACACCGAGTGCGGCTCGTCCCACCCATCCTCCTCCGGCTCGTTCAGCCGGCCTTGCCTTGATTCCTTTTGACGATAGATCGGTTCGTGACCTCTACTTGACCATTTGCTTGAGGGTGGGCTACGGAGGTGAAGTCTTTGCTAACTTTCATCTCTGCTAACCATTTCTCGATCTTCCCGCTTACGAAGCGAGTTCCGTTGTCCGATATCGGATCTCTCGCCACCCATACCTACTAACCAAATTTTTCCAAATGAAACTTTTAATTTGCGACTCGGATATCCTGGCCACGGGTTCTGCTTCCACCCATTTGCTAAAGTAATCCACCGCTACTATCAAGAACTTTCTGTCTGTTGCTCAGGGAAAGGTCCCACGATGTCTATCCCCACTTTGCGAAAGGACATGGTGAGCTCATAACCCCTAATAGTTCTCACTGGTGATGTATCGATGAGTGTGTCTCTGCAACTATCACACTTCCTTACCATATCTCGATGACCCTCTTCCATTTGGGCCAAAAATATCCTCGGACCACCTTTTTGGCTAAAGCTCTTCCCCCAATATGAGCTCCACATGCACCCTCATGTATCTCCTCAACACATAATTGCCTTCCTATTCGGATAAGCATCTTAAATAAGGTAAAAGAAAGCCTTTTTATACAATGACCCTCCATTAGCCGAAATCGCATGACTCTTGCTTTTAACCGCTTACGCCTTCCTCTTATCTCCTCCTAGGTCGTTCTTGCTTAAGTATTTGTGGAGATCAGCTCTCCAATCATCCCTCTCCTATTTTTCGTGATCTCGCTCCGATCTTGGCGTCATGTCTGTCGAACCGTTATGTTTCGTGATTCACTTTCTGGTGAGCTAGCCACTTTCGAAAGATGATCTCGCTTTGTGTTCTTTTCTTGGTACTTGAAGCAACTCAAATTTGTCGAACTTTTCCACTAGCTCGCCACCACTCCTACATATCTCCTCATTCTATCTTCTTTGATATCATAGTTTCCCCAGGCACGATTAGTTACCAACATTGAATTGGAGTATGCTATTACAAACGACTCCCGGATCTAATGCCATTTTGAGTCCTCTTACAAAGCTTCATATTCACCTCGTTATTCGACGCTTTGAATCCGAACTTAATCGCAAACTCCGGATCTTCCCCGGATGGGTTGGTTAGGACAATCCCCGCACCGCTTCCCCCAATTGAAGCACAACCATCCACATGCAACAACCGGACTGTCATCGAGGAGCTAGGTTCCGAGGCCATTTCTTGCAAAAAATCCGCCGAGCTTGCGCTTTGATGGCCATTCTAGGCCATATTCCAAATCGAATTCCCCCACTTCTACGGCCCACTTTATCATGCGACCGACACTTACGGTTTACTCATAATGTGCCCTAAAGGCATATTAGTAAGCACCACCACCCCGTGAGACAAGAAATACGGCCTTAACTTCCGAGTAGCCGTTACCAGGGCCAGTCCTCCTTTTTCTATTTCTGAATATCGTGTTTCCGCCCCTTGCAAAACCTTGCTAACATAATAAATCGGCATTTGCTTATTTCCCTCTGACCTTAATAAAACAGAACTGACTGCCCCCACTCCTATGGAAAGATACAGATACAATTCCTCACCTCGGCTCGGTTTGGTAAGCAGGCGGGCCGCTAGACATGCTTTCAATTCCCGAAAGCTTGCTCGCACTCGGTGTCCATTCAAAATTTTTAGCCTTTCTTAACACCTTGAAGAAAGCGGGGCTCACTCCGCCGACTTTGATATGAAACGGTTGGTCGCTTATACGCCCGTGAGTGTTGTACCTTCTACCGATGTTCGTGGGTGATTCCATTTCTACTATCGCCTTACTTTCTCCGGATTCACTTCGATGCCCTTCTCTCGTAACCATGAAGCCAAGAAACTTCCGGACCTAACACCGAATGAGCACTTGGGTTTAACTTCATTCCAAACCTCCTTAATGCTACGAACGTCTCTCCCGGATCTTCTATATGGTCCTTCTCCTTCATACTCTTTACTAACATGTCATCCACATAGACCTCCATGTTGCGGCCCAATTGGCTTTTGAATACTCTATCCATCAACCTCGATAGGTAGCCCCGGCATTTTTAGCCCGACGGCATAACTACGTAACAATAGGTCCCCAGGAAGTGATGAAGCTCACCCTTTTCTCGGTCCTCCTCCGCCAACCCGATCGATGATAACCTTGATATGCATCCATCATACTCAACGGCTCATATCCCGCCGTTGAATCCACCAATGATCAATCCAGGGTAACGGGTAATGATCTTTGGGACAAGCCTTATTGAGGTCTCGGAAGTCGATACACATCCCGAACTTTTCACCTTTCGGAACCGGAAAGACGCGTTAGAGACCCCGATCGGGAATCGGATCTCCTTATGTGTCCAACTTGTAACAATTTTTCCATTTCTTCTTGAATGACCTGGTCTTTCTCATACCCGAACGGCCTCTTCTTCAGCGCTGAGTCTCACTAAAGGGTCAACGTTCAAATGATGTTCCACCATGCCGGGTCAACCCTTGCGAGGTCTCTAGATGACGGCGAAGACATCTATGTTTTTTCTTAGAAAGTCCGTGATTCCTTGATTAGCTCGGATCCCAATTTAGTTCCTATCTTGACCACTTTTGACGGATCTCCGGGGTTAGCTCTACCATCATCAACTCTTCCTCGGCCCGACATCGAGCGTGTCCGGATCTTTTTTCTTCTCTTTTTTTTCCTATTTTAGTGGGTTTAGTTTCCTTGTCCATTTCTTCCACCTTTCTTTTGGATTTCTCCTCTCCCTTTCCATCGCCTCAACGTAACATTTTTACGGCCTGTGCATTTCCCAATACTTCACCTATCCCATCCCCTACCGCAAACTTAAGTTTCATGTGGAATGTAGATACAATGACTTGAAAAGAATTAAGTAAGGTCTACCAATTATAACATTGTAAGTGGAGTAAGAGTCCACAACAAGAAAAGTTACCATCCGTGTTTTTGCATGGGGAGATCTCCTAGGCAAGGTGACATGTCCGAGTGGTTCCACCATTCCTCCTCCAAAGCCAAATAGGGCGGTCTCTACCGACTTGATCTCCATTTCCACCCCATCCTTAAGTAGGCTTCATGGAATAGCACATTGATGAGCTTCCGGTATCCACCATAGCCCTGGCTACCTCGTAATTTGCTATGGTTGTTGTGATTACCATAGCGTCGTTATGCTTGCGGCGGACACTGTTCATCTTTCGCCCCGAAGGATATTTCGGCCTTCCCTTTTTTTCTCCCACATCGAGCACCTCTCCCGCACTTGGCGTATGCCTTCAAGCGCTCGATTTGAGTCTCCATCCGTTGGTCCTCCTACAATCATATGAATAGTTCCTCGGATGGATGGGTGGCTTGGAGGGATGGCCATGTTTGCCCTCGGCAGCCTTTGTCTCGTCTATCAGGACTTCTATCGACCTGGTCGTAGCTCGTGCTCTGTTTAACCCTTGATTCTGCAACCATCCTTTTCTCACCATGCGCTCGATCTCATTTCTTAAGTGCATGCATTCTTGATGGTGTGTCCATACTCGTTATGAAAGTCACAAAAAAAAAAATTGGTGAGGCCTAACGAGGACGATAGAGTAGTTCCTGGCCATTTCAACTCCCTATGCCCCACTTTGTTGCCATTAACACTGTGCACGGGGGCGATCAAAGCGTGTACTTTGTTAGGTCGGGCGCCCGATTTAATGATCCAGTCTTCCTTAGGTTCACGAAATCGCTTATGTCCTACCGCGGCACCTCTACCCTATCCTTCCTCTTTTTCCTGCTTTCGTCCTTCTTTCCTTCGTGCTTCTTCCAAGTTCACGTCTTTTCAGCCGCCAATAGATCGTCGAAATTTTTGGCGGGTCGCTTGGCTATTGACTTGAAGAAATCACTTTCCCGCAATCCTTGAGATAAGGCATTGGATAGCACCTCTTGTGTAGGCGAGGGTACATCCGATCTTTCTTAATGAATCTCTTCACATACCCCTAAGGGGTTCATGCTCTCCTGCTTTATACCGAAGAGAGTCGGAGCGGTCTTTTGATGTTTCCGCGAGCTTGCGAATTGGTGCAAAAAGGCCGAATTTGAACTCATCAAAAGAACCGATGGTATCGTTAGGGAGTTGACTAAACCATTGTTGGGCCGATTTAGCCAGGGTGGTCGGAAAAACCCGACATTTCACTCCATCCAGGTGTATCGGTGCAGCAAGGTGAATTCTCGAACCGACACAAATGCTCCCATGGGTCCGTGGTTCCGTCGTAGTCATAACTCGGTGCCCTGAAATTAACGGGGAGATCGTCGCCATGACCACTTCCTTGAACGGGATTTCTCTTTACCACATCTTGCCACGACATTCGCCTCTTCATCTCCTCACTTACGCCTGTAACTTCTCCAGCTCGACAATGGCTCCTCCCTCGGCGTTACCCTATCCTCCGCTCGCCTCGCTTCCATTCAGCAGCAGCAGACCTCTTTTCGCCCATAAGGTATTGACCGCGCTCGGACTATGGACGATAAGCGGTCCCCGGTTACTGGGTGACTCTGCCCCATGAACAGGGCTTCCAAGTTTGCCACAGGCATCCTCATCGTAACAGGAGTAGAAGCGCACCCCGATATGGTGACTCCATCCCCTCCGCCAGGCGGGTCGCCCTCTGCCCAGGTATAGTGATTCCATCTCCACCTGGCGGGGTCACCCTACCCCTCCGAAGATCCTCCCTGCACCGACCACCTCCTGCCTTTTGAAACTAAACTCGACATCCTCACGTCTTAAACTCAAGTTCCCACAGACGGCGCCACTTGAAAAGGCCTCTTCGGCGAGATCTTCTCAAGAATCCAACCCGATCCTCGCTAGCTTTGCAAAAAGACTAAGGAGAGAACTCAGGCGTGAGCACTCCGACGATCAAGTCAAGTAAAAAGGGAAGAAAGTAAAGAGATGTGTATAAAATATAAAACCGACTAAAAATGCCCGGAAGTCCCTTCATTTATTACCTTCTTCCTCCTTTTATACCCAAGCCCTTTGGTCCTTTGAGGTCCACGTGTCAAATCGGGATTGGGGAGAGATCGGGCGGGAAATCATTTAGGTTGACAAAAGGCCCGGTCACATCGGTCGGTCGTCCTCGGGGATAGTTCTTGCTGTCACAAATCCGCTTTTTAGGATATTAATTACTTGTCGGTCTTTCTCTTGTAGTGTTATTATGCGCGTAGGTATGACGACACTTAATAACGTGTCGTGGTCGTCGTCCCTCTTTTAGTAACTTTCTGTCAGTCAGGTCGACCAAGGTTTTAGCCTTTTGTAGTCAAGTCAATCGCATCTACTAGTAACTATTAATCGGTCGGTCGTACTCTTTAGTAACTCCCTGTCGGCTCGGTCGTACTCTCTAGTTACTCCTGTCGGCTCGCTGGTCGTACATTCTCTAGTTACTCCATGTCGGCTCGATCGTGCTCTCTAGTTACTCTCTGTCGGTCGGCGGAGCTCTCCATAGTCGGTCGGTCGACCAAAGCTCTTAATAGTCAATCGGGTCGACCAAAGCTCTTAATAGTCAATCGAAGTCGACCAAAGCTCTGAATATTAACAGGTCGGTCAAAGCTATCCATAGTTTATCAGGTCGACCAAAGCTCTGAATATTTAGCAGGTCGGTCAAAGCTCTCCATAGTCTATCGGGTAGACCAAAGCTCGAATGGCCCCAGTCGACCTGAGCTCGAGTATTTAGCAGTCGGCCAAATCTTTCAATAGTCCATCGGATCGACCTAAGTTCGAATACTAGCAAGTCGATCAAAGTTTCTCTACCAGGTCGGCCGACCATCTTAATAGCCTTTAAATAGCCTATCGGTCGCCATAGAAGCTCTAAATACTAGCAGTGTCGGCCAAATCTCTTAATTTATGGTGGCTTCTTTTATATGTACTTAGCTACACCGAATCACTATATTTAAATGAAAAAAGGAAATCATTATTCATTGCTTCTGCCAGTTAAATTGTGTGCTCCTATTTCCAAGATAAATATGAGTGAGATGTTGCAATAATTAAATAATCTTTTCCTGGCTCAAAAATTTGCTACAGACCTTAAAGCTGCAACATGCAATCTGTTTTGTTCCTCAAGATCTATTTACAACATCACAGCAAACTTAAAAATACTTGTCAGTTGTCACCGATATTTTAAGCTCAATCAACAAAATTTGCAATATAATGGGGCCAAAGCCTGGACAGTTGCAGCAAATGGGCTTCTTTCCTGTCCCGTACACTCTGATCTATTGAAGAATACAGAGTATATGCAAATCACGACCAGACGTGCCCATTATCCACCTTCTGCTTTTTCTTTCTCCTCCGTTTTTCTTTCGTTTGCATACGTCCATCATTTTGTTGCGAATACCGAGAACGTATCTCCAGTAATTTAGCTTTTGCATCTCGAAATGGTGCATCAGATTTTGCGGCCATCAATTGCTGGGACAATATAAAAGTGGGTCTTAGCTCGAGTAAAATCAGATGCCGTAAATTGTGGGTGAAGATGTTATTACCTTTAGATGGTCCATTGCCGCTAAGTTGAAGCCTAAGGTATCTTTACATTCCTGTCACGACAAAAACATCACAGTTCAATCAGGTGAAACATATTTTATTTTAACTATGAATGTTAAACATATTATATGGATGGATTCAATTTAAGAATTAAAATTGACAAACCAATTACAAACAATTAACGGTAAGAAAAATTATTTCACTAGCCAGTTCTGGTAAGAGCCCAAGTCCTCATCTTTGGTATTCATCAATTCTCAAGGTAAAATACTCTAAATACCTTAAAAGCTCAGTCAGAAGCTGTTTTGATATTCCATTCAGAATATTACCTTAACCCTTGGATGCAATATGTCTTTGAGAAGAGATAAGACAGGTCTTGCAGACACAGTAGAGGTTAGCTGGTTATGATGGATCTGCAGCAACACAGTTTCAACCCGACACACAAGCTCAACCTGGCAAATAAACAAAACA
The DNA here is from genome assembly GCA_016081115.2 of Rehmannia glutinosa. Taxonomy (NCBI): domain Eukaryota; kingdom Viridiplantae; phylum Streptophyta; class Magnoliopsida; order Lamiales; family Orobanchaceae; genus Rehmannia; species Rehmannia glutinosa. The sequence continues at coordinate 790,834 of JABTTQ020000349.1, forward strand.
AAATGATATGATAAATATGTTACTGATTATAAGAAAAACAACCCTCATCCATTGATCAAACTTTTAGACCAAGCATGTAATCAGAGCCACAGTATATAAATAAGGTCATCCTTGCTATCATTTATCCACCAAGCACATCAAAATTCAGTAATCTCTGCTTCTACAGTCTGCAATCCACCTTAATGAGAAAACCATTGCTATCTACGACAGGGCCGAGGAGTTGAGGTTTTCACCAGCTAGGTTAAATATCACGAAAAAGGTCCATATAATCATTAACTTGATGAGGAGTTTAAAGTTTTAAAATCCCACATGGACATGTGATTCACCCTGAAAGTCTCAATTAATAATCCACGCTTCATAGACTTTTGGAATGTATTTAAAATATGCACAAGAACAAGTGCTGGGATAAGCGCATGCTAGATAAGAACTAAAACAGAAAAGCTACTCCAAAACCCAGAGTTTGAGAAGGGAAGGAACAAAGTGATCACACTTGTAGATGTACAAGACTGGAATGGGCGAATGGCACATATTGATTAGTTGCAGTCAGGAGGTTCGTAAGTTAGAACAAAATCTACAAGTTGCAGATATAAAGACGCCCGTTTACGAATGTAGAACTTATGACAAGCAATTAATGTTATAATATAACAGACTCAATAATAAACATTTTCACATGTAAAGAACATGGATTAAGGATAGAGGGATCTACTTATTCGATAAAATGGTATGCCCCTAACTAATGCATGATGACAGCTCTCAGCGTCTAAGACGCACTAACCTTATCAGGGAACACGATCCAGTCTTTCAAATAAGACAAAACCCTCAAGGAATCTGAGAATGGCAGAGCCTGCAAGAATACACAAAAGAGTAAATAAAGCTTCTTCCTCCAAATGTGGAATACAGGAAATTAGACTGAGAAAAATGCTAGTTTCCCATAGTAAACAAAATATCCACCAGAAGCCAAAGACATGGTCACAGTGCAATTTCTAAAGCTACAATAAGTAAAGTATAATGTGTTCTTTCTTATACCTCATTAACTGAGACTTAAGTTCTAATCACGGGTTCTTACATGACAGGTGGAAAGAATAAAAGAACCGAGACACCAACTAGGAGGAAAATTGGAGTTTATTTCGGTAAGACATACAAGATTTCAAAAATATAAGCTATATCACCAAACTTACTAGCAACGCCTGCTCCAAGTCGTTAGTGTGAACATTTGAAACTGCCCGCAGAACATAATCAGATGGAGAAAGACCCAGCATAAGAATGTTTGGCCTGAAATCAGCAGCTTTCCCTTTTGATTTCTCCTCCTGAAAATCAACAAAAAGGGGTTCAAAATAAATACTCAAAATGTATCCTGCATCCAAGATTAGCTCATTATAGGCTGGCCTCAACTCCAAGGGGCATCAGTAACGACGAGAAAAACAACATAGATAAGCACATGAGATTCAGGCATTGATTGTCAATCAGTTAACATAACCCCACATTACAAAACATATATTACAAACACCTCATGTTCAGCAATACGCTTCAGTTCTTCCTCTGCTGTATCTAGTGCTTCCATAATAGAGTCAGCTGCAGTCACAGTTTCTCCAGTTTTCTTTCCTGCTAATGCCACAGCCCCTCCTCTGGAACTTCCTCCTTTGGTGCATACTTATTCTCAAACGCATTGTCAATGTCAGACTCAAACATCTCCTCCAGCCTTTTTCTTTCTCTTCCTGCAAAATACAATACAATTGTCACCTCTATGGACACAAACTTTGAAAACATCACAAGATATCTCACACCAACCAAAAATTCCCAGCAACAGGACTTAGATTAGGATGTCACACAATCAAACAGAAGCTCCCAGAAAATTGCGCTTAGATAAGGTAACAGAAGTCATGACATTTAAACTGCAGCTTTAAGAGAATCGCTTGTATACAAAGCAATACCTCGATAAAGAAAGGCTCTTCAGTACGATCCCAGCGGCGAATAGATCTATCATGAGAACCTGTTACAAGAAAATCACCACGATTGCTGACTGCAAGACACCAGACTTGAATGATGACCTTCAAGAGTTAGAAGCAATTCAAACTTGTCTGCATCCCAGTATTTCACCAGGCGATCTTTGCCCACACTAAACATGTAATGGGTATTTTTCACAAACTTAACTGCCATGACACTGCAATAAAAACAGCATTTCAGATTTAACAAACCACTCAGTGTTATGGATTGGGAGAGTGGAAAAGAGAATGAATGGAGGTAGAGGGTTATTTCTTGTAGCTAGTGTTGAAGTACCTATCAGAATGAGCAAAAAGAGACTTATGGCAGTCACCAAAATCCAGACCCCAAATCTTCAAATTTTTGTCCGCAGATCCAGTAACAATCAAATCCCCATCAGAAGATATGTCCATGCATAATACAGGCAGCTTATGGCCATACAAGGAGAGGAAAAATTTAAGCGAGTCCATGAAGAAGACCTGAATCATTTATGACAGCATAGTACGATTAGAAATAAATTAAGAAGATTTCATCAAGTATTACAGCTTTAGAGAGAATTAACGATTTCACCACTCAGTAATACCAACCCAACTTTTTGCTCAGATTATGTCACAAACACAATAGAGAAATGAGGAATGTCAACATGAAAGGGGAAATGATCTTAGCCACTCATCCACACGGAGAAAGACAATCGTTTTATATACTAAAAACTTGAGTATGGACTAAACACTAGTAAACGCAATTAGTGAATACACGGAGCCAAATCAGCTCATCAGTAAATTTGTGACTCTAGACTTGAGCAGATCTGCCCAAAATGAATGTTATATGTAGTAACATTTTTTTCTGGAGCAATCAAAGACGTTTACTGCATGCTGATTTGTGATTACCCTCCATTTGGGGCATTGCATCTAACGGCATATAGTAAAACAAATGAACGAGTTTTACTAAAAAAGTCATTCAACCTTCACTGTGAAATCCAACAAGGCAACAGCAATATGTTTACCCTCCGGGCTGACAGCGACCACTACAACGTCATCATTCATTTTCAGATTCCTCACTGGAGACACTGTCAGATGTTTATAATCCTGTAGAACCAACAGTAATCAAAAAATGATTATTAACATATGTTTAGCTATTATAAAAATGCATCATAAAGGAACACAAAAAAAAAAAAAAAACAGTTAGTAGCATGGATAATCAATCGTTAGAAGGTTCAGTTGAAGGACAAAAATTAATTCAAAGAAATAAGAAGGAAAAGTGAACAAGAACTTATAGCACACACTTGACCAGGTTTTTGCGTAGTTTGGTACTCCCAAAACTTGACATCTTTGTCTGAACTCCCTGTGACGAAACCATCTGCTTTTGCAGCAATAGACTGGACAGAGCCACCGTGAGCTTCAACTACTTCCACACAAGTACCACTCCCAACATCAATGATTTCCAGCGTCCCACTTTTTGTACCAACAATTGCATATTTATTACCAGGGACAAAGAGGCCACACAATCCATATCCTGAATCGATAGTTCGAAGGCAAGTTCCAGCACTAGGATTCCATATTTTAATAGCACTGTGACTTGTCGACATCAAAAGAGTATTATCCGAGCTAAGAGTGACACTTCTCACATCAGAACGATGTCCCTGGAGCTCAATGGAACTTGTTTTGGTAGCCGAAGTGCTCTCAATTGAATAAATTTCCAACAAATTATTGTTTAAAGACAAAGCCAAGGTTGCCAGGGAACCTTTCGGAGTTATAGGACAGAAAGACATAGAGCATATCTTCTTCTTAGCTCGTATAATCTCAAGAGGCTTAAAGACATCAGGCACTGTAACAAGGAACTCACCACCCTCTTCAACTTCGACAATCATATTTCCATTTTCCGTAGTCTCAGCTTTTCCTTTCAAATTTTTTTTCTCCTTCCTGTTGATTCTTCTTTTGGCTTTGCGTCTGGATTCAGACTCATCCAACACACGGAATATCTCCACCATTGTCCCAGCAACTTGACAAGCCAACAAATTTCCAGACTTGCTGAACCGCAGCGTAGAAACTCTATCTTTGCTCTGACGCTGTATATCACCAAAATGCTTCAAAACTTCCCATTTGTTCGGCACAGAGGCAGTTCCATTGTCGACATCAGATTCAATTTTCTCCAGCCCAAATTTTCGATCTGCCAAATCATTAGTGATTGAGTAAAATCTGAGCTCCTGGTCTGCTGACCCAGAGACTAGATATCTTTCATTAGGGTCAACATCAATTGACCAAATTTCACTATGATGACCACTAACAATCTGTATACAGTGTTGGGTTTCCAGATCCCAAACCCTCAAAAACTTGTCTTTTGATGAACTAACCAACTTTTACTGGAATCCAGGAACACAAGGTCAGTGACCTGCATTATAAAAGCAAAGGAGCAATAATGAGAATGCTGCTATCTCAAAATTAAAGTACCATAAAAAAAAAAAAAAACACTATCTCCTGAAGAAATCACGTAAACCTGGTCACGATGCCTCGAAGGCGAAAGAGTCCAGCTTCACCAATTACATCCCATAAGATGATGTCACAGTCTTTGCTTCCAGAGGCAAGCAAAGATCCAAGCTTGTTGTACTGAAGAATTGTCACAGCAGATCTATGTCCATTCAAAGTGGTTTCACATGTTCCCTTCTCACCATCCCATATTCTTACAGCGCCATCAGCATAGCCACTTGCAATCTGCAAACCCGAACCGTTATCACTTAATCTATTCCAGAAAAATAATTTAAACGCAAATTCTTCATCACTTTTTTGTTGAAATAATTTGCCCACAGCTAGAGCCATCATTGATCAAACAAAGACAATAACTGTTGTAACGAGAAACATGTTTTCTATCAACAAGAGGAAATGCACAAAACATAACCTCTTCTTCACTACCTAAGCTTCCCTATTACGTCAAACATCCGTGAAAATACATATCTCGTCCACTCACAATTTAAAAAAGAATTACCCATCTTTAATTCATGCAACACAAATGTCATCAAGAGAAACTCTGCTCGTGAATATCTATAAAATAACAAATACTAATTCTACGGTTCCAGTTAGAGTTTAAGAAAGCAATGCGTTAAAATAAAGATGTTTAAGAATTATTACTAGAGAAGACGGAGAAGAGGCGATGGAGGTGACGGCGAGAGAGGGACCGCGGGAGGAGGAGGAGGGGGAGGGAGCTAGGGACTTGGTACAGATTCCCTGACGGACGTGCCACACGCCAAGCTTCTCTAGAGCCGCCGCCAAAAGGTGCTTGCCGGAGCTGTCGTATGTTATGTTACAATCCACCGACACTATCACCCCGAACGCCGACGCCGCCTCGTACCGCAGGTACGCTTTCACCATTTTCCCTGTTTCTTGTCGGCCGTTGGTGGCGGAGAACTTGACCTGAACTGGAGAAGATGAATTGAGGGTTTAGGGTTTAAGCTTGTAATTTCACACTCATTTATCTGATCCTATTCTTAAAAAAAAAAAAAAAAAAAAAAAAATAATAATAATAATAATAATAATAATAATAATAATAATAATAATAATAATAATAATAATAATAATAATAATAAATAAACAAAAAAGAAGAAAAAGTAAAACAGAACATGGGTTTGGACCTGGGATTTTATAATGGAATAGAACATGAAAAGACTTGATCTATATATAATGGGCCACGACTGGTTGTTGTTCTCCATTTCTCTTTGGGTCCATTATCCAGATTGAAGCCCAAAACTAACTCCAAGACAAATACAATTCCGGGTCCAATAATCTCTAAAATTAGGCCCCTTCGCAACCCAAATATAGACGCATCACATTTAAACCTGGACGGGCCCACACGCAACAAAGAACTACAAAATCTTTTTGGTATTGGAGGTAGACAATCTTTATTTGCTTCTTTTAGTAGGTACTATATTCGTTGTGTTTATAATACACTTTATTTTATTTCAAGCTCGATTTATTAAATTAGTAAGTACTATGATATGTAGTGCAAAGCTACAAATACTTGTAATTAACTAATTAACACCTTCAAAAAAAGATAAGCTAAAAATACGTAGCGAAAAATGATAGGGATGATAATCAATTATATTACCTTAATGTTTTACTTTTCATTGATGTTGCCATTTCTTCATTAATGATAGAAAAGTTTGTTTGATATGACGGAAATGACAGGCTCAATCATACAATTAGTTAAAATTTAAAGTTTAATTAATTAAATTTGTCAAAGACTAATTAGTTAAATACAATCAATAATTCTGAATAGAAGTACGAAAACTATTGTAAAAGTAGACAACTCAAAATCTATTATTAATGATAGAGTTTTGGACGTGAATTCAAACAGTCAACAAAATCTTCTTGGGATGGTGTAACTTGTATAAGGATTTTTAAAAACCTACTTCCTTTTTTGGACCTTTGTTAGATATTTATTTTAAATCATTGTTAATGATAGTGACATAATTTTGGATGTTTTATGGATTTTGGATTATTTGGAAACTTGGGAATTGTTAAAGAAATATGAGCGATGAGGTTATTATTATTTTTCTTAAGGATTAACCCATCCGGAGCTCTTTCTTTCTTGTCTGCCTCGCCAGAATATCAACAGCCCAAGATCCGAGTTGACTTAGATTGAGTCACTATCAAGAATCCGGCCTGTTTTAGAATTTGCATATGATAAACTACATTTTAGTCATATGATGATCTAGATTTCAATGACATGGAGAAAATGAAATTTTTGAAGGAAAGGGATAAAATGAAATTAAGATCCACATTCCCTCGACATAACTTATTTGGCATCTATGTGGGAAATTAAATTCTTTGATTTCTAGTAGATGGATGCAAAATAAAATTGTGATTTATATTTTAGTGGATAGAATTGAAAGCTTGTTATGGTGGGAATAAAAGAAAATTTCCCACTAATATATTTTGATCCCTCCAGCTATTATATTATTTACAGATGAGGGTAAATTTTCACTTTCCGTACGTAGCCCTGTCAACTCACTTTTTCCTTTCCCAAGTCCCACCAATTGAAAGAAAAGAGAAAGATAAAAATAAATTTACAGTAATGAATAATAATCATTCATCCATGGAAACCATGAAACACATATAACATGGGCTGGTCAATGATGATGGGATGGGACATTCATGTGTTTGGCATTTCAGATAAGAAAGCAAATCTGCTGTTTAGATTCTTTGGGTGATGCAAAAGCCAACCTGAAATACAATTGTGATAGTGAAATTACCATACTGACCTCATACAGGTTGAAATTATCATTTTGATCTCGTCTCAGCAGAACTTGCTAAAATACCTTGAAGATCTTTGTGGCTTTTGCGAAATTTGGGTCGGGTCATGTAGGAAAATTCGGGCTGGGCCGGAAAAGTCGGGTTATACCAGCCCGTCGGGCCATTCGGCTGGGCTAAAATAGGCCCAACTTATTTGGGCCTAAAAAACTACAAGATCCCAAACTTCAAACCTCGGAATTTTGGTTGGACCTAAACCCATGGGTCGAGCTTGATTTTGCCACTACAAATAGTACTATAATACGACACGAGAATTTATGTAAAATGTAACTTACAATTATTCTTAAATTCAATCATATCACTTAATTTTTTAGTACCCCATTACCTAATCTCGATTTAAATATCGTAGGGCCTTAATGGGCGCGTACACGGCCAATTAACGTGATGTTCTATTTTAGGTTACTTCAAACAAAGATTTCACTTCGCTAAGTCGTGACATCTAATTTACTTCTTAAATCACATTTGTAATACTTTCATATTGTAATTATTCTCAACAATGGATTCTTTTTGTGTTGAAGTTATTATTCATGTTCTACACATTTAAACCACAAAACCCAAAATATCTTCCACAGGGAACCTTTTGGTGGCAGGTGGCAAGAAATGGTCACACCCTTACCTAATTAAGCATCAAATACAGCATTAAAAAAACTTCATTATTGTTATTGCCACTAATTGAAAAAAAAAATAATAATAATATGAAGTGGCGGTGGTGGTCGGCGGCTGCCGGACAAAACCAAAGCTGGGACTGGCGTTGGAAATTTTCGGAAAATGACAAGAATACGGTAAACGTAGATGCTTTTTCTTTTTTCTCTTGATTATTAGTTCAACGACTATATGCTGCTACCGACAATGCTGCAATATTTGAATTATGAACACTCATCTCTAGTTCTGTATCAATCCACCACCATCTGGATTAGCTTGATCAGCCTTTTTTTTATCTTTATTATTATTATTATTATTATTATTATTATTGCGTGACATATGATTAGCCTCTTTTTTTTTTTTGCTTAATTACAATTTTAGTGATGTAATTTTTAGGAGTTGACACTTTTAGTCATGTAACTTCTTGACGGCAACTACGAAAGATTTTACTTTAGTAAAATAATAATTTAAACCATATAACAGCGGTCATAAATATTTTGGATATTTCGGGCATTTTGGCTAAATGACATGGGTTTTATGGGAAATATTTGAAACATCTAGTTGGCACTAATTTCGCAAAAACCAAACTTGTAATCAGATCAAAATTACTATACAAAATATTTATAGGACCAAAATTGTTGGCATCCTATAGTCATAGACCAAATTTTGCAGTTAAGCCCCTTTTTGTCTCAATCTTTATCTCTTTCCTTTTCTCATTTTATACTATTTCAAAATTTGCAATTATGTTTGTCTGATCAATTTTTAGTAGAAATGTCCATATTTCCATAAAAATAACATATCAAATTTATAATTTCTATTTTTTAACTTTATACATACATAATATCTCATTTATCAACCATTATTCTCATCATTTCAATTCAAATTATTTTAGTTGGTTCCACCACTACCAATAATATTATATACATTATATATTATTAGTTTCAAACACTACAACATAAATGACATTAGGTAACACTTAAAAAATGTTACCTAATGGCCATAAAATGTTACTATAGACAATAGGTAGACTTTTATGGCAAGACTTGCTTCTGTGCTACCTATAGTCTAAGGTATCACTTTTATTAGATTTTAGTAACACTTTTTCTAAGTGTTACATTAAGTTTTCAATTGGTAACACTTTGAAGCAATATTTCTAAAGTGCTACATATGAATCTTATGTAACACTTTTTATATTTGTAACACTTTAAAAAATACTTCTAAAGTGTTACATATGAATCTTGTGTAACACTTTTTTTGTCAGAAGACTCGTATAAATACTATTTTTTGCCACCAAGTAGATTTGAACCCACGAATTTGTTATGTATGGAAGTGACAATTTGCCACTAAGCCGAGTTGATTCTTATTACAACTTTTGCTTTGTTTTATATATATACATACACACACATATACATATATATATTATATGTATATATAATATATTTTATATAATAAAGATTATATTTTATAATATATGTATTAAATTATATTATATATTGTATATATCAAATTTTATATTGTATAGTATATAGTTTGAAAATCATATTATATTATATTTAAAGGACACAACAAACTAAAAATATCAAAAATATATAAAATAAATTTATCGTTTGATAAATATTTAATCAGTAAAAATAAAAATGTATAAAAATATAAATTTAATTTACCAACAAATAAAAAAGTTCAAATAGTAAAAAAATTAAATAATAAAGAAAATAACGAAAATAATTTACCGACGGAAAAAATTCCTAAGTAATTTCGACAACATCAATTTTCATTGGTAATTTTTTTAAAAAAGTAAAAACATAAAAAAAGATTAACGATGAAATTGGTCTCCGTTAGTAAAAATTAAAAAATAAATAAATAATAATAATAATAAAATATATACATGCGCATTTTCCGTCGATATTAAGACGGAATTAAGTACTTTCGTAAAAAATAAAAAAATAAAAACAAAACTAAAATACTTTGTAAAAAGAAAACAAAAATTCAGTTAAAAAAACACGAGTGTACATGATGTCTATAATTTTTAGGTTTGGTGACATCAATTAATTAAATAAATCTTTGACATAATTTAATGATAGTTATATAATTTTGTGTTACTAAAATATAGCTTAAAAAGTGTTACAACCAATAAAATATAGTGTTGCCAAGAGTGCTTCTTAAATAAAGTGATACCTATTTGTGTTACAAAAGAAATAACAAAAACAAAGTGATACTTAAAAAGTATTACTTATATAAAAGTATTACATATAAACGTTACATATTGATAAAAAGTGTTACCTATTTGCGTTACAAAAGAAATAACAAAAAATAGTGATACTTAAAAAGTGTTATTTATATAAAAGTGTTACATATAAGTGTTACATATTGATAAAATGCTACAAAAGTGTTAAATAAATATTGTAATGTAAAAAGTGTTACAAACATGTGTTACATATGTACCTTATGTAAAAAGTCTTTACAAAATTTCGTTCTACCTAACGTCATTTATGTTGTAGTGAAACATTATCATTCTAATTGGATCCATAGCTTTCAAATCCTCATCATAAATTATAATATTCAAAATGAGCCCATCATTACCATCTTCACAAATTAACACTATAAGACACACAAACAAATACAATTTCATTTTCATCACGGACTTTCATATTTAAAATTCCTCCAAAACTAATTAATCAAACATATTTTATTTCTAAATCATCATAAAATATTTCCAATTTTCAAACAAAAACAAATTTGTACACAATTTAAATCTCATTAGAAATATATAATAAAAATTGAAAACACTCATAGAAATAGCACCATACAATGATACAAGTCCTGTCTTTCTCAATGAATACCGACCAACTTTAATCATGTATTTCTTATGGGCTCAATGGAATTAGTGCCACAACACGATGATTATATAAATTTGGGCAACTTCAAAATGGACAACACGTACAACAATATGCTAAAGAGCTTTATACTTATATTTGTGTTATAGGTAAAATCTTGATGTGATTTGCCGGTCTCATTAAAGATTTTTTTTTGAGACGGATCTTATATATAAATAAGATTTAAACCCAAACCCATGAAAATAGTCCATGTTTTTTGTGTATTGTAAGATCCGTCTCACGAACATAAGTCCATTAGACGGTCTCATATAAGACCTTCTCCGTGTTATATTATATATGTGGTGGTTTTAAGGATTAATTAATTTTCTTTTTCGATATTATTGCAATTGATATTTGTTCTGATCTATGGCATGGCTGTAAGTATAACTACCACCAAAAAATAACTAAAAATACTGAATCACCCTTAATACAGGTAAAGAAAGTTGAAGCTAACATGCTTAAGGTGGCCTCTTAATTAAGGTCAGTCTCACATGTCTCTACCTGACTACCTTACTTTAATTAGTCTTTATAGTTCTCTTGTGGGCCTAAATAACCTTCATTAGGGTTCAAGTTTTTTATTCCTTTTTTCTGTTTTAAATTTTATTCCACGATTTAAAGATGTATATCCATAAGATAAAGATCTTTTGTTGAATATTTGGATGTGTATTATCCCCACGTGTTACAAATCTAAAACGTTGAATTCAAAATGAAAAAAAAAATAAAAAATTGAACACCATTCATTCACGCACTACAAGAAAATTCCAATCTACCAACATATAGACAAAAATAATTTTTCACTAAATTTTCTAATTATCTACAAGATACTTACCGGATAAAAAATACTATTTTTTTCCAAATTATACCGACAATTTTTAAATTTACCAACATAAATATTCAATACCGTAGGTATTTATCAATAATTTTAGATTATGTAGATAAATAATTACCTACTGCAATGATATTACCACCAATAATTTTACCTACACTTCACAATTATCTTAATATTTATCCATACATTTTTCTGTAGGTAAATTGATTTTTTTAATTTCTTGTGTGACGGTCATTCGTAGTAAACACAATTTGCTCTCTAGCGTTCTTTTTAAAGGGAGTAAATACTCCTACTTTTTAAAAAGTGGTTTTTTTATTATAGAATCAAAATGTTGACAATATAAGAAATTGATATTGTTTGCAAATAAAATTAAAAGCCGAAAAAAATGAAACTTTGAGCATTTGAGAAAAAGAACACTTTCAAAATTAGTTTTTTGATAGAAAACAAAAATACACATATATGAATGACCATGGCCGAAGCTACCATAGGACGAGTGCGGTCGGCGGACCACACTCGATTTCGGGGTTACCCTGTTAAATTTGAGTTGGACCGCACTGAAAATTCAACCGAACGTCTAGTTCATATAAAAAAAATTGAGTTAAATTTAAAAGGCGAATAAAACTTACTGTCTTGGCTCAAAATTATTAAAAATTACCTAGTTCAGTTAAGGTATATTAGTGGATAAATGATTCTCTTGTTTGTCATGTACTGAGATATATGTTCCAAACTTGATAATGAACAGTTTTTTGGAAATATTTTTCGAATGAATTTTTGTATATAAATATATTCCATAATAATAATATTTGTGTGGTGGTTAATTTAGATAAATCACTTATCCAAAAAGTTCATTCTACACAGAAACCATAGTTGGAGATTATGAAAACCCGCAAAAATTTGTTGTAAGGTACAACCTTCATATTTGCCTCTTTTTCCTATTTTTTTAAATATCGGTCCGATATTCATCCTGCAAAAATGAAAAAAAAAATTGACCGCACTGATCGAAAATCCTAGCTACGTCCATGTGAATGACATGGGCATTTAGGAAGAGAATTAACAAGCAATCAAGGATTATGAAAAAGTTGAGGATAAGAATATAAAAAACAAGTTTAGTCTTATTTACAAAAATACCAAAACATTTTTTTCCAAATATTAGAAGCACCTTAGATAATAATTAAATATAGCAAAAGCATGTATTTGTAAACACTGAAAACTGATTTTGTTTTTCTAAAAGATGATAATCACTTTTTTAGTGTTAGCAAACACTTTCTAAGTTTCAAGCTTCAACTTACTGTGCATAAGCCGAAAGTTATCCCAATAAATAAAATGAGATGATCTAAATTTGGATCACACAATGCCCTTATCCGGAGTGGATTTTGAGCTAATTATTAGTGCTGATAAGACCCATGGACTAATTGTTAATTTCTAAAAGCACCACTTCTTTTTGTAGTGGTGTGCCCCGTAATTAATGCAGGTAGAATATATGCAAAAAGTTGAATTTTCTTTCAAAAGTAACCATCTGTTGCTTGCCAAAACTTTCAGAATCACTTTTTTGTGTGTGTCTGCATGATGGAGCTTTTCTCTTTTTTTTCTCTGGCTTCAAGGGATCATATAATATGTGCATTGTTTTTTTTTTTTTTTTTTTTTTTTTATAATTCAGAACAGAACTGCGCTATCTTTTACCGACTACGCGAGACAATTTCGGCCATTCTCATTCTTTGCCGCCAAAGGTAAAACGCGGGATGTGCACGCACTTGGCCAAGTGTTACAGCGACGTCGGCGACATACAACGAGATCCTCCCCAGGGTAAAGAGAACAATTATGTTCGACCCCAATCTACTAATAACGATCTCTCCCGAATCGAACCCACAAGATCTTATTCAAGATGAGTTCACCAAATCTTTCACTCGCATATGCCCTGGGAGCAATTTGATGGAGAAGGGATATGAACCCCGACCTCCACCCCACAAACAATTTGATGGGCGGGGATTTCAAGCGACTCCATCCCACAATGATTCTTTGTGGTGGTGGTGGAAATTCAAGCCACCTGGTTATATAATATGTGCATTGTGTATTTGTGTATTTGTGTTGTTACATGTATGGCTGTTAGTTGTTACCAGTACTTTTCAGATTGCGACTTTAATTAAATGTGTGGCCTCTAAAAACGTGGTGTCCACTCATTAATCTAATATTTTCTTTAGTTAAATGTATTAAAATTTGTCGAAGCCCTTCAGTTTTGGATTGTTTATGTTGGACATGAAAATAAATTTAAAAGGATAACTACAAAATCTACCCACGAGGTTTAATCTGATAAATAGAAATAGTTATGTTTCAGAAATGGCCAAATCCTTATTGACATTTGTTTTTATTTTACAAATTACATCTTCAGAAAGAAAGTATTTATTAGATGAATACAAATTTCAATGAGACGTTTGTAATTCCTTAAAGATATATTTATAATTTTGAAAGATATTTGTTGTTTTTTGTAATTAGGCTAAACCTTAGAAGTTAGAAGTAGTTTTTATCGGGGTAGGCGGCCCAAAATTGGCCAAAAGTAGATTGAAATGAAAAAAAAAATATTGTTTATAGGTTGTTGTTCGTCTAGCGTCTAACTATTTCTACAAATTTGATTATACCTAAATTTAATCTCTAGACTGGAAAAACTAATATGAGTTAGGTTTCAGTTATTCCTTTATTTAATTGAGTCTTAATCGTACGTTTGGTTCTTGAGTTTCTTTATGGTGGGTGAATTTCATAATAGGGTCCAAATTTAAGAAAATCTAACATTTTAAGATCTAAAATTTCAACCTTCTCAAATCAAGATCCAATCTTTATTTTTTTCTCAAATGGGTTCTCCTCAAAGTTTGAGTTCTCATTTCAAGACCCAAAATTTCAACTTTTCCAAATCAAGACCCTTTTTTTTTTTTTTCCTCAAACATGGCCCTCCCCCAAATGTTGGAATTTAACAAAAAAAAGAAATATTAGTGTAATCTATCACGTAAACCACAAAAATTATTTTTCTTCCTTTTTTCGTTTTTTCGCTCATTCTTTTTACCCGATCCATACTTATTATCAATTTTGTTTAACGTGTGAAAACCAAGATCTATAAATATAAATGTATGTAGCTAACAAGATGAAAAAAAAGTCGTAAAATATTTATCGGTTACTAAAAAATAAGATATACTAAATTACGAATGAAAAAAATAGTAAAATATTTTTTAGTTACTAAAAAAATAAGATTTTCAAATTATGATTGAATTTTCTGAGTTTAAAACAAGTATCGATTAGGAAAAAAAAATGAGCAAAAAAAAAAAAGAGAAAGAAAATTATTTTTGTGGTGGTGTGATAGATTACATTAATATTTCTCGTTTTGTTAAATTTTAAAACCGAGAGCCCAAAATTTTGGGGAGGGCCTAATTTGAAAAAAAAATTGGGTCTTGATATGAGAACTCAAAATTTAAGGGAGAGCCCAATTTGAGGGAAAAAAATAAAAATTAGGTCTTAATTTGAGAAGATTGAAATTGTGGTTCTTGAAATAATAGATTTTCTTAAATTTGGATCCTATTATGAAATTCTTCCTTTGTTTATGTATGATTTGTACTTTTAAAGGTTGAGTCTTCAATGTAAATAATGCCTAGTATGAGTAACAAAGTTAAACGCACGTTAAGATGATGGTGTGGTTATGCATTTTTTCACTTATTTTTAAATTGAACTGTTATATGCGGTGCTTTCACTGAATGATAATTTGAAATCGTGGTTTTACTAAATAAAATCAAACTTTACGCTCCAGGTGGTTGAGACGTATGTTGTAAGAGTGAATGACTCGAGTTCGATCTCATACAAGTGCGTGTGTCCCCTCAAATTCCCCCATTATACTCAAAAACAAAATCAAAGTGCGGTTTTTGGCAATGGCGGGCAGTTTGGTGGTCTTAATAAATGAAAATATCATGTAATTGATAAAATAAGATATTCCTTTTAGGATATTGAAAAAATTTAAAAAAAAAAAAACATAAAAGGTTAAAAAAACTTTTTGTTTTGAAATACGATGCCATTTGTATATAGGATGCACGTTGTTCTCTCTTTTAATTCAATTACTTCTTAAGATATAACACATTTTAATGACATGTTTTGGACGCAAAATATAATGCATATTTGCAACATCAAAGAAAGAATGTAAAATGGAATGCAAAGTGCAAATCTAAATCTACCATTCACCAAATTAGTTCATAATAAATTGATTGTCTGATTATTCAATTAAAGAATACAAAAAGTTCTTTTATTTTATCCTTAAATCGATAAGCATCAGTGCAGCTATGGGCAATTTTTATAGTTCTAAAACATTCATACCAACAAGGCGACGCGGTTTCTATATAATAATTTAAATCGCTATTTAACCGTAAATCATATTAAAGGAGCGACACGACCACGTTGAGATGGATCGATTTTTCAAAATTTATAATCACCCTAAGTTAAGGTGAATATTTAGACGTCATAAAACTACTAAAATATTTACCCGTCAAACTCAAGTCAAGCAAATATATGAAGCTTATTAATTATGGATATTAGATTGGTTAGATTATTTTAAACCATAATTGTGGATAGATGAATAAGTTAAAAAGAAAAGATAAATTATAAAAAGAGCAAGTCTTTTGTGAGACGGTCTCACGGATCTAAATCAGTGAGACGGACCTCCTAAGGGCTCCGTCTTGAGAACATGAACCATGAAAATAAATTTAAAAATAATAATGAACCATGAAGAAATAAAAATAAACCCTAAAAACATGAACCATGAAGAATAAACCCGAAAAACAAAAATAAATATGATTTAAGTATAAATAAACCGGATGTACTTGGTCGTATCCCTGACTCGAGCCCTGGTACTTCGTTCGGATGATCCGTAATAGAACACACGTTAGGCTAGTCGGGAGGGTTCCCAACTAAGACCCTCCGATGCTTAAGTCGTCTGAGATCTTGGTCAAAGTGAACCGAGAAGCGAGGTGAATAGTAGAATAATGAATACCGAAAATGGTTGCAATCTGTAGTATTTATAGTTTTGGTTGGACTAGGCCGCATACAAGCTAGCTCCACGTGTCTTGATCTCCCCAGCCCAGGACGTCACTATCGAGGATATACGGTCACGATCATGGGTCAACCCAGGATCATTGCCGGGTCGGGTTTGGATCCTTTAGATGATACGGATCCTTCTTGGAAATAGGGTCCGTCCGACTTACCTTGCGTGGGGTCGCGAACCTTCGTGATGATGTCGCTTCAAGGTCGATCTTACTTTCGGACCACCTCGCTTTAGGGTCGCGAGCCTACTAAAGGTATGTAGGTAATCTGTTAGCGATCTTCTCGAGACGCGAGCTTGACACCTCGGTTCGCTCGGGAGCTCGGTTGGGCTTCTCGAACCATATTGATGGCTCGGAATTTAAGTAATACTTGAGGTAAGGTGGTCTTTTAACAATACTCATCATTACTCCTCGTTATTTTTATTATTATAAATAGAAATAACTATTAACTGACCGTCGAATTCGAAAGTCTCTATATTTTTAACCGTTAGATCTTCCCGCTTTTTCCTATATATATATAAGCCAAGGGTTTCAATTTTCATTTCTTACTAGAGGCTTCGGCGGTGATTTGTTCTTGGGACGCCGCTGGCTCGCGGGTGCTTCTTCCGACGCTTCCATTTCATCCACTCGCTTTTTACGAGGTAGCCATTCCACTTCCTTTCGTTCTTATTCTTTGATTTTTTTAAAAAAATTCTTTTTCTCTTCGCCTTTTAAAGGAAGCATGAACTTGTCGGATCGAACCCTTGGTTCTTTTTGATTCTAGCGAGCACCTCGAGCTCGAGTTCGGGAAATTCTAACTCTAGCCCAGACTCGAATATTAACCCAAATAATGTAGTGGGCCTCACGAAATTTTAGATGTTGATCCCATTAGAGCTATTAGGGTAGGCTCCCATGTAGATGAAACCAACGAGTCCGAATCGGGTAATAGTTCCGAAAGAAAGGAATGGCCCTCTTGCCGATCCCGACCTCGAGTTCACCGCCCTTGGGCTTTGCTTGGATCCATTGTGCGTTCTTCCGAGGTGATCGAAATTAGGCAGATTTTTTCATCCCCGACACCTACCAAATAATTATCCCTAAAAAGGGGATAGAATTGAGAACCCCCTTCATTGGTTAGCCTTTCACCTAGCTAGCTTGGAGACGGGCTTGAGGTTCCATCTACCTCGGCCGTGATAGATATTTTGAATGGTCTACGTGTGTCCCCGACCCAACCAGCCCAAATGCTTATAGGCATATCGTAGCTTCGTTATTTTGATGCGATTTTTTAGAAAAGATCCATCCTTCCCTCACTTTTGGGCTTTGAATTCTTTGAACTCGTCTCCCAGGGTTCTTTTATATCTCTCCTGTGCCTAAACACAAGTTACTTCACCTCCTATCTTCGTCCGTGTGGCCTGGAAGCAAAAATTTATTTACATACAAGCACTCATCAAGATCCTTGGGTTGTGCCTTTAGAATGGAAGGCCACCCGACCTCGTCCTCGTGATCTCGATCCCGTGTCTTGGGACGAGAGTTTTGTAAAAAATGAACTTACAAAAATGGTTCGTGGCCGGGAAGCTTATTGCGAGGATGCTCTTTCTTTTCGACCTTAGCCCCGCACCAAAGCAGCCGAACTTAACCTTAGGTAATATTTTCAATTATGCATTCTCTTCCCTTTTGCCTTGCTTAATTAATCTTTGGTTCGCATTTCTATCTTGCGGATATGGCGGTTCGCAATGCTCTAGTAAAGCAACAAATGAAGGAGCGAAAAAGAGGCTTTACTATCCCGACGCAAAGATCGCCCTCCTCCTCATTCCAAGTTCGAGGCTCGAGGTGCCTCGGCCTCCCAACCTACTACACCGTTAGAAGGGATCCCCTTCGAACTTCAAGGAGGTCCTTCCTCCGAACGAGCCACGAGCCACGAATCTATATTGCCCTCGTCCCACAATACTCCTTCTCGCCAAATGACCTTTAAAACTTTGTGTAAGGACTCCATCTCACGCAAGTTTTTGCCTTATAAAAATTGTCTTAAAATTTTATCGATATGCAAAAAGATATTACTAATAGCTTTAAGGTTTCGGAGTTTGTCCTATATTGCAAAATTCGAATATTAAAAGAAGGTGTTTATAAAATAGAGATAAGCACTTGAGTATTTCTAATTTTGAGATATATATTTAAAATAAACCTCAAAGATAATTTTCATATATACCAAATTAAAAGTGAAATTGCCAACCAACCCACTTCTTTCCAAATACTGTTTTACAAATCAAACTTTTGAAGGAGATGAGATCTCCTATTTCACTCTCTATTTTTTCTCTCTTCCTTTTATTTATTCATTGCGTTAAAGTTTTGTGAAAATTATGTCATATATCAAATTACGAAACCAAAACTGTACATGTCATAAAAAATATATTAAATACAAGTCAAATAACTTAATTAAGATAGTGGAAACAAATGAGAAGGTTTTCTTTTTGCTATTATTATTTTCTCAAGGGAAATAAATATATATATATTTTTTTTATGGACAAGGGAAATAAATATTAAGTTCCCAATTATGGTGATCTCACGTCCGTACTGTATGCTGAACTTTTCAATTCCATATTTCCACCAAATCAAATGCCTTCACGGCTTCACCAAATATCTTAATATAATAGCAAAAGTTAGCCTTTTTGAACTCTGATTTTGGCCTCCTTTTATTGTCATTATTAGTATTGTTGGAGGAAATTGGAGCAATTGTTAACCTAAATAGTCCTTCAAATCTGGGGATAGTTAGTTACCTAATCCATTTTACCGCAACTAATTTACGTATTCATATGCAAGTTGGCAAAATAATTACTTTTACCTTTTCATAAATAAAATTTGTAATATACATAGGTTGGATAGTTTTGTAGGACAGTTTCTTTGTTCATGCGAAGCGGGTGAAGGATTGTCATATAAATTCATACTAAATAAGTCACTGTGTGAGTTTATATGCGAATATACTTGTTTTCTTTACACGTATCGGGATCGGTTGTATGTCAAGATATTCCACCAACAACACTATCCAACCCGTGCACATCATGCGGTTTACATTGGTGACAGCGATGTATATTCTGTATAATTTAAGATTGAAACTAAAATTTGAGCAAATAAAATTGCGTTTACAAAAATTAACTCATTTTATATCCGATTAAATTTATACTGATTTTGATGTTTTTACTAATAAACTAATTTTTTCTGTGCTAAGTCGTAGGATAACAACCAGTGATTAAAAAAATACGGCACTCAATAACAACTATTTTGTTTTTTTAGGGCGACGATTAACCACAACTAGTTAATTAAGTAACCAAAACGATGAAAAATATAAAACTTTTAGACCAGCAAGAATTTCACATGCGAGGGCCCATGTGTCACTATCTGAAAGGCCCATGTGGACAAATTGTTCCAGGTTGCACAATGTGTTTGGTGTAGTGTGGAACAGAGGATCCAATGTGACGTTTATCTTTTTTCTTTCCCAAAATTTTTTTTCCCCTTAAAATAAATAAGTTAGTCAAGAATCATTTGTGAATGCCATTTATGGCAAATCAAATAATGAATAAGAAGTGGTAGAGGAAATCGGATTTTATTCATGCTACACTCGGAGAAATACTTCATTGGATAACTAACGCTGATTTATTGTAGATATACACATATTCACACACAATCACACACAATATGCGTGTATTATATGCAATGGTGTAGCCAGAAAAATAAATGGGGGTGGTAGATACACGAAATTAGGGTGTCTTAGGATAAAAAAAGTACAAAAACAAAATCATGTAAATATTAAATAAAAAAAAATTCTAAAAAAAAATTACCTATTAAATTGTTTTTAAAAAAAAATGGGGGAGGGGCAGGTTGCCCCCCCTGACTACGCCAGTGATTATATGAAAATCTACAATACTTGATGTATTTCTCCAGGAATAGCATCTACTAGACCACGAAAACGTTCCTCAACAAGTTTCCTGCTTTTGGCCCCAACCCCTGTAAATATTCCAAATTTTGAACCTCGTCTAATTAACTTTGTCATTTATTTATTAAATTAATTGCAAAATTAATGCCTATTATATTATTATAATATTCTATGTTAACATTTTTAGATAATTTGGTCTTGCATGACTTCCAAGTTTCAAATCATAGTACTTATTGAGTTTTTTTTTTTTTGAATTGAACTATTCAACATTGTATTTATGAAAATTATTAGATTGATTGGTCACAAAAACAATTAGATATTCAATTCCAGATTGACATAATATTACATTGTTTGAAAAAAATAAAATTGACTGTTGAATAGTGCATGCATTAATAATAGTTTATGTGAACTAGAGTTGGGACTAAAGTCTAAACCCCACTTGTATAGCCGAAGGACGGCTCAAATTACAATAAATACATATAAATTTGGTAGATTTTCAATGAAAGACTTGTCTTCTACTCCTAATCTAGTCAATCCAAATGGTAACTGTAATCCACATTTGCAACTTGTCTGCCCCCATCTACTCTGAAATGTTTCGCTATGTAACTACAAGGGGGCCTTCATTTATTGTGTGTTATGTTTCTTTGCTTAACAATAATTTTAAGGCTCCTTGGTAAAGCCTGAATGGCATCTGCCCCAATTATTTTTTCATATGCAACAAAGGCAGAAAATGAAAATGTGGGGTGTGAAATTTAATTTTTTCCTGGGAATAGTAGATAAGAAGTTTTTTTTTTTTTTTTTTTTTTTAATTTTTTGGGGTGGGGTAGAATTTTAAAATTCAATAAATATATAGAATTTAATTTTAGAAATTTTATGAAGTTGATGGGGCCCACCGCCAACCCTCTTAACTCCGTCCTGAATCTTCAGGATCCGATGGCACAAAAATAAAGAAATTGAAGGCGATCTCCTCCTAACTCCGTCCTGAATCGTGAGGATGGGTCTCCTTTGATTGGGCACAAAAAAAAAAAGAAATTAAAAAAATGCGTTGCTTTAAATTTAAGGACGAAATATTATGCACCAATTGGCGTTAAAAAAATGTTAGAAAGATCTCCAACTCATAACACCAAATTTTCACACCAAATTGGTGGTTTGGCGTAATTTTTCAAAAAATCATCTCCAACTCGATCTTACACCAAATGAGTATTTTAATATTTTCTTTTCATTTTAGAATAACAAATTTATTTGTTTATGCAATTATTTCTTTTGCTTATATTTTATTACTATTAATGTAACTAAATAAAAATTTATATTTAACTAATATTACATTAATTAAATTGTTTGGTATTTTATTTTTCAAATTTCAGGTTTAATTATAATGTTTGTGTTTTGTAATTTATGATAGACTTTGATATTTTTAATTAAATTGTAATTTTATTTATTAATTATTATAGTTTATAAAAATTTTAAGTTTAGTTTATAATAATTTATTGGTAAATATTAACTATTGTTAGTTATTATAATTGTTCATCCAAAATAATAACTATATACAAAATTTAAATAACTAAAACAATGTTACAAATGAATTATACATCAAATATATGATACAATAGGAATTAAAAATTTGAAGTGGAAGAAAGCGGAGGCGCAAAGATGAAATATTTGTATTATACCAAATTTGGTGTAATATTTGGAGTTGGGTTGGATGGAGTTTTTTTACATGTTGGGTGTAGGATTTAGAGTTGGATGAAGTTGGTCTTATGCACCAATTGTGAATATTTTTTCTTTCTATCATTCACATTTGTTTTTTGTTCAATATTTTTTTTTATAACCCAGTTTACAAGCTATCAGGTTAAATATCGAGATGTATATAGTCGACTAGAATTATGATATGATCAAATGTCACCCATGTCCAACTCCAAATAAATTTCACATTCCCACTCACACTCAACACAATTTCAATACGATAGAAATTTAGACAACGAAATGAAAAAAATCCTTCTACATGTGGCCATCACTTTTGTTATCAAATTCTCACTTTCGGTAACCTATAGTGATAACTTTATACTGTAAACAAGCAATAGTAATTCGATTTCACAATTCCAGAAACCTAAATAACTTTTAACGTTTTTAACTTCTAAAAAGAGCAAAAAGAAAAAAAAAAAAAAGAAAACACCCCCGTCTCTCAGTCTCACCACCCCCTCAAAACACACTATACACCTTGCAAATTTCATAGTAGGGACCAAAAAGCGTGATCGATAAATAGATCACAAATTTCACAATTGACAGCGACTCCATAGACTATATATATTGTTCGTTCAACAAAAATATATATAATAACACGCTTATATGCGAGTGCTTTGTGAATTGGTGATAAGATATTTTACGTTTTTATTTTTTACAGCCGGACGCTGCAGTTTTAAGCTACTAAGGTTTAGTGTTGGAAAATGAATTTTCAAACTTTATTGGTTTTGTGTGAAAATTGAAATATGTTTGGTTTGTTATTGCAATTTTCGTTTGAAAATGATAATATGTTTGGTTTGTTGTCCGAATTTTATTTTTTGCTACATTTGCGTGATTGTAGTGTATTTTTCCAGGTTTGCGTAATTGGAATGAAAAATTGTTTGGTTATGTTTAAAAAGAATATTTTCCACAAAAAGTGGAAAGCTGAAATGACTTCATTTTAATGAAAAACTTTTAAACAAACATAAACCCATTTTCCTAGGAATAGTTGGAAAGTGGAAAAAGGTGGTTGGAAACACAACCATACATAACTATCTGAATTTTTCATTTTCTCCTTTTTAGCAGAATCGAATCGATTGAAAAAGCTTAACTGAAATTATCTGATAAAGGAAAGAAGAAGAAGAAAAGAATCACTTTCACCTCTTTTTTTTTCTCTTCATCCTACATGTCCTCCCACTTTGGCCCTGTCTCTTTCTTCTTGCATTGAAATTTGAAGGTACTCTTTTTTTTTTTTTTTTTCCATTTTTTTCTGACTAGTTTTGTTTTGTTTTAAAATCAAAATCCAGGGTTTATTTTATTTTCACTTTTTTTTTCTGTAATTTTTGGTTGCTTGGTATATGAGGTCAACGTAAAAAGCATGGCAAAAAAATAATCTGACATTGTTCTGTTCGCTGAAATTTTGTAGGGAGGAGGAAGAGAAGTTTGAGCTTAGCAAGTGAAACCCAACACTGTAAGACTAGTATGATGTTTGGGTTTCTTGTTTTCGCACCTTTTTTTCTTCTTCTTGTTTTTGTTCTAATTTGGCTGCTGTTTCTGGTATTCCAGCTTGAGGAATATAAATATGATATGGGAGTATTTTTTTTTGAGGAAACTGTTCAATAAATTTTGAGATGCTGTTAATGGAAGTTCCCAAGAGAATAGTAGATATGGAATTTCAAATAAATGACTGTGAAGTGGTCTGAATTTGATGGATTCTTTGATTTCCAATAACCGTTGCAAAAACCCCTCGAAAAAAAAAAAACGTTGGAAAAATAAATTAAAAGATAAATTGACTTTTTTTTTTTTCCCATTAACACAGAGAACTGAGACAATATTCTTGAAAAAACTGACTATTCAGCATTTTAAAGACTAAAGAGTATGATATGATTTGTTGTTTCTTTTGTAAGTCCTCTTAGGTTCCTGTAGTCCTCTATACTCTTCAGTCTTCGTTCTATTTAAATTACAGTAGCCAAGTTTTAGAGTAGTTTGTAAGATAAATTTGCTTTATTTCATAAGGAATGCCAATCCATCTTAAGAAAATATATGGCACTGTTTGTCGATTTATGATATCTATTGATTTCTATCCTGAATGACATTGTTCACTTTTAACAATCATATTTCTCTTTTCTAAGGTATGAAGGTCAGAAACCCAGAAGTTGTTCTGTACTGAGTGCCTTGGAACTGAAAACTCTTTAGCATTATGCATGTCTGGCCCTGTGGCCATTGTTAATGATGTTGAAAGAGCACTCTCTTTATCTGATAGGACAAAATCTCTTGATTCCACAGTACATAATGATAAAAGCCGCTTAGCTGAGTTTAATAGAGAGGTTCCTCATGCTTCGCCCGAAACCAACGGCTTTAGAGCTAGAAAGATCATCCTGCCCAATGGGGAATCTTATTCGGATCCATGCTCGGCAATACACCCGAGGGTCCAGGGACTATCTGTGGTCAGACGGTTGCAAATACGAGGGCGAGTGGAGATGCGGGATGAGGCATGGATATGGAAAACTTCAATGGCCATCTGGTGCCCTTTATGAGGGTGAGTTTTCCGGTGGTTATATGCATGGCACTGGAACATATACCAGACGTGACCATATGATCTACAAGGGACGGTGGCGATTGAATCTAAAGCATGGTTTGGGGTATCAAAATTTTCCAAACGGAGATGTATTTGAAGGATCATGGATTCAGGGTACCCGGAAGGCCCGGTAAGTACATATGGGCTAATGGGAATGTGTATTTGGGAAATATGAAAGGGGGTAAAATGTCTGGTAAAGGAACACTTACTTGGATCAACGGCGATTCTTTCGAAGGAAGCTGGTTGAACGGTATGATGCATGGCTTCGGAGTATACACATGGTACGATGGTGGTTGCTATGTTGGGACGTGGACCCGGGGCCTGAAGGATGGAAAAGGTACGTTTTATCCGAAAGGCAACAAGCTTCCATCTGGTCAGCAGTTGTACCTTAATGCTTTGAGAAAACACGGGCTTCTGCCTGATTTTAGAAAACAGAATCAGGTTTCCCATATTAACCACGCGACGTCGGTTGATATGGGAGATGTTAAGGTTGGTAGGAATACGTCTCGTGCCACAAATGTTTCGCTGGAAAGACGTTGGAGTCTTGAGGTATCCATTGAGAAAGCTATAGGGCATAATAGATCGTCGAGTGTGTCTGAAACTCTTTTTGAAGGTGGAGATAATGAGGATGACATGAATACTCCGATCCTGGAAAGGGAATACATGCAAGGGGTACTAATCAGTGAGCTTGTAATAAGCAATCGCTTTTCGCCGTCGTCTAGAAGAGCAAAAAGGCGACAGAAGAGACTTGCGAGAGAGATAAAGAGGCCAGGTGAACAAATTATCAAAGGCCACAGGAGTTACGATTTGATGCTGAGTTTGCAGCTTGGAATCAGGTGTGAATAAATATGAACTAGTGCAGATTACTTTCTTATTTCCCTACATTGTGCCGCATCAATTGGATTCGTAATACTTTTTCAGTGAAAACTGTTACCTGCGATTATTGGCAGATCATTTTTATTCCAGCAATCATGAGTTTTTTCAGTGTTTTCTTTAGAATTTTTCACCTTTATACATTTGTGATAATTTAGCACGACCATTATAATTTTTCAGGTAGAATATGCATTTGATACTCCTATCTAAGTGAATAGATATTCCTTTTTATATTTTCATGAGAGGCCAGCCGTCTGTAGCATGAATACAGTGGAAAAGAGAATAGCTATACGTCATTGAAAACTGAAAGAAAATAATTGTCTGCAACTGCTCTTCATTGCTAAAACAACAAAGTCAAGAACCCTTTGGATTTGGAAAATGAAAAGAGTACCAATCAGACAGAACACACAATACTAGGCAAAAATGTTATCCATGACTTTAAGGTGACAGGAACGTGCGTAGGTTCCTCCATTTTCATTTGGTTGACAGACTTGTACTCATGAATTTGATTGCTATTCAGGTGTCATTTTTTGTATGTAACCGATTTTGAAGGCAGTAAATTGGCTTATTTCAAGTAGAAAAAAATATCATATTATGTCATACTTGATTAGTTCCCAATTTAACCCTTTTCTTGCCTATAATTTAAATCAGTACTAAAGAGCTATTATTATATGATCAGGTATACTGTGGGGAAAATTACTCCCATACAAAGGCGAGAAGTGAGGGCAACTGATTTTGGTTCTCGAGCCAGCTTCTGGATGACCTTTCCTAAGGAGGGGTCACAACTTACACCCTCCCATCAATCCGAGGATTTCAAGTGGAAAGATTATTGCCCAATGGTTTTTAGGTTTGTTGTGCAGCGTCCTCTCCATCAATAGCATTGTTCTGTGCATTTTTTCCTGCCATTATCCGCCTTTTGCCTGGTATAAAAATTGTGAAAATCCAAAAAGAACTTTCATCCTGACCACCAAGTGTTGTTTCAACTTATAGGAATCTGAGAGAGATGTTTAAGATTGATGCTGCTGACTACATGATGTCAATATGTGGAAATGATGCCCTAAGAGAACTTTCATCTCCAGGGAAGAGTGGAAGTGTATTTTTCCTGTCTCAGGATGATCGTTTTATGATCAAAACATTGCGAAAATCCGAAGTTAAGGTTCAATTTCTCGATCTGAAACTCTTGTATCTTGCTTTGAGTTCCTCGATGCTTAACTTCTGTTAGGAACCATTTCTGGGAATGCTACACATGCGATTGAGTGTTTTTAAATTTTGACCTTTTTTTTTGGTGGAGTGGGTGTTCATTGGTGGGAAGCAATGAAGTTTTGAAAAATATAATTCTCACCATGCACGATATCATTCTTTTCATGCACCATCTACATCAGGATCTCAACAAATTGGCTTCATATAAGATATAGAGGGAAAATACAAATAAAACTAGTAAATAGAGAAATGTAATAGAAGCAAGAATGTAGAAATTTTAGGAGGAAAAAATGGTTAATAATGAATGACTCAAGTGTCACCATCCATGGAAGAAATGAGCTTTCAGGTATAGGATTGATATTACGAGAGAATATCCTTGATAATTGTGATGCCTCATTCTACCACTTTCATGAAATTGCATTGAATATTAGCAATTTTCTTCTATTACTTTTCCATCATAGTAAGATTCATGTTGTTAGATTTATTATGACCAACGATCTGACATGTAGGTTCTGCTGCGGATGCTCCCAAACTATCATCATCATGTGCGCAGATATGAAAACACTCTTATAACTAAATTTTTGGTCTTCACAGGATTAAACCATCTAGTGGTCAAAAGGTAATGATCATGGAACTCTCAAAATTTTACCTTGCTTTGTTTAACAGAATTTTCCATCATGACATGTCTTTATCTCAGTTAATATGAACCACTGTATGATTTATAGTCAGAAGCACTCAGAATTTTTAACAGCTCCTATGTAATCAGATGTCTCAACACCTCTAATAAACTTGACACAAATTGCTCTGCTAATGATCAAATTACTTTAGCTGTCTTAACAGTAGGCTAACCTTAAGGCATCTCTTACTGATTTGCAGTTCCGATTCGTAGTAATGGGAAATATGTTCTGCACGGAGTTAAGAATTCATCGAAGATTTGATTTGAAAGGTTCTTCATTGGGACGTTCTGCTGACAAGTTTAAAATTGATGAGAATACAATACTTAAGGATCTGGATCTGAACTACTGCTTTTATTTGGAACCGACTTGGCGGGATGCCCTTCTACAGTAAGTAGGGATTAATCCTGAAGATTTGCTTTCTTTGTTTCCTAGACTTACTCTCTTTTTGACCTTTTCCTTTGTTTCCATGCTAACAATATGCAATTACTATCACTCGTTTATCATTGGTGAAAGTTGCTAGCCTTCTTTCTTTGTTATTATGGAAGTCCATCTTTGATATATCTCGCTAAGACATCTGGACTATTTAGCAATTACTTAGTGAAAAGATTAATGATTAAATTTTTCCTCAAAATCGAAATAATATAATGTGCTAATTCTACCTTTCTTTTTACAAGCCATCACCAAAAATTTATTACGAGGTCCCAATTAATTTGCTTCCTGTACTGTCCTGCTGTAACATATGTTTCCCAGGCCAAACAAACTTGTGATCTAGTTAAAGGGGAGATTCATTTTGATCACGAATTCCTATGTCAACTGTTATGGTCCTATGGGAAAAGGGTTACTCTGTTAAACCTCATTTTCGAGACTCCAAAATCTCGCTTGGGATATTCATAATCCAAAATTTTGATTTTACATATTAGATGTATCTGGTATTTTCTTTTGTGTCCTTCATTTGATCTCAAGTATTAATTTCGAGTCTGTGCTTTGTCAACTGTGGAAAGGAAATTTTAAGATCCTTGGCTTTCAAGTTTCACGTAGTTTATCTGATAACACACGTATGCTAATTGTTGGTTCATTTATATGCAGGCAGATTGAAATAGATAGCAAATTCTTGGAATCAGAGAACATAATGGATTACAGCCTCTTGCTAGGTGTTCATTACCGAGCACCACAACACCTACGCTCTCTAATGTCATATAGTCAGCACATGTCAGTGGATGGATTAGGGATTCTTGAAGAAGATGGTAAGTTTGACATTGAACAACTTGTCTAGAGCTAATAATTTGATTTGTTGGTTGTCGCTGTTTTATTTAAAATTCAAATGGAAGTTGTAGATATGTCGTGTATAGGACACCAAATTTCTAATAGGGGAAAAATAAAATAAAATAAGTTAAAATAATAACACGGTGCATCAATCCCACTATTAAACCTTACATCAATGATAAATAAATACAAGATTTGTGCAAATGCTGTCTTTGCTTCTGGACATCAACAAAATTGACTTCTTCCCATTAGCGCATGATCGATTTTTACCTTTCCAGAAAATTCATTTAATAACTGGCTTCTCACTTTTCAATTGCTGATTTAAAAATCTCAGAGTCCATGGAGGATGAAATATCTCCACAAGGCCTTGTTTTGGTCCCTCGTGGTTCTGACGACAATAGTGTGGTTGTGGGACCACATATTAGAGGCAGCCGATTGCGAGCATCATCTTCAACTGGGGACGAGGAAGTGGATCTTCTCCTTCCTGGTACAGCAAGGTATTATCATGTAATTTAAATCATTAGTATTTTATCTTTGATCGCAATCTCACATCATTAGATTAACTTTGTTGGGCCAAGTCAATATAAAGATCCATTAAGATACATAGGACACTACCCACAAACTTATTTAATGACATGATTGAGGAAACTCATACATGTGATGATATCCCCCAAGCCCAAGATGAAATCCCATTGTATAATATCATATCTTTTGAAGGTCCACTTTCATAGCACATTGATGTCTAATTTTAGGTAGGTGTTAGTTCCTCCTTTAGCAAAAGATTTTTTGAGAAAATGAAAATATAGTAGGAGCACCAAGATCTTAGAGATGCACTTCTGTGTGAATTTGTAGTGTTAACTAATTTTAGACAATTAATTGACACTATAAACTTCACACCACCGACTCCCACATAGTGGGATAAGGTGCAATTGATGATGATGATGATGTTCTCTGAAAATATGAAGCTCGTCCTAAGATTAAAAGCATCGTCAAACTTTTGAAATACTGAAATATGATTTATGTTTAGATAGTGACGTTATTCGGGCATGTTACTTTTGTTAAAGATTGGAGCACTTTTCTGTCATGCATCATTTCTTTGTCACAGTCTGTAATTTGGTTTCACTTAACAGGCTCCAAATCCAGCTTGGGGTGAATATGCCAGCAAGAGCGGAGCATATTCCGGGAGATGATGATACGGAGATGTTTCTTGAGGTGTATGATGTCGTCTTATATTTGGGCATTATCGACATCCTGCAAGAGTACAACATGAGTAAAAAGCTAGAACATGCATATAAATCCATGCAATTCGATTCTGTGTCAATCTCTGCTGTCGATCCCACATTCTACTCGGAGCGCTTTTTAGAATTCATTCAGAAGGTTTTTCCATCTCATGGTGCGTTGGGTTAGATTGATTTCTTGTCCTTGCGGCCGACTAAGAAGTTCTTTTCATTCCCATCATTCATCAACACTCTGAAAAGCAGGCAGTGGAATACATTTGGACTGACTCGAAAGTGGTGGAGCAGCATGTACTACATTGTATGTAATGAGGTTAAGCAGAGCTTATTTACCTGTTTCTGAGCTCATTGTGTAAATTCTGTAATTTTTGTTATTGTATTATGCGGATCTACATTGGTAAACAAATCTTCAGTTCACATCTATTTAATCGGTGAGTTAATTTTGTTGTGTGGGAATATGAAGTGCCTTAGCAATATTAGAGGTGTCAATTTATGACCCGACACGATAATCCGACATGAACCAAACACGAATTTAGCAGGTACAACCCCTTAGCGGGTTTGGGTCAAAATTGGGTCGAACACGGTTAACACGCGAAATAAATAGATCGACCAGGTTGACCCGTGTGTTGACACGATTGGCCTATTTAACCTATTTAATTTTATAGTGACATATTATTTTCATATTTTGTGACGTTTTAGTTAGTTATATGATGATAAACAAATATTGAATACATCTTCTAATAATTTAAAGTAATTTTTATTTATAATTTTAGTTTTTTCTCCTTTTCGTTTTTATATTTTTTCGTGCCGTGTTCGGTTACCCGTATCATAAACAGGTCGTGTTCGTGTCGTGTATCTTGACACGAATAATTAAACAGGTTGTGTTCGTGTTCGTGTCATACCCTTGTCGACGATTAACACCCCTACTTACCGGTTTCATCTTCAAAATATCTCATTCACCCGATTACATGTCATGGAGATAATGATTACATATGATCATAGACAGCTGCATTGAAGCATCATGGCCATAGTAGCCTATTTTTTTAAAAAAGCTCGACATTCTATTAATACTTTGTGTGAGCAGTCTTACAATTCTGATATGCAGTTTGTTTATGTCAAATTCAAGTTTGTCTTTGGCTAAAGCCTATTTCCATTTGGATTGTGTTAAGTTGATTAAAGTACGGAAATAATTATTTTTTCCACCTGAAAGCTGAGAATCAATTTTTTTAGAGTTTACAAATACTTCCTTAATTAGTTACTCTTGAGCAAATCCTTCACGAGTGGAGTGGATAGACAGATGTAAATCAAAATCCAAACTTCAATTCGTAATCATAACTACCATCAATTGCTAGTTATATAACACATACAATCTTCAACAAAACTCCCATTGTTCCCCATCTTAATTAATTAACACATTTGGTGGCGAAGACCGTCTGCAATTGTAGATTTATCTTGTTTAAACGAAACAACATAATACCGCTGAATATATCTCCATGTAATGTCTTATAAAATCCATGACAGACTCAACCCATGTTAGGAGGTGGAGGCGGTGGGTATTGGCCCTGCATTTGTTGCCCTGGGAACCCTTGAGGCGGTGGCGGCATAGGCGGCCTTCCCATTTGCACACCAGGGGTAAAATTTGCCATAGGACCACCACTGCCAACTGGCGGGGGTGGTGGAGCGGGCAAATTTCCGCCCGGAGGCATAGGCCTCGGCCCATTGGCCATAGGAGGAGGGAGAGGCAATGATCCTGGAGGCCTAGGAGGATTTCCAGTTGGTGCTGCAGGAGGAGGTCCTTGTGGTGGTGGAGGAGGAGGAGCTTGGGGCGGTGGTGGCAAAGGCCTAGGCGGGGCACCAGGAGCTCCTGTTCCGTTAGCTGCCGGAGCAGGTGGAGGTTTATTCGCCTCTGGTGGCTTTGTCTTGAAGTACAACTGCAACTGTACATTCAAACATCCCACAAAACATCGTCATTATGCCAATATTATGAATGTATCTCGAAATGAATAACTAAAATCGCTAGGCATTATATCTGTGCCTAGGGATGGAAGTGATTAAAACTGCATTCATGCGGTCGGAGCAGACCTAGTTTATTGTATTTGAGATTCTATAAATTGTTTCGCAAGAATCTAAACATTACAACCATTAAGAACCAGCTCTGGCAAAATAAGAGGTGACATGTTCTTCACCATTTAACGCCATACCATGTTAGATGCATCGTATAGGATATGCCAAAGCTGACTGTTGTTAATGTTTGACATCACCGCATAGAAATATAAAAAGAAGAGGAGACTTGATTGCATACCGTGAACATCTTTGAGTCTGGATCCCAGTGGGAAAAGAACTTGGGAGTTGATTTATCAATCTCTGTACTTGGAACCTGAAAGATAAGCAGTGAGATAGACTGTTATTAAATGTAAATGCTCATTTAGACTTCCATATAATGGGACTGAATAGTCTGAATTATTTACCTTAAAAGATATAATTTCATATGGCTCAGCAGCAAACAAAAGATACTGATATCTTTTATCGAACGGTTGGATTTTCTGCATGTTTCATCAGAAGAAGCGTAAGTAAATAAATTACACGTGCATTGTTAAACATCATGTAGAGAAGAAGAGAATCGGAATAAAACATTGGCATGCAAATTTCACATAAAAAGCCATTTGCAATAATGGAAGGTACCTGCTCGAAGGATGACATAAACCGATGCCTTGGCTTTGTATTATCTTCGATCTCGGGATACTCTATCTGCAAAATCACCACGTCATAAGATTAGTCAGGTAACCACATCCATAAATATCACATAGACGATTCAAGATTCTTCAGCAAGTGATACTGAAACAAATTTTGGCAGAAAGTCCCAAAAGTTAAGACTAAGCAGAGCTAGGAATCACTTTGATGGATCATGGAACAAAATTGTTTCTGCCATCATCCAGCATATAGAAACAACACAACCATATAACTCAGCCCAAAAAAATGCAATGGATGAAATAACTCTATACTCCTACTTAAATTCTCTTTCTTCTGTTAACAACCATTAGTGACTAAACAAAGTCATGTCTGTGGACCAGTAATTGACATGAATGATAACACCAAATCAAAATCATAGCAAAATTAATAAATAGTTGTCCTCCCCATGTAACAACGTATCAGATCCAAACGAGCATCATGCAATGCACCATGCTAATGTCAGAATCAATGACAAAGCTAAATGCACATTGCACACAAAAACAAACTCATAGTAACTTCTATTTGCGTATTCACAAGAAGATTATAACTAAGCATGGACAGCTCTTAATTTGTAAGCAATATAACAAACGAAAGGGCTCAATGCATACCTGGAAAAGTAATGACCTCTGTTTGGTCTCTGGGTCAAATTGCTTAGTCACCCGATATCCAGGTCTCCCGATTTTAACTGCCACAAATAAGAAACAGTTCCATTAGACAATTTCTCTCTCTCTCTTTTTTTTTTTTTTTTGAAAAATAAAGCTTCAGTATACAAGGTAGAACGAAAGGGCAACACTTTTAACAGCCCAGTAAAAAGGAAACAACATTTAGAGCTGTAATACAAGAAGAAAATAAATAGAACAAAACCAAATTTGATTAATTAGTTACCGATTTTCTTGAGGTTAACTTTGCGCTTATGAGGCTGTGGCTGAGCGGGAGCTTCTTTGGCTTCACGAGCCGCTCGCTTAGCCAAGTTAGTCTGGTGACGCTTCCCCTGCGTGTGCGCCAAGTAATTCCCCTCATTGTTGTGCAATGTCAAACAGAGTTTACACTCGTAGCTGCAAGACAAATAATTTTCACAAAACAAAAATACAATCGAATTAGTTAAGCTGCCACTATCCTCATGACACGTGACAGAAAAAGAACACATGAATCAAAGAAGAAAGTCTTAGCAACTAGGCGCATGAATTCTAGGGTTTTACCTTCCGAGGTGATTGCGCATGAAATAGGGATCTTTAGCTAAATCAATTGTTTCGAGGGCAAGTCTGCGGAGACGTTCACGGCGGTCGATGGCCTCATTCTGGGCGGAGGCGGCGCCTCCGCTTCCAGGCTTCGAACCCCACTCTCTGTCCATATCTGTTGCTTTTTTTATCCCGACTGAATAAATCTGCCGGACGAAAAGACGGAGAGTGTTTTGCAAATTGCAGGGGCAGGGGTTTATGAAATTATAATTTCTGTTAGTCGGCGGTTCAACATTGGGTCAGGATTACTGTCCAGTAATTGGGCCTGTTGGAGATACCAAAATTGATTTAGATCCACTGGGTTGTTTTGGGCCGGCTTGCTTTCAGTCCAACTAATCAATGTTGCATTCCGTTAAAAAATAATAATTACACTGTGAAAATATATTTTACCAATTGAAAAAGAAATAGAGAAACAGAAACCCACCCAAAAACCCTCTTCCAGGCTCCACCCTCCCGTTCACAATCACATAGCGGCGTCCATAGCCGGACCAGATTCCACTCACACACTCACACATTCACACACTCACAGTACGTGGAAAGAGAGGAAGATAGATAGAAAGGAATGGTGGTTCGTTTGCGGCTATCGAGATTGGGATGCCGAAACAAGCCGTTCTACAGAGTAATGGCGGCGGATAGCAGATCCCCAAGAGACGGCAAACATTTGGAAGTTTTGGGGTATTACAATCCCCTCCCTGGTAACCCTAAAATCTCGAACCGAACCCATTTCTCTATTATTTTCAGTTAGTTATTATTTATACAAGAATATACAAGGTTCGATTCTTGTAGTAGCATCCAATTGGAGTCCTGAGCTTGGTATTCATCTGTATTTGGATTCGAATTTTCTTCATGAGTAATTCTGATCTTCAAATTCCTTGCTAACAGAGTCGACATACCTTTATAATTTTACACTCATGTTTAGCTAGTTCCCTAAATTTTAATTAATTATAGTTCGCGGAATCATGCAGGTCAAGATGGCGGTAAAAGAATGGGTATTAATTTTGACCGAGTGAAGTAAGTGGTTCAAATTTTAATTCTGATTTTTAGTGTGCTTAATTTTTGAAAAAATGATTTTGATTTTGAGGATACATGAAGTTTTTGTGTGGTTCTACTATCCTATTGTTTATACTGTAAGCTTATTAAGGTAGGTTCCCAATTTATCTGTTCTTTAGTGTTTATGAGGAGAAACTCATATCGAAAAGAATATTGAATTGCATTGTGCAAATTTGTTTCTGAGAACTTTATGGAACACATATCTTGACTGACTTTTTGCTTTGCATGCTTAATGAAATTAAGAGAAAATATTCAGCTACACAAAAATGCCGGTCTATTTTGACGCATTCATGGCGTCTTCTTAAAATTTGGCTATCTTGTGCATTAACATAGTCTGAATCATGTTGTGATTATGATAGCTGCTTTACAAATTCACTCTCCATTTTTCTGGTAGATAATTGTGGTAATATATTCCTCCTAAAATCTCACCATTTTCAGTTCAAATTCCCTCTTCTCCATGTTTTCTCCCAAGTAACATCAGCTGGGCATTAGCGAGCTAATTCATATGTTTAAAAGGGTTTTATTGCCTGCTGTGGGGTAGTCTGTAAATCCTGTAAACCACTGTGGGTCATCACATGTCACATCTAGGGTTTGTTCAAGCTTCCAGTCTAGAATTTGGTTTATCACCAAATCCCAGTTTGGAATTTAGTTTCCTAGTTCACCGAAATCCATGAATACTTCTTTTTCATTCTGATATCTCAAATCACTCTGCAGGTATTGGCTTTCTGTTGGTGCACAGCCCTCGGAACCTGTTCAGCGCCTTCTCTTCCGAGCAGGCTTGTTACCTCCACCACCAATGCTTGCAATGGGACGAAAAGGAGGTCCACGTGACACGCGCCCAGTTGATCCAATGACTGGACGTGTTATGACACTGGGAAAGCAAGACAGTGCTGAATCGGAAGAGGACCCTAAAGTAGATGACGTTGATGATGACGAGAGTTCAAGCTCTTAATGAGCCTGAAATCATATTTCAGCTCTAAGGTATATGCTCGTTCTGGGATTGGTCTGCTTGCCTCTGATGTATCACTTCCTTTGGTTCTAATGGCTTGCATTGGCGAGATGAACCTTGAAATTGCGAATATTAATGGAAGTGTTCATTTTGATAAGGGAACATGTAGCTGTTGTTTAGTTGCTAAGCTATTAATAATTAGCATACTAGTACTCAATTATCTTCCTTTTGTTTCTCTCATTTGTGGAATCAGATCATAGCTAGCAATTGGATTGTGGTGGATTTTGAGATATAATGTCACTGGATTCTGCATGTGAAGTAGGATAAACCAGTCTTCCTTTGGAGTAGGATTCGAGCTAATTTTTGAACGAAACCATTTCAAAGGTCTAGCGATTAAGAAGAGCTTGTAGCTCAAGTGGTATCGCTCACCCTTTGTAAGGGTGTTGACGAGGGTTTGAACCCTATATCTTTCAGTTTCTTTGAAATTTATTACTCTCAACTTATTAAAAAAAGGTCTATCGATTATATCATTGGTGGTGGATTTATTTTGTTTTATTTTTTGCTTTCTTGTTTGTGTGATTGGTGATAAATTCAAATGTTTTCATCCCTGTCCACTCTCCAGTGAGATGCTGTATTTGTAATGTACTTTCTGGGAAGCCTGAACTCAACCGGAAGAGTACTCCATGTATGAATTCTTTCTAGTTTGGTTCAGCAGAATATCAGTCATCTGGTCCTTGTGAGACTTACTTTAGACTGTGTATCAATTACTAAAAGGCTTGATGATTATAAATCGAACTCAATTCATAATTCGTTTTCTTGTTTTGCTTTGTTGAAACCCCAACCAGTTACATGTTTTATGATACATGATATAAAGAGATTTATTTTAATGTAAAGTGTATAAATTTCAAATTTGTCACTTTTAAGAAAGACATAATAACAACAGAAAAGAATACACAATATTCGGAATGTTCCTCGTTCCAACTTCCAAAGCCCCTTGTTCCTTTTCGTTCTATTTGTAAGTAAGTTAGCTGGTCTTTTTGTATCCATTGGACACTACACACCTGGACCAATTCTGATCTTTTATTATTTGTGTTTCATCTTGTGTTTTATTAGCATTGTTGTTAATAACACATGTACAATATTCGGAATGTTAAGAATTATTTGAACCAAGTCTAAATACTCAAAGTTAGGTATGGCATTGCCTCAACAAAATTATAAAGAGTTTCAGACAGACAAGCCCCACTCAATTCACAATCTTATTCAAGTCCAGAAATGAGTTCCATTGAGGTAGACCTGGCCACGGTTTTGGAACCGCCGGTTCGGTTCGGTTCATCCAAATTGAGGAACCGGAACCTTATGCTCACTGATTTCGGTTCCAAAACGGAACCGCGAGTTCGTTCCAAACCGAACACGGTTCCTATACGGTTCGTTCGGTTAAATCGGAACCTTTTGTTTTTAATTTTATTTAGATACAATGTTTAGCAATTTAGTTTAAAATAAAAAGAAAGAAGGAAAAAACGCGATCGTGACTCATCTAAAATATTTCCATCGAGCTAAACGTTTGCTCTACTTCAACATGATTGAAATGGGGCATGCCAAAACCTCTCTTTTGCGATGATTGAGATGATTGTATAAGGTTGAGTTGACCACCATTTCAAAATATCAAAGTCTTCAATATATATTTCACTAAACTCGAAAGAAGTAGTTAAATAATTCTCAAGCTCTACATTTGAGCTAGAGGAACCCTTGGACGTTTACTTTTTCCCTAAGTAATCGTTGTGCAATATTAAAAATATCATAATAAACATTTTACATTTCTTCTAGAATGTATTTACCAAAACAAGATTGTTGGTTTTAACCTTAAAAAAAAAACGGTTCCATCACGGTTCCATATACGGTTCTAACCGACGTTAAAACCGCCGGTTCCACGGTTTTTGAGACCTAGGAACGGAACCGGTCTACACGTTCGGTTCCGGTTCCAGTTTTGGAACCGTTGACCACGGTTCGGTTTAGGAACCGTTGACCACGATTCACGGTTTCGGTTTGGAACCGGTTTCGGTTCCATTTGGCCAGGTCTACATTGAGGTGTCTGTCTGGTCACACACAAAATGCACTGACAAGGGGTCATCAGGTGCACTCATACATTCTAAAGAAAGGGACGCATGCACCAGAATTATATTTATTTTCATACTTTCAACAGTCTCTTCTTTTTTCTAAAAAATATCATCTGGTCACGTCTTTTTTCCTTTTAATTGGACTTTTCTCTTGTTTTATTTGTCAAATATGTTTATGAAGCCAATGCCTGGTGCCCAATTTGCAATCATGAGGGTGCCAACTATTTCATAATATGGGAATAACTATGATTAGTGTCCCTGGAAATCATGTTTAGACAGATTTAACTTGTTTTTTTTTCCATTTCTTTATGTCGACTATCAAAAACTTAAGTATGTTGATTGCCTTCATCTGGGCCACGATTTTTCAATCGAAAATTGGCACTTAATTGATCTCCAACGAGTTTATCTTTAAGCCTAATCAATTAATTCTCTAATAATTAAATTATACTCACTTTAGTTCTTTATAGCTGGATTTATAAATAAACAAGTTTGTTCTCATAATAAATGGACTTCAACCAAAATATGATCAAATATTTATTTCATTTTCATTTTCATGTTTAAAATTAAATTCATGTTTTCCATTAAATCATTTTGTTTATAACTAACTGATAGAATTATATTTTATTTTATATAACTTTAAACATGATAAAAAGTACATCTGACCAAACACCAACGATCATTTACTGTAACAAACCAGAACTGACCCAGTAAGGAAACATGGGCCCTTTCAAAACCCAACTCCACAATAACAAAGGCCCACCAAAAGACACCCCCATGGAGCCCAATAAATTATCGCTCTCTGACAACCGACATATCTGATATCAACCCCATCCTTTCCTTATATTACAAAGATGTGCCATCTGACTAGAGTCACGGTCACCGTCAAAGGGAAAAAAACCCACGTTGCGTTTCCTTTCGCGCAAAAACGGGAATCGCATCTGAGTCCCAAGCACACAAAAAGAAAAGAATAAACGTTGTCCCTCTGCTTACCGTTTTCCTCCACTTTCTCTTTCTATACATACAAACCGACTGTATATATTCATATTCTATGTGTACTGTAGCTATATATACAGAGGGGAAGCTAAGTTAGTGATGGCATAAAAGCTTCTCATCTGCCTGCCTTTTCAGTTCTTCATCTCGCTTATTGATTACACATTGTCACTGTTATAGTTGTTGAACAGCCACAAAAATAGAGACAGTGAGAAAGGAAACAAAGTGTTCCTGTTGTATATATAGAAAGAGAGTATTTGATTTGCTAGAAAGAGAAAGTGAGATATTTGGATGGGGACTTCAGGGCAAGGGCAGAGCAACTACGATCTGTCGTTCAAGATCTTGCTCATCGGAGATTCAGCTGTCGGCAAGAGCAGCCTGCTCGTCAGTTTCATTTCTAACGTAGTTGACGATCTTTCCCCTACTATAGGTATTTTCTTCTGTTCTGTCAATTTGTGCTGCGAATTGTGAAATTTGTGTATGATTCTTAAGCTTGAGCGAAGTGTTAATTTGATCAGGTTCTGATTTGTGGATTACTGTATTTAATTTGATCTTAGATTTGATTGTTGTTTGTGTTTTTCTGCTAGAACGATTTGGTTTTGTTGTTTTAGTAATATTTAGCTTTTTTAGGGGCTGATTACTTCCCTTCCAATTTGAGTACAAACGACAAGTCTGGTCATTTGTTCCTTTGCTTATTGTGGATGGTTAGGTGTTGTAGCTATTTCAATTGCGTGCAGACTATGTCTCTTGCTGTTGACATTTCGTGTGGATTCAAATAGCCAAATATTTCGATCATGTGACTACTATGGCACGATTTATGCTATTATTGTTTTATGCGTGCTTGTATAAATTCTGCTTATTGTGTGACTTTGTATCTTGATTAGGATGTTGAGTAACTATGTCATATGAGTAATCTTTACTACTACTGATTCAATCAAGTTATGTGACCTTTGCTTGATTTGGTGTATTCATTCACATACAAGATTGTACTAGAGTTACATTTCAACTTTAGGCAATTATTCCCAAATAAATAATTTAATAATAATGCTGAAACTGATTATATACAAATTTAGATAGATGGTTTGTCTAGGTAGTTCATTTGGAATTATAAGCCTGGCAAATAAATGAAGCAAAAGCCACACCACCCCTACTAGTTATGCCTTCCTTTCTAGCTGTTTAACCTACTAAATGTTGCTTGTGGAATTGTTGAGTTTTCAAAAAAAAAAAAAAAACCCTATTTCTTAATAGTTTTTAGGATATTATAACATTCATACTTATTCCCGTCTTAATACAGTGTATTTTGGAATTTTAAAATAAAAATTTCTAAATTGTTTGTCTGAATGAATAAATTCTCTTTGTTTTTGTTTCCATTTTATTCAATTTGTAGGTGTGGATTTTAAAATCAAATTCCTCACAGTTGGTGAGAAAAGATTGAAGCTTACAATTTGGGACACAGGTAACAACTTTTTAATGATCTTGACTATGATTTAGTCCTCTGAAGAGGAACCTAGATTTTGTGGATATTCTTTCTCATTCACAGATTAACATGTATGATAATGATGCTTCTGACATTTTTTCTTCTCAATTGTGAATTTCCTATGTCTTTTACAGCTGGACAAGAGAGGTTTAGGACATTAACAAGCTCATACTATAGAGGTGCACAAGGGATCATTCTTGGTAAGCCATGAATAAACCAAAATCACTATCTTGCCAGAGTTTCATTTTCCTTCATGCATTTTGTATGGTTGAATTGTATCGTTATCGACTTCCCAAGTGATCATGTAATATGGTTGTGTGAATGGAAAACATCCGGCGTGTTGCCAAAATTTCATTTTTCAAGTTACTGAAGCTTACTGTAGAGGCACCTATTCCTTCTAAATTATTATGATTTCTTATATTTGTTACAGACTGCATGCAACAGAATTATTGATCCTTGTTTATATCAAGACAGACCAATTTTCCATGTCCAGCCTAATTTGCAAATATAATTAGAGTTTCAGGTTCTTGCAACTTTCTTCTAGTCACCTCCTCATTCGACCCACACTCACTATGACACTATTATTACTTCAGTAATCTGTTGTTAATCACCAGAGAAACCATTTGGCAAATTGGCATTGCTTATGCTGGAGAAGTGAACATCTTTATTGTCAGGGTTGGTCCTTCTAAAAGATTTAGTTTGATGTTTCATGCTATTCGTTGGTTAACTTTCTGTGCATTTTGTAGTTTATGATGTAACAAGGAGAGATACATTTACAAACTTATCTGATGTATGGGCTAAAGAACTGGAACTGTATTCCACTCATGAGGATTGCATCAAGATGCTTGTGGGAAACAAAGTTGATAGAGTTAGTCCCTTTCTCTATTGCTTTCTCATCATCTGTCTGACCCCATTTTCCATTTCCTTTTATGCTTGCAAAAAGTATTTCAAAGCAGCCTGCTTTTGTTAATCAATCATATCATATGCTGTTTCATCTCTTGGATGTTGCATAGATAAATAACTCAGTTGCTAATTGGCAGTACGATCGATAATCTGTAGTTTTATTCATTATTCTGCTACAATTTCACTCGTATTTATCAGGCTATTCATTCAGTTGGACTGCTTTCTGTTTAGCACTTTTTATTCTGTTCAATTCTTGCTAGCTCTTTCCTTGAGCATGAAATATATTTTTCCAACATCCAGGAATCTGAAAGAGTTGTGAGTAGGGAAGAGGGGATAACCCTGGCGAAAGAACTTGGATGTCTGTTTTTCGAATGTAGTGCTAAAACTCGACAAAATGTGGAGCGATGTTTTGAAGAGCTCGCACTGAAGGTAGACAAATGCATTACTGTTGAATTTATTATATATGGAATACATCGTCAGTATTTAGCTTTTCACAATGTTATATAGTGGAAGACCATTCCAGATGGACGGATAAAAATTTTGGGGGCCAAAATTTCAAAATATAATAATTATATATAAAATATATAGTAAGTTTTATGAAGTTGATGGGGCTGCTGCTGCCGCCAACCCCCCCAGCTCCTCTCTGATTCCAGAGACGGACCTATAATTAGTGACTTTTTGGGGGAGGCATTTTAGTCCAGAAAGCTTGTTTTACTGCAGTTGCTAGAACTTCGGCTCTTGCTCCTTTTTGTTTACAGACAATTCATTGTCTTGTTATTAAATGAAGTTTTTCCCTTTTTCTCCAGATAATGGAGGTGCCCAGACTACTTGAAGAAGGATCAAGTGTGAAGAGAAATATCTTGAAACAGAAACAAGAACATCAGACACCTCCTACCGGTGGTTGTTGCTCGTAAAACATTGCAATAGAAGCTCAAATGTCAAACGACAAGTCACATGGTTTCCTAATAAGCCATTTTCTTGTCAAAATATGTAAATGATAGTTTCCTTTCAACCCCCTCCCCATGTTGTACTCGAGTGGCACCGGGCACATGTGCTGCTCTTGTTGTAAGGTCTGATAGCTTGTGTAAAGTTGTTGGCCTGTTTGGTGTTCTATCTCCATAATTCTGTTGAGAATGCACCTAAGTTGATGGACACATCATGTTTTATCTGATTTAATAGTTTGCTTTTATAATGGATTTTCTGCTTATTGTATTCTCCATAGATCTGGTTCATTTCTCTAGTAGTACAAGATTTTTTTCGCATCGAACAGCAAATGCTGTAATGCTATGTTTTTTTTATTTTTAAGTCGGGGATTTCGGGGAAAGAATGCAATTGAAATTTCTCTCTTTGGGTTTAGCATTAGATATATATAAAGAAAACAAAGGAATTGTTTACATAAATAGCCACACTACGCAAAGAAACAAACAGAAAAAACACAAAGGAAATCTTTAACATGTATGGAGAATAATAGTGAGGCAATTTTTAGATACATGGTTTGATAAACTTTTTACCGTAAGTCGCAAGACCCACCCGTCGAGCAGGGACGAAATTCGCTCTGCAGAGCGCAATACCAAACAAAGAAAAGAAGAATTTAGGCCTCTAATTAATTTCTAAAACATTGAAATTCAAGCTTTTATCCCAAAAATAAAATATAAATAAACAGATAGAAATCTCATTAGTAATGTACAAGATTGTGTATACCCCAATTCGCAAATTGTTCATTCTATGTGGTGTAAGAATCTATATAATGTGCTCAAAGTTAATTCCGCCTCTCGTTTCAAAATGAATCTATATAATGTGCTCAAGTTAATTCCGCCTCTCGTTTCAAAATTCAATTAGGCTCCATTTCAATTGATTGATTTGGAGCTAAGGATTTCAAATCCATAATAACAAATCTATTGAGACTGTTTGGATGAAGTCATTTTATAATGGATTTCAAATTATTGGAATCTATATTTGGAGTTGCTCACTTAGCATCTAAGTGGCTTGCGAACAAAATGCCGTCATAGCATACAACACAATGTCGCCTAACCTCACTTGAGCACGGAGTAGCAGCATATAATAACCACCATAAACCGGCGAGGCAACCTCATTTCAATAGTTCATCAAAATATCCAAAGTGAATGAAAATAAAGCTTCCACCCGGAAGTTCAAGCATTCAAACCACCCTTACAAGAATCGTATCTTTCTACTCAGGAGACATGCTACTGAATTAATCTTTAGAACTCTATCACACTTACAAAATTAATTTACTCGGTCGCGCTTCAAATCATTCACAGATGTTTTTCTACAAAATCTTATACCTACCTATCGAAGAATGAACGAGCAGAAATTGGTAATATCCCAAAAGCAAAGTCAATTTTTTACAGGTCTGACTAATGGCTAAGTACATCACCTGTAGCCTCTTCCAGTATCCTCCTGGCTTCAGTTCCGGGATCAGCAAGTTCAGTTGGAGTCTGTCGATATTACTCATTAAATAATAGTTCATTATTAGGAAAACTCAAATGAATCTCCAATGATTTGCTTACCTTCCCATAGACATTTGTGCTAGTTGTAGAAGCCCCATAAGCAAGCAACAATCTAATGATATCGCCATATTCGCCTCTAGCAGCATGGTGAAGAGGCTAACACAGAGCCAAAACGTACTCAGAATTATGCAAGTAAACTTGGTATAAGGAACATTTCTTCACAAGCTAAAACAAATGCTAAAAAAATGATAATCCAGATAAGCATAACTAGATAGACTCACCGTGTCCCCTTCCATATCAACAGTTTCTAGCATTCTCTTCACACGCTCTGAATCACTAGCAAAGTTTATAAGAAGTTGGGCTATTTCTGTATAACCTGCAAAGTGGTTCAGGGACCAGAGCATAGAGAGATCAACCCTAAGGAACAAGACCGTCAAAGGTAGAAACTAAAAAAAATGGCTAATAAACCCACCTCCCGCACATGCATCATGCAAGGGAATTCCTCCATCCTCATCCTTTGCCTCCAAGTTAGCTCCTCTTTCTAACAAAAACTGCACAGTAGCATATATTTATAAGTTTAACCTTACAAAAACATTCATGTCAGCGAAAAAAAGAAAGGGAAAAAAA
Source organism: Rehmannia glutinosa (assembly GCA_016081115.2). Classification (NCBI taxonomy): domain Eukaryota; kingdom Viridiplantae; phylum Streptophyta; class Magnoliopsida; order Lamiales; family Orobanchaceae; genus Rehmannia; species Rehmannia glutinosa. Next base: position 835,519 of record JABTTQ020000349.1, read on the forward strand.
AATAAACGAAAAAAAAAAAAAAAAAAAAAAAAAGAAAGAGAAAAAGAAGCAATATAATAATGAAAACGGTTGGTATTCTAGTTAATTCGGTTGACAGAGATGATTTGACCTGGACACAAGTCAAATGGCCATAGAGACATGTGAGATGAAGAACGGTGTCACCATCTTCCACTGGTTCATCAATGTTACCATCGAAATTATCTGCAGTTATCCATATGGTTTGAACTAGTGTTAGTACACAGAACACATCAAGCGTTAGCATGTATCATAAAGATAATCTTTGCTCTGAAAGTCAAAGCTTGAGACATAATTAAAATTCAGAACTTTGACTACCAGGAATTTGTTTTGATACTATGAAAGAGATTCAGCAATAAACTCGCTAAGAGATAAGTTGCACAAACAGAAGGGCAATAAAGTCTTCACCTTCAATGTGGAACAGTTGCCAATATGCAGAAAAGACATGGTTATGTTTCCAATGTGCTCATTGCATTTGAACATAATTGAGAAGATCACCCAGTTTCACACAAGTGAGCATGACAATTGGCTCACAAAATGTCTAAACATCATTAGTATTTAGTACTAACCTTTTCAATGACCATATCCATAGTAGAAAAAGTGAAAAGTAAGAAATGATAAATGGAGGGCTACAGTTAAATACAATGATGTGCGAGACATTGCATTCAAAAAAACAAGAAAAATGACTACTAAACTCAACTAAACCATATTTAGCAGCTGCAGATATATGCTTCTGTTCATTGAAGGTTTTAGCTTCTGGCCCATCACAGACTGGAGTTGCATAAATTCTATTACTCCTATTATTTTCCAATAGAGTTCCAACCTCAATGAATGATGCACTGCTACTGTTCAAACAGAGGTACTGATTTTTCCAGTTACTCATGGAGCATATGTTTGAGTTATTTGCAAAATTTCCTCTCCAAGGTGGCAAGCTATTCCTTAATAACATCTTCATAATACCAATCTCAATATTGATAGGCCAAAAATTCATCTGTCTTTGTTAATTGTACTTTTATTGCAACATAATTGGACCTTGGTTGCAAATTGAATTCCAAACATAAAGTAAGCTTGATATGGATCATCAGATTTCAAGATTCTAATTTCATATAAGGTTTTGTGGTATCTTAATACAGTATTAGAACACAGATACAGAAATAGTAGTTCAAGTAATTACTAAATTTCAAGCATCTTAAATGCAAAGAGAATGTGAAGTACATCGGCACAAAAACTCATTAGACAGAACTGGTATCTACGTTCATATGCAATTTTTAACTGCTGAATGCCCACTCAAGACGATCATGAGAATTAAAGCACGATACGAAAGAGGCTTTTAACTGCTGAATCTCCAGTCGTGACTCGCATGAGTCAGAAACTGAAATAGCAAACCATATAACTGCCGCCACGAAGAAAAAAACATTGAGCACACAACTGAACATAATCGAACTTGGGCACATTATCAGAAGTTGGACAAAATCTAAGTAGACTAGAGTGAAATGAAAACGAATCAAAGTTTCCAAAAGCAAGTTCACACTTCCTCAACACAAACCAAAAAGACCTAAAAAGCCAAATAATGAAAGAAAAACATATCAGCAAGACAGCAACGGAGCTCAATCACAAAATAACTACTCGAACAACAAGTTTCAAGCATAGATAAAATCGCATAAACATTGGGATGAAAATTCATGCAATATCTCAAAAAGGCATAAACTTATAAACAGCTATGAAAATATAACTTTCTAAACATCAATCGATACACCTAACTGTTTGTCTCGTCTTAGGGAAAACCCGGCAGATAAAACAACACAAACGAGCATGTAAAAACTACTTTTGTGCGCGTGCATAAAACAGTAACAATTACCGAGGGCAAGGCGGAGGGCGTTGAGGTCGCCGGCCTCCGCGGCGGAGACGAGGGGGCGGAGGTGGAGAGGGATTTCGAAGTGATCAATGTCTTCCTCATCCGCTAAATCCACGCCGTCTTCCTCGAATAAAGCTGCGCCATCCTCATCGTCGCCGCCTCGTCGACCATCAGGCACCGCCATCTCTATAACAGCGGCAGCCAAATAGCAGCTGTTCAAATTTAACCAAAACCCCAAGGTGAAACTTTCAGTGCAGTAAATCCTGTAATTCTAATATACTAATTAAAATAAGTGGGCGGCTTTTTGGATTCGTTTTTAACTATTTGGGCTTAGTGTGTTTTTAATTCTAATTTTAATTGGGTTTAGAATATTTTTAAGTTTTAATTTTTATAATTTTGAAGTTATAAACGATATTATGAATTTCATAATCATAAGATTTGTGGGTGAAGCCTTGAAAGCCTGGATCAGAATCTCTATGCTTATAAGCCCACCAAGGGTGAGGTCTAAGAGTGTTGAGCATGAATAAACCATTGAACAGAATACGGCCCAAAAATGAAGGCCCAGAATATCAAAAAGAGTGGGCCAGCAGGACTGAAATTTCGATCGTATCTCTTGATCTTTTGTTCTTTCGCAATTGGAATGTGGTCACGTAATTCTGATATTTTGGCTTTTATCCAAGGGTCCACAACAAATATCGAATACTGTGAAGGGTGTTTAGAGCTGTTTAATTAGCGCAAAAAGCACCAAATAAGCTTTAAGCTGTTTATTATGTTGAATACAATATTACAGAATCTGGATGCCTTCAAAATGGCAAATTACAGTAAAACAAAGATTACAAGAAAAATACTATCTATTACAACTTCTTCAAAAGAACTTTTAGAAATGGATTTAATCTCTTTCCGCAAAGCAATTACGTCCCGGCTAGTGCTCACGGTTTGACGTATTGCTTCAAAAGATGAACGACTTACGTCTTCGTGGTAGTAGCACCACTAACACGAAGCACCTTCAACTAGAAATGTCACAAGACCAGAATGGGGTAGTTGAAAGGCAGTGCGGAATGTAGAAAATAGCTTTTGGAGGTGTATGAAATACTATGAATTTTTCGTGTAAAATCGCAATGCACAACAATGATTTTATATCCGGATGTTACACCCCACTACTACATACTTGGACAAGTAGTGGGCTCTTTTCGGATGATCACTACTTGTAGGGTTACTAACTCCAACATCACACGAATCCTGACACCTACAATGTCCAGATTCATTGGGCTTCAACAGTCCAACGATCACTCGAACCGGGCCAAGCCCATTTTCGAGTGGCAAAACTTTAGTGGACTCGACCCGGCCCAATAGAGGCTGGCCGCCCCGCCAGAGACCAAGATCCCAATCCTGCCGGGCCGGGACGGGCGCGGCACGCGCGTATGGCCCACTTGTGATCATCCACTTGTGTTATAGTTTATACAACAAACAACACCTTCTAGTAAATAAACTAGGATAAACTATGATTTGTATTACATGTGGGATAAGGCAAAAACCTTTCATTTTCCTTTACATAATCTTTACATAATGCCCATTTATGAGGCTACCTTCGTGTATTAATTTCTCACTCACCGAAATTCGATTTTGAGAAATACAAAATACTACGAATATCTACTCAGAACGTAGATTAATAATATATAATTTAATTCCTCCAAAATTAAATTCTTAGCCACCAAAAATTTGGTCAAAGTCGGGACGACGCCCATTTTCTCAAACCCAAATTTCCAACAATCCCCCACATGAGTGGAAATTAATGCATGCATGAATGCAAACACGCAAACCAGTCCTCAAAAGACAATATTGCATTCGGAAAGGTAGCTTATGGCTTTGAACCTTCCGTAGTCAATACCATCGTACACTGGCGGCTTAGTGGAGTGGACGCACGCCTTGAACTAGTCCTCCACGGTGTATACCGAGTCAATGAAGATTAACACAATAATGTCTCAACACCGCCTCGTTTCTCGCGTTTTGTGTCCGTTTTGCCATGTACACCACTTTGGATTCATAAGTGTTACTTTGAGGCGACCCGCACTTCTCACTTATATATGTGATCTCCTATCCGAGTATCTGCCATACTCAACCTCAACGAGGTGTAGGAATCATTAAAAGTCAAATGACTTAGCCTCACCACAACTTTGGTGTTTCAACACTTGGTTTTGCTTTAGGGACGGGTTATAACATTGTCTCCAAGTGTTACAACAAAACCTTCATAGTTTAGTTTTCCCATGAACCAAGTTCTTGGGATCTCCATCATCATGGTTGGGTTACCACTATGATAGTTATTTTTACTTTGTGGACTTCAAGCCCATTCCCTTTAGCAATTTACCCAATTGATCTCGATTCGATCCCTTTTCACAAAGGATCGCCAAATGTCTTTTGACTTTACGTAGTCAATTGAAATCACACCATTTGAGATCAATTGTCTAACGGTATTATGTCTTCGACTTAATATGTCTAGACTTACCGTTATACATATTGCTCTGCGTGCCCTTCCAATAGCCGCTTGGCTATCAGGTGAATCATTACGGAAGGCACAGCTTCTTCCAACATAAAATGTCTTCTAGAAAGTTTCAAGCCACTGCTTCTTCACCGACTTTATCCAAAGCTATAAACTCGCATTCCATGGTGGACCGAGCTATACATGTTTGCTTCGTGGACTTCCACGATACCGCACCACCTCCAATGGTGAATATGTATCCACTAGTTGAATAAGAATCTTTCGAATCAAATCCAACTAGCATCACTATGTCCTTCAAGACTGTTTGGATATCTTGAGTAGTATAGCCCATAATCCAAGGTATACTTCAAGTATTTTAACAACCTGGTTAACGCTTTCCAATGCTCATGGCTTGGATTGCTCGTGAACCTACTCAACATATTTACAGGGGTAGGCAAGTCCGGACGTGTACAATTTGTGATGTACATCGACTACCTATTATACATGAGTATTCCATCCGAGCCACTGGTTTCGCTTTATTAGAAACCGATTTATACTTAAATCAATGGGTGTCTTTGATGGTGAATCATCAAAAGCATTGAATTTCTTGAGTACTTTCTCCACATAGTGGGATTGTGACAAGATAATTCCATCAGAGTTCTCGCGATTTTTATCCCAAGGATTACATCGAGGTCCCCATATCCTTCATGTCAAAGTTCCTCTTTAACATTCTTTTAGTCTCCATGATAGTATCATGACTCGCCCATGATTAACAAATCGCCTATATATAGACAAACTATGACAAATGTTTCGATGTCCCTTGACATATACGCATTTATCACACTCGTTGATTTTAAATCCATTTGACAACATCATATTGTCAAACTTAAGATGCCATTGTTTTGGAGCTTGCTTGATCCATACAAGGATCTTATTAACTTGCACACCTTTTTTTGGACCGGTGCAACAAACCCTTCGAGGTTGTTCCATGTAGATTTCAAAGATCTATCTCTCCATTCGAAATGTCGTCTTGACGTCCATCTCGATGAATCTACAGATTGTGCAAAGCGGCAATCGCAAGAAGCACCGAATAGACGCAATCCTCGTTCTTTTGGAGAATAGGTATCAAAGAAGTCATATCCTTCCTTTTGTTTAAAGCCTTTGGCTACAAGCCGTGCTTTATACTTATTAATAGTCCCATCTACTTTATACTTCTTCTTTAGGATCCATTTACATCCTAAAGGTTTATGACCGATGAGGATATCAACCAACTCCCAAGTATGGTTCTGAGAATGGACTCGATTTCACTATTGATAGCTTCTTGCCGAGCGGAGCATGGACCGCATAGAGTCTCTTTAATCGAGTTTGGCTCACCATCTAACATAAATGTTATGTAATCGGCCCAAGAGACTTAGCCGTCTTAGACCTCTTCTTTGCGTCTCCTGTTCTTCACTAATTGGTATTGAACCACTTGCACTTTCGTGAGTTCTTTTATTGGTACTCACTTCTAATTTTTCTCTACAAGGGTAGACATCCTCAAAGAATACATCATTCCTTGATTCGATTATGGTACCTTCATTTTAGGATTTTTCGACTTATGTATCATAAACCTATATGCACTACTTTGGTATGCATATCCCACAAAGACACAATCAATTGTCTTTGGTCCAATTTTAACTTGTTTTGGTTCGTATTGCTACCTTAGCCAAACACCCCCACACTTTAAAGTATTTATAAGAAGGCATGATTTTTCCACAATTCGTAAGGTGTCTTATTTTTCCCTTTAAGTGGTATTTTATTCAATATGTGGTTGGTCATTAAAACAACTTCCCCCACATATTGCAGGGTAATCTGGAACTTATCAACATGGCATTCATCATCTCTTTTAGAGTCCAGTTTTTGCGTTCAAAGAACACCGTTGATCGCGTGGTGAATATGGTGATGTTGTTTGATGAATTATGCCCGATCGGGTACATAGTTCTTCAAATGGGGCAACATATTCGCCACCTCTATCACTCCGAATTATTTTAATCCATTTTGCCAAGTTGATTTTCAACTTCATTTTTATAATTCTTAAAAGCCTCTAATGTTTCATCTTTGCTTCTTAACAAGTATAAGTAGCAAAACCTTGTGCAATCATCAATAAATGTGATGAAATATTTTTTACCACCTTTAGTTTGCACAAATTTTAGATCACACACATCAATGTGTATCAACTCTAAAGGTGAAGTGCTCCTTTCAACCGAATGAAACGGTAATTTAGCCATTTTAGCTTCAACACAAACTTCACATTTTCTTTGTGAGTTTTGGAGTAAATTAATTAATTCTAAATTTACCAATCTTTTTATAGCATTGATTTACATGTCCTAATCTAATATGCCATAAATTAGAAAGCACTCAAAGAATATAAAGCAGAAGAAGATTCATTCTTATTCATATTCTCGCCAAAACGGCAGACAATACTGATCATTACATTCATTTTGAACAATCCTTTTCTAGATAACCCCTACCAAGGAACTGTCCAAATTTGCTAAGTACAAACTTTTCGGACCAAAAACTAGTCTAAAAACCCATGGTTGACCGAACCCAAAACCAGATTTTTGCGGATGTCCGGGACATGCGCAAAGACATCCTTCGCCTTCAACTCCTTTCCCCGAAGTAAGCTTTAGCACCATCGTTCCAACGCCAAAGAACATCAAAAGAGGTGTGATTCCTCATATGGAGTTTTCTTCCGGTCGATGGGATGTATGAAGAGAATGCATCCTTATCGAAGCAGATACATGGCAAGTGGCACCGTGATCCACAAACCATTCTTTTGGGTTATCCACCAAATCGCTTCAAACACCACCACCGACATGTCAACTTCGGGTCGGCTCCCCTTTCTTCAACCACATTGGCATTGGACTGCGGTTTGGTTTTTTTTTCTTTTCTTCGACGGCGAGTCGCAAATTTTTGCCATATGGTTCGGTTTACCCGCAGATTGTAGCAAGCTCCATGGAATTTTCATTTTGCCGGTTTCTTGCCTTTATCATTAGGCCTTTTCTTCGAGTTACTTGACGAGCCGTGCTCCATCAAGTTGGCTTTTGACTCCATATGGACAAGCTTGGACTTAGAGTCAATCCTCCTATTGTCTTCCTCAATTCCGAGTTTGACAATCGATCCTCTAATCCCATCTCCTTTCGCTTATGTTTGAGATAATTCTTGAAATCCCTCCAACTTGGGGGCAATTTCTCAATCAAGGCGGCCACTTGAATGCTTCCGCAAAGCCATTCCTCGGCAGAGATTTTATGTAGAATCAACTGGAACTTCGAACTTGTTCCATCACGGTTTTAGAATCAACCATCACAAAATCCAAGAACTTACCGACAACAAATTTCTTTGTGCCTAGGATCCTCGATTTTGTCTTCTTCTCCAAAGAATCCCACAATTCTTTAGAGGATTTCACAAAGACAATACACATCAGAAAGTGCATCACTAAGTCCGTTTAGGACATAGTTACGCACGCAAAAAATCACCCGCCCCATGCATCAAACGCAAGCGCGTAGATTTCAAAGATTCGCTTTCGTTTCGTTCAAGAACAACAGGGAGCGTCCTCGGTCGATATTTCGCCGGACTCGAGTTAGTCAGGTCAAATAACATTTTTTTGCCGCCACTCTCAAGTCGAAACCCATGAATTTTTCGAGTTTTCACTTGGCAGGAGGGACGATCGGGGTTCTCGCTTTTGTGCTTGCCATCGATAAGTTCGTTAATTGCTTTGTGATTGTTGATTACAATGGTACAAAAATCGGGATGCCTTCAAAATGGCAAATTACGTAAAACAAAGATTACAAGAAAAATACTATCTATTACAACTTCTTCAAAAGAACTTTCGTGGTTTCGAGGAGTCGAGACGAATCTCTTTTCCGCAAAGCAATTACGTCGCTAGTGCTCACGCGGTTTGACGTATTGCTTCCAAAGATGAAACGACTTACGTCTTCTCGTGGTAGAAGCACCACTAACACGGAAGCACCTTCGAACTAGAAATGTGTCAAGATCAAGTTCTTGACTTAGTGCGAATGTAGAAAATAGCTTTTGAGGTGTATGAAATGCTATGAATTTTCTGTAGTAAAATGTGCAATGCACAACAATGATTTTATAGACAACCAACACCTGTAGGAGATAAAAAAGTAGTGGGCATTAGTCCAATTGTAACATCCCGGATGTTACGACCCACTACTCCATAATGACAAGTAGTGGGCTCTTTTGATGATCACTACCGTAGAGTTACTAACTAACCAACAGTCACACGAAACTGGACACCTACAATGTCCGCATTCATGGGCTTCAATCAACAATCACTCGAATACGGGCCAAGCCCATTTTCAAGCTAAGCAAAACTTTAGTGGACTGCGCACCCAATAGGGTCGGGCCGCCGCTAGTTTCAAGCCAAGCCCAAGCCCGCCCCAAGGCCGAGGCGGCGGGCGGCGGCGCGCGTGTGGCCCACTTGTGATCATCCACTTGTGTTATAATTTATACAACAAATAACACCTTCTAGTAAATAAACTAGGATAAACTATGATTTGTATTCCATGTGGGATACGGCAAAAACCTTTCATTTCCCTTTACATAAATTTATGTGGCTACCTTCATGTATTAATTTCTCACTCACCGAAATTCAGTTTTGAGAAATAAAAAATACTACGAACTTCTACTCGGAATGTAGATTAATAATATATAATTTAATTCCTCCAAAATTAAATTCTTAGCCACCGAAAATTTGGTCAAAATCGGGACGACGCCCATTTTCTCAAACCCAAATTTCCAACATATTATTCATGGGCCCTAATCCACCTATAACGTGTTAGAGTCGTATCATGTAAGAAAATGTTACCCAACATCCGAGCAACAAAAAATTCTGGTTTACCAACAAAATTTACCGATATACATGATTTTATCACTAAATTTTAAGTTACATACATAATACCTATAAAATACCGATGTAAAGGTCTGTCGTTATCTTTTATACATGTACAAATAGAGATAGAGATAGAGATATAGATATATGGATAGAGATAGAGAAAGATTTGTCTTAGAGTGTTTTATATTTAATTTTTATTTTGGCTTAAGAGTGGTTTTAGGTTTTTCATTTTTCTTATTTAGAAGTTATAACTGATATTATTAATTTCATAGTCATATGATTTGTGGTGATGAAGCCTAGAATGCCTGGATCAGAATCTATATCCTTAAAATTTGGTGAGTGTGGAGCATGAATATACAACCGAAACAGAATAACAATTAATACATCATAGATATTGCTCTGTACTTTCAATACAAATAATATTGTGCATATATATTCACACAAATACTAATCATAATTTTATTCGTACAACTATTTCCGAGTAAACCCAAAAAACTCTCTCTATAACACAAACCCAAGACACAAATATGTGCTTAATGTTGTTGGTATGCAAATCTGAACCAGCGCTAGCATTCGATCAATTTCCTAGTTGATTGTCTGAAGTTGTACAACTTCATTTCTGTATAAATTAAAGCTCTTGATAAATTGATGTACGTCAAAAACAAGGCATTTTTTTAGTCCTTTAAGTCGGACTGCTCGGATATTTTGTCCTTTATTTCTCTCGATTTTGATTTTGGTCCTTTTTCTGGTATAAGTTCGGATTTTTAGTTCTCCTACCGCCTGCAGTAGGTAACTCTTACCGGTTGAGCTGAGATGGAATTTATTTTTAACAAAACATTAAAATTAATTTTTTTTGCTGATGTGGATAATTGACTAGGAAATTTTTTGGAGGGAAACAAAACCATGCTTGTGGCACGTGACTTAGCAGTCAAAGAATAAGTCAATTATATCACACTTTACTCTCTAAAACCCTAAACCCTTGATCTTCCAAAAAACCCCCAAACTATAACATCATCCATCAATCATCAGGAGCAAATTTTTGAAAGAAATCAAAACAAAAACTGAAATAATTCGTTGAGCTCGTCGACATGAAGCCTAGAGATCCCGAAAATTTTGATTCACAACCGCCTGACAATGGTGAGTTTTTTATGATCTGAATCTTCTTTTTCCCCAACAAGCTCACTTTTTTTTTATGTTTATTTGTGTTAATGAGTACATGCTAATAAATCTTATTATTTTTAAACAAAAAGTTGAGTGGGAGACTTTAAATGTTGGGCACGATTTTTTGTCTGATTATTGCAATTATGATTCATGTTGTTGGTTGCTTTGTTTATTATGGTGGTGGTCTACCATTATTTTTTTTTATTAATTTAGTTGGTATATTTACTTTGTGTATTTTTTTTGTCAGAAGGAGATTTTAATTTGAATGACTATGTTGAATGGGGTATAAATCATGGTGATGTTGATGGTTTATTTGATGATGTTATTGAGGGAGGGAAAGATGTTGAGGCAGAGGGTGATAGAGAAGGGGCAGATGAAGTTGATAAAGAGACTCATAGTCTTGAGGACAGTGAATATAAATTAGGTTCTGATAGTGAAGGTGTAGATGATGACACATTATACCATGAGAATATAGATTTAGATGCTGAGTGGGTAGACAATCTAAGTGAGAATGATGGGCATAACCAAGGGCATGATGATGAGTGTGGGGAGGTTGGTGTCTTTGAAAGTGGAGATGACTATGCTAGTGGTAAAGACAGTGATGGGCAACATGCACCGGTTTTTAACACTGTCCAGCTATATGACCCTGTCTTTGAATTAGATATGGTCTTTAGCAACAAACATGAGATCAGAATGGCAGTGCATTCACATGCAATAAAGCAAAAAAGGAATTGCATGCAAAATGTGAAAATAGTGACTGTCAATGGAAACTTCATGCAATCAAACCTAAGAATGAAATAACATTTAAGATTAGGGAGTATTATCCTACTCACACATGTCCCCAAGCTTTCAATGTTAAAAATATGAAGTCTAATTGGTTGAGTGGGAAATACCTCCACAAGTTTAAGTCAGATCCTAATAGGAATGTTAGAGGTTTTAGGGTTGATGTGATGGAGGAAATTAGGTGCAATGTAACACATTATCAGGCATACAGGGCAAAAAGATTGGCATTGGAACAATTAGAAGGTGATTCAACTGTGCAATATGCTTTACTGTGGGATTATGCTGAAAAAATAAAAAGAACAAATCCAGGGTCCACTGTCATTATAGGAACATATCAGAGTGGTGGGGAGAACAGATTTGACAGAATGTATGTGTGTTTCTATGCCTTGAAGATGGGGTTTGTTAATGGATGCAGACCTTTGGTTGGGGTAGATGGTTGCCATCTAAAAGGGCCTCATGGGGGAGTACTTTTAACAGCTATTGGCTTTGATCCTAATAATAATATTTTTCCAATTGCATATGCTGTTGTCAATAAAGAAAATAGGGATACCTGGGACTGGTTTTTAACACTTTTCAAGCTTGATATGCACATTAAAAAATGACTATGAGTGGACCTTTATGTCTGATAAACATAAAGGTTTAATACAAGCTTTCCAAGAGGTATTTCCTAATGTTGAACATAGGTTTTGTGTAAGACACGTGCATAACAATTTCAAAAATGCTGGGTTTAAGGGTCAAGCTTATAAAATCGCAGTCTGGAGAGCAGCTAAGGCCACAACTATTAATGACTTTATGAGGAGAATGAGTGATCTGAGGGGGATGGATCAGAAGGCATATGAATGGTTCAATGATAAACCCCCACATCAGTGGAGTAAGTCACACTTTTCTTGCCATCCTAGGTCTGACATGTTACTAAACTTATGTGAAACCTTCAACAGTAACATTTTAGATGCTAGGGGGAAGCCTATTCTATCTATGATGGAGTGGCTACAAGAGTATATGATGAGAAATGCAAAGAAAACAGAGAGACAGATGCAAAAAAAAAATGGAAGTCAAAATTGTGTCCTAGGATCAAAAAAATACTTGAAAATAATGTAGAAAAGTGTGTTGAATGTATGGTTGTTAAGGCAGATGATAATCATTATCAAATAAATTGCAATGATGGTAACAAATATAGTGTGGATTTGGAGAAAATGACTTGTGGTTGTAGGAAATGGGATTTAACTGGAATCCCATGTAAGCATGATGTATGTGACATCATAAGCCAGGGGTGGAATCTTGAAAATTATACCAATAGTTGCTACTTTGTGGAAACTTATCATAAGGTATATGAGCCAGTGATTATGCCCATAAATGGTAGAAATGAGTGGCCAAAATCAGATTTTATTCCTATACAACCACCAAACTTTGGACGACCTGCTGGTAGGCCTACTAAGGTAAGAATAAGAGAACCTGATGAGTTGGTTCAGAAGCAGAAAAAAGGAGTAGGGGCATGCCAAAGCAAAAACATCCATACAAAATTAGAAGACAACATAGTACATTAACATGTAAAAAATGTGGTGGAGAGGGACACACTAAAAGGTATTGTCCTAGCATTAGTGAAGCAAAAAATGCAAGCCAATGTGAAGAGTGCAGTCAAATTACACAAGCTGAAATATCCCAAAGACCCACAAAATTACAGGTATTATAACAGTTTATAACTTGATATGTGTTTTTACCATTTTAATTCAATCTTTGATGTTGATTTAAATTTACTTTCATAGGTGAGGAGGAAGAACACATGTGCTATTACCAACCAAGAACTAGGAACTTCATTGAAAGGAAAAACAAATGTATCTCAGACAATATTTAGCACCCCTACTGAACAGGTGAATGAAGCTATACCAAGAACCATGTTCTTCTTTAGTAATATTTTTTGGCAATATTAACAATTTTAATTAATATTTTGAACAGTGAATGAAGCTATATCGCACTTTTGAAAGGCCACTTAGAGTCGCACCAAGAATGTATGATCAACTCCGGATGCAACAAGAAGGTCCCCAAACTCTAGCGAAAAAAATGTAAAAGGAGACATGAAGATGTGTCACTTTCCAACTTAGCAAAGCAACATTATTGGGAAAGAATGATTCACCTGGGGGAGTCAATGACAAGGGGAAGAAACCAATATAGTGATTTTGAGATGTTTACATTTTTGCTAGATGGTTAAAACAATGTCTAAACTTCAAATCATTTTGTATGACTTCAAGTTGGATGTTAGGCAAATGTTATGACATTCTGACTTTATTTTGGACAAATTTGTTCTCATTTTTACTTTCAGTGAATTTTAGATATGGTTTCAATATGGTTCATTTTGGTTTCATTTTGACCATATTATTATTCAAAAAGATATGTAACAGGTAAATGCACCCATAAAATACATCAAAAATACAAAATTGAACTTATTAGTAGAGGGAGATTGTATAATAGAAAATTCACCAAATACAAAAAACAATCCAGTGGAATTGATATACATATTACTAAACACCCATAATCTTAACATTTGCTGAAATCTAAACTTAGCTAAAGGCTTAAACTAACTAGCCCTACATTGTCAATTTCCCTCCACCAACACAATAAGCGTTTTTAGAAAATCATCCATAAAATCGAGAAAATCATCCACGAGATCATGAGTAACAGTTTCAGCTGATTCTTCTCTTTTTTCCAATTTCTTCACTTCTTCATCAAGAGTTACTATTTTGCGTCGCAAATTCGGAATGATATTCATTGCCCTAGAGCACATAGGTGGATCTTCCCACGCAAAGAAATTGCACCCACCTCTATGCAATTATTGGGCAGAACCTCCTTAAATTAAGATCAATAAATAAATAAATAAAATTAAACAAAAAAGTAAAATAAAATTCACTTTCCAATCTAAGCATCCATGAAATCTTCTCCCTGGATTATCATTTGTCCATGAAGTGCGAAGTTGAGCTCTTTTTCCACATTTGCAATACAATAAACTGGGTGAAGAAACTGAAGACATGATTTCTTCAATTCTCAAGCTGATCTTGGTACTCTTTGGAGTTTGGAGAAGAAATGAAAAGTTTACTTTGGAAAATGGGGGACAAAATTATGTTAAGAATATTGTTTCCCTCCATTTTGCCATGCATGGTTTTGTTTCCCTCCAAAAATATCCTAGTCAATGGTCCACATCAACAAATAAAATGAATTTTGATGTTTTGTTGAAAAAGAAATTCCACCTCAGCTCAACCAGTAAGAGCTACCTGCTTCAGGCGGTAGGAGGACTAAAAGTCCGAACTTATATCAGGAAAAAGGACCAAAATCAAAATCAAGAGAAATAAAGGACGAAATATCCGGAAAGCGATCCGACTTAAGGACTAAAAAAAAATTGCCTCAAAAACAATCACCACAATAGCATATTTCAATATTAAATTAAATAGGACAAATACACATGTTATTGTTTAACCATTATTAATATACATGTGCCATTACCTGACGATATGTGACAGAAGTGAGATTAAATTCTTTGGTACGTGTTTTATCCAGCTCATTCCGTTGCGAAGTTCTGAATCAATGGATTATTTAAATCTGTTTAGATTTAAAATTTTGTTTTAGATCTATAGGCTTGTAATTGTTTTACATTTGATGTTGTAATCAGTTGTAAGTTTCTTCTGTTTTCTAAATAAAATTCATTTTGACTCAAAAAAAAATGTTGTCCTTGCAAATAAATCTAATTGGAATTAAATGTGCACTAACCTTTTGAACCAAATTGCACCACTCATGACTTGAGTTCCGCATCATTCCATGATGAATATATATTAACATAAAGGTAAGTCTCGAGTGTTACAAATTCAGATTTTTTCAATCCATCCTCTTCGATTTGCTTTGCACAAGTCACGGCTAAAGGATTGCAGTCAACTACTTCGAGGATGCCAAGTGATTTACCAAGTTCCGGAGGAATCTCTTCTAATTTGTGATTTTTAAGGCTTTAGCACTTGAGCAGGGAAGCATTTAGGCGGATTGTCAAAGGCACTGATCGTATCTTCAATCATAAGAATCTCAAGCCGCTTGAACATGTTACAACGAACCTCCCATTTTGGGCCTTGAAAGGCATAAAGATCGCAGTTTGAGCACTTCAAGTTTTGGCAATGAACCAATCACCCTCATATCTTCCCGGGGATATCCAAACCTTGGCCAAACACAACTTTCTCGAGATATGATTGGAAAATCATGAGACGAGGAGGTCGTGCAACAACTCGGGACTAAAAGTAGGATTCATGATGATACATTTGAGTGATTTTAGTTTATCGCAATAGGAAATAAGATCAAAGGGATAACGGGTTCGAGAGCGGCGCACCAATTCAATTTGAATTTCTAACTTTTTCAGACAGGAGTCCTTCAAGTACACCTTTTGTTAAATTGTGAGCGCTCACACATGAAAGTGTTAAGAGGTTTGGTAAGTGGCCCCCACAAGGATCTGGTAGTCGCTTCCCATGACCAAGATGTTTTAGTTCTTTCATATTCCAAATCTCCATCGGCGAGAAATGATTGAGCTTCAAAGGATTTGATGCTCATATATCGACTTGACAATCAAGAATCGGAAGGTTCCAAAGTTTGGATATTGAAGAATGGATGTGTCCATTAAAAGTGAGGGCAAGGTATTTTAGTTGGACTAGTGTTAATACTTCAATTGGAAACTCGTAGAAACGATCAGAAGAGCATCTAGTATCCGAGTAATCTCAAACGGACAAAAATATTGGTATTGGATATTGATGTGGTGGACCGATTGCATAGGAGAGAACGTGCAGTTGAAATTGAAGACACTGAGTTGTATACATCTTTGATGTTGAATAAAACGTTATTGTGGATGCACAATCTACGATGGCTTTTTATACGTTTTGCTATTCCATCAACATAACTATTTATGACATGGAAAAACTTATTTTTTTCAGCCTCTCTTTTGCAAAAGTGCCAGAAGGAAGAATGGAGACGGCTAGTTTTAATTTCATAACTAGAGATTGTGGGATCAGTCACTAGAAGACTATTTGAATCAAATACCTCCAAAAATTCCTCCAGACTTGAGCGTTTGACCATATGTGGTTCAAGAAATCCCTCGGTACTCCACAACATGATGAGCTTGGATGTGGGAATCTCATTTTTTTGAGGGAAAACTCCCATATAAAGAAAGCATGCTTTTAAATGTTGAGGTAAGTAATTGTAGCTTGGGTGTAGTACCTTTGTGATATGATCATACGCGTCCATAAAAATTGAATTTTTTTCTTCTGCTACCATGTTCCAGTACTCGAGAGTCTTCTCGGCTTGGGATAGGAGGTCAGCAACCATGACAATTGTTAGAGGGAGACCTTCACATTTCTCGGCAATCCTTTTTCCAGCTTTCTCAAGTTGGGGAGAGCACAACTCCCCACCAAACACCTTCTCACGAAGAAGATCCCAACTTTCTTCTTTGTTCAGGAAACGCATTGGATATTTAGTATAATAGAGAGCTGCATCTTTTACCCTAGTTGTCAGCAAGAATCGACTACCATTAGTGTCTTCTGGAAGTAACCTTATCAAGCCATGCCAAGCCTCTCCATTCCATACATCATCTAACACAATGAGATATCGCCTACCCTTCAAACATGTGTGCAAGTACTTGGCTAAACTCGTATCTCCTTCTTTAAGTATATTTTTATCAAAGTTAGGATTGACTTGGGCTAGAATACCTTGCATGATTTCCTTCAATTGAAGTTTTTGGCCAACATTGACCCACACACGAATGTCGAAATATTCGACAATCGATGGATCTCCAAAAATTTTCTTAGCAAGAGTAGTCTTACCAATGCCTGCCATCCCTATTAGCGAGACAATGTCTATTGTACATCGCCACTCTTGCAAAATATGATTTTTGATCCTGCGAAATTCATCAGCAAATCCAACCATTTTCCCACCAAAATCACTTCTTGATTGAACAACATCATCTTGTTCCGGCAACATCAATGGATCGCGTAATTCACTAGCGTAATAATCCTCCTTCAACTTCTTCACCGTCTGACAAAACGAATCGACATCTTGGTTTACTTCCTGCAGGTCCAGCGTGAATGATGATGGACGGCTCTGATCATGGGATAATTGTGAAATGAATTGATTTGACGTGTGAGATTCAATCACATCTTCTAATTTATTTGATGCCTCTCTGATCTGTCCATCAAAAGCATTGACCCTTTCGATGAATTCTTGTAAGGATTGAACCTCCTTGTATGCAAATTCTATGGTTTGTTTACATGATGGGGGAGAAATTGAAATATGGGAAGAATTAATAAGGTGATGTATTGTGTTTTTAAGAGAAATCACAGCAGCATAAGCCATTTCGGACAATTTCAATAAACTAGACAACTCTTTAGCAAAAGCACCAATTGTTGAACATTGTTAGCTAGACTATTGGTATAAAGAAGACTGGCTTCCCAGAGATGTGAAAATAAGTCAATTGTAAGAAATGATTAACATTATTAAATTGGTATTGAAATGGCCAAAAGTATAGAACACAGCTGGCCACTAGGGAAATTTAATTTAAAAGTGATCAAGGAATTAATAGTTATAGCAAGTTGCAGTTTTTTTTTTTTTTTCAATCAATGAGAAAATGATTATATTAATAATCACTTAGTAGTTAGCACTTAGCAGTTACGACCAACAGCAAGTTGCAATTTCTTAATTATAAGTTTTACTTGGACATAGGAACCTGACATTGTTTATATTTATTGGGTTGATACAAGAAATAAATTAAATTGGAGTTGGTGATATTATTGTATATTAAGCACCGAAATTCGTGTTTTGGATTAGCAAGTGTCGAGTTGAATGATTTTTATTAGGGATGTCAATGCTGGAGCAAGGCGAAGCGGGGATAAAAAAATATTCATATATCATAAAATATACAATAATTTAAATAAAGATGAAATAAAAATAGGACAAGAAACAAGAAAGTAAATTATTATGAACTTGTAATATATTTGTTAAAATTATCATTTTTAATGCATATATATTGATATATATTAGGTACATAAAAATTACATCAAATATATTATATATGTAAATGCATATTATTTATAAAAATTTGTTAATGCATATTATTTATTATTTTGTTTTGTTAATGCATATTATTTATAAAATTATCATTTTTTTGTTAATGCATATTTTTTATAGAAATTATTATTTTTAATGTATATATGTTGCATATAATATTAGGTACATAATAATTACATCGTAAAATATATTATATATGTAAAACATATATTAAAGATATGTAGAAAAATAAAAATATTAGACAGGTGGGTATCCGCAGACAAAAGTGATACCCATGAGCACGCCGCCTTGCCCCGTCGCGGTGGACAGACGAGGCGATCCAAACATCATGAGTCTGGGCAGTCAAGGCGGATATTGGAAAACTTTTATTGGTAAATATGAACGTTTGTCAAAAATTGATTGCACTAATATGCCCTCTTATTGGATTAATTTTATTGGTAAAAACGTAGGTCACTATTTATGATAAATTTTGGGGTAAATTTAACAAGATAACCAAATTTGAGAAGAAAAAATAGCAAAGAATACTACTCTTCCATAAAAAACTCTTTTTCTCTCTTAGACAAAATAGTCTCTCCAATGAAAATTCGGTTTACCAAAAGAATGTCACCGATATAAATAATTTTATAACTAGATTTTACAATTATATACAAAATATACGAATAACGATGTAAAGGACTCTCGTTCTCTTCTCCTATGGAAATTCATTTTTGTTTGTAAATGACGTTTTCCCATTAAAATTTATAAAACAGATGGGGCTTTTTAGTCCAATCATTTTTTCACAAAATATTGTCACTTTCGTACATGTAGAGTAGGTATGACAATGGGACGAGACGTACCTAAAGACTTAAATCCATTCCATGCCTAGAACAGACGACAGCCGACCATCACGGGTCGCGGGGTGGGGCTGGTCGACCAATTCTACCCTATTTTAAATTAAACTAAATACAAATAAAATAAAAAAATATATTTATAAAATATTCTTTACAAAAGTTGGTATTATCAATTTATAAATGTTAGATATAATATAAGAATACATAACAAGATAAGTTACAATATATAGTATGTATACAAAATATATATTAAAATATATTTAAAAAGTAAAGGTTCTAGGCGGAGCGGGGTAGATATACGAGACTAGCCCCGCCCCGCCCACCGCGGGCTGGGTGACGGATGACCCAAACGGGCTGAGCAAGTCGGCACAGAGCGGAGTTAGAATTGCCATCCCTAATGTAGAGATAGAGATAGAGGTATAGATAGGAAAGATTGGGCTAAGAATGTTTATTTTTAACTTTTATTTGGGCTTAGAGTGTTTTTAGTTTTTCATCCAGAAGTTATGACTGATAAACTATTAATTTCAATTATTTCATAGTCATAAGATTTGTGGGTGAAGCCTAGAAAGCCTGGATCAGAATCTATATGCTTATATAAGCCCATATCAAGTGAGTGTTGGGCATGAATACAATTGAAACAGAATATGGCCCAAGACTAAAGGCCCATAATATCCGAAAGAGTGGTCCAGCAATGATTAAATTTCAATTGTATCTCTTGATTCTGTGCTCTTTCGCAATTGGATGTGGGCACGTAATTCTGATATTTTGGCCTTGACATTCGTTTCATCAGCAGCGAATTTTGGGCATGTTTTTGGGGAGCATATATTATCTTAGTAGTATATCCAATAAGTATGTTATACCCGGTAAATAATATAATAGTTTTTTTTTTAGTACAATGGGGGAGTTTGGGGAGGGAACATACGCACTCGTATGAGATCGAACCCAGGTTATTCGCCCTTACAACACACGTCTCAACCACTGGATCACAAGGGTGATCTCATATAATAGTTAGTTGAATGTGCGTCAAATATTTATATTACATCCGAAAATATATATAGTGAATGATAAATATTGCATCCAATGTTGAGAAATAAAATATTTGTATGGTATATGCAAAATAGCGGAGGGTCGGGGGAACTCGGGCCCAGTCCCCCTTTTAAAAAAAAGAAATTCTCTTAGTTTTTTATCTAGCCCATCCAGTAATGTTCCGGCCACGCCATTGGACATATGTGTACCAAGACATATACACCAGTGTGAACATCCTCAACACCGTAACCAAAAAGACCTCAATTCTCATTAGGAGGTCGAACGAGGACATGTGGAAGTTTGGGGTGTAATATCCCGTATTTTTCAATTATTATTATATGAATTATAATTTTATTAATCGAAAAATAAAATTTTAATTAGCCACATTTAATAGAATTTCGAGTTATGAATTTAGAAGGACTCAAACTTAATTAAAAGAATATGAAAGGTGAAGGGTTATAATTTTTAATGTAAGAACTTAATTCTCAATTATAAATTCTAATTCAACTCTATAAATTGAAAATTTCCCTTTACAAACTTCACCCCATTTCTCTAAAATCAGATTCAAGAATCGAGAATCAAGAGGATTAGAATAGTCGTTTTAGTTACTGACGCGGATTAAATCGAGTTGAGGTGGGGATATTTTTTATTCAAGTATTGTTTGTCATTATTAAATATTTCGTATATGTGTTTTCGTTTATGTGCAACGTGGAAAGAGGAAATCATGTTAGTCGAGAGACCGTAGTAAATAGTCCGGGATCAAAAGAATCCTCGGGGTAGCCCAAAGATTATAAAAGAATCGACCAGTCGAGAGAAAATTATAAAGGAAAAATTACATGTTGAATATTTACGATTACGCCTATTGATGTATTTAATTATGACAAACGTGTCCCCACGGAGCGAGTTGAAAGCTCACCCAATTTTTATTAAAACTTTTCAGTTGAGGAGCCCGAGCGAGGATTGGAGGCGGTGGATGCAAAGTCAACGATTTTTATTTAATTTGAATTTTTAGGAACCCTTATTTGTTAATTAATTTGAGTACTTACTGTTAATAGTTAGTATTTTAATTTTTTTAGAATAAATGTTTTGGTTTGAATTAAACTACTTTTGTTTATTTGGAAATTCTTTTTTTGAATTATAGGCAATGTTTTATAAATTATGTTCTTTTATAATTCTTTTATTGAATTACTTGTATATTTGAAAATCGGGGTCGTTCCAAGTGGTATCGGCGGCAGTCTAGGTTACGTAGACTTGAAAAAATATCTTTTCAAGTTGTAAAAGAAAATTATCTAGTGACATCCACCTCCACCATATCTCGTCTGATTCCTCAGGTACACAATTAATTATGTCACGCTATTCATTTATTCATTAAATATTTTTTATTATCATATTTTAAAAGTACATTTTATAAATTTAAGTCATCATTTTTTAAAAGCATTATTGCACGTGTACTTTCAATATTAGACAAGAATTCCCCGTGTAAAAAAAATGATGACGCTATTTTCTATGAACTTTGTTAAATGCAATGAATTTCGAGGACGAAATTTTTTTTTAAAAGGGGATAGTATATAATATCCTGTATTTTTCAATTATTATTATATGAATTATAATTTTATTAATCGTAAAAATATAATTTTAATTAGCCACATTTAATAGAATTTCAGGTTATGAATTTAGAAGGACTCAAACTCAATTAAAAAGAATATGAAAGGTGAAGCGGTTATAATTTTTAATGTAAGAACTTAATTCTCAATCATAAATTCAGAATTCAACTCTATAAATTGAAAATTTTCCTTTACAAACTTCGCCCCCATTTCTCTAAAATCGATTCAAGAATCGAGAATCAAGAGGATTAGAATAGTCGTTTTAGTTACTACATGGATTAAGTAAAACCGGTTGAGGTGGGGATATTTCTATTCAAGTATTGTTTGTCATTATTAAATATTTCATTATATGTGTTTTCGTTTATGGCAACGTGGAAAGAGAAATCATGTTACGAGTGAGGTAGTAAATAGAGTGCAGGATCAAAAGAATCTCGGGGTAGCCCGAAGACTTATAAAAGAACCCGGGTCGGGAGGAAAATTATAGAGGAAAAATTACATGTTGAATATTTACGATTACGCCCTATTGAAGTATTTAATTATGACAAACGTGTCCCCGAAATGAGAGTTGAAAGCTCACCCAATTTTTATTAAAATTTTCGCGGTTGAGGAGTCAGAAGCGAGGATTGGGGCGGTAGATGCAAAGTCAACGATTTTTATTTAATTTGAATTTTTAGGAAACCTTATTTGTTAATTAATTTGAGTATTTCTTGTTAATAGTTAGTATTTTAATTTTTTTTAGAATAAATGTTTTGGTTTTGAATTAAACTACTTTTGTTTATTTGGAAATTTTTTGAATTATAGGCAATGTTTTATAAAATATGTTTTTTATAATTCTTTTATTAAATTACTTATATTTTTGAAAATCGGGTCGTTACACGAGGCTACCTTGTCCCCATGAGCAATACAACAGTGGCCTTGAGGATTGTTGAATACAGCCACTTTATGCAACAATCATTAAAGATGATGACAATATACACAGAAACAAAGAACAGGAAGCATGTGCATATCTTTCCTTTTACTTGTGACCACAGCAATTAGTAGTAGCCAAAACCATAAAGAAATACTTCAGTTTATTACAACCACAGTAACATTAAATGTGTGTGACATGGATCACTACAAGCCACAAAACATGGAATTTGTTTTTTGTTTTGTATGTATATGTATGGGGGTAAATTTTAGACAATTTTAGGTATCTAACTACCCATCATGTGGAGATGTCAATGACCCATCTTTATTCCCTTCCATAGTACGTGAATGAACACCCAAAGTATTATCACATGCTACCATTTAGTTCCACTCAAAAGTAATATGCAACAAATGTTGCCCCCAGGGCATGGCCAGGAGTGGTAAGAATTTAGGGTGATGCGAGTGACATTCTCAAGAATCTAAAATATTGTGGGGAGTGCATTCGGGAGACGAATGCTTGTTTTTCCCCTTAAACTTGCAAGAGTTCACGATTAGTCAGTGAACTGACCATGATCTAGATTATCAAAAAAAAATATATGCAACAAATGTTGGGGCTATGTTTTAATTCGGCATTAAATGTAGGACTAATTAATTGTAGGAACACGAGTCGTCTTCTATTAGTGTTAGACTGATAGCCTGCAGACGGGCTATATTCAATATGTCATCATGTGCTTTAGCATCAAAATTCAAAGGACATAACGGGATAAGGGGCGTAACATGTGATTTGGTGCATGAATCAATTTGAAATATGTGCCGAAT
>JABTTQ020003330.1:0-107800 GCA_016081115.2 Rehmannia glutinosa
AAAATGATTCATCATGTTAGGAATTGGAGGTATATTTGAAGTTTCAAAGAGGTAAAAATGAAAATAGAGGAAAAATTCTCACCTTACTTGGTAATTTTCGACCACCTTAGAGTTTTTTTTTTTTTTTGGAAGTGTTTTGGGTGTGTTCTTGTTCAAGGATGAAATGAAGAAGGTTGGAATGTTTGATTAGATAGAGGAAGAAAATTGGATTCCCCTAAATCCTAGTGGCCGTATGGTGCTTGTAGGAGGATAATTCCTTGTCTTGGACAATTGTTTATTTGTCATTGAATTGTTGGAGGAAAAACAAAATTGGATCCCACCTAATCCTAATGGCCGAAAGGTATGGTTTGTAGGAGGATGATTTGCTTGTCTTGCTCAATTGTTTATTATCATTGGATTAATGGAGGAAAGACAAAATTATTCCCCTATATATGGAGCTATAGCCGAAAGTTGAGGCAAGGATTATATATATATATTTGATTTTTTGTTTTTTTTTTAAACAAAGGTAGGTATATATATGTGATTATATATATATATAAATATATAATATAGAAATATAAAAATATGGATGTCAAATAACAAAATTATATATATATATATATTTTTGAATAAGGTGAAATATTTGGAGAAGGATTGAAATGTACTCCTAAATTATCGAGGTCCAATATTTCTAAAGTCGTAGTCAATCGATCAAGTATTAATACTAGAGAAGGAATTAAAAATCATTAGGCTCGAAAATGAGAAAGGCGTAATTGGCGTGGGAAGGAATACATAAATAAGAATCGGGTCACGTTTCATTAATAATGGGTTCGGGTTACTTAACTAAATAAATAAATCACTAAACAACGTCGTATCTCACGTCGCTAAAATTCGGGCGTCACATTCACCCCTCCTTAAAAGAATTTGGTCCCCAAATTCCTCTTAAAATATTTCCGGGTATTGTCATCGCATATCGTCTTCAAATTTTTTTTTTTTTCCATTACGTCCCGGTAAGACCTCAATGGTGAATTCAATTTCCATATCGGAAGGAAGGGCGGTGAGTCCTTGTGGAAATACATCCGGGTATTCGACACTATAGGCACGTGGATTTGAGCCTCTACTTTAGGTTTGTTAGTTACAAATGCCAAGTATCCACGTGCCCACTTTGTGATTGCTTTCCTAGCCTTTAATGGCGAGAAATGGTTGGAGCCATCTTGACTCGTGCTCTTCCGATAATTCTACTATAGGCTTTCCAGGTTCACATAACTTAATAGTCTAATGATGACAGTCCATTTTGTGCATGATATGTAGACAACCAATCCCTACCAAAATTAACATCATACTCGGGATATAGGCAACAAAATCAAATCAACAGGAAATGTCACATCACCAATCTTTATTTCGCATGCCTTATACATAACATCCGTTATTTGGCTTGCGCCCATGGAAGTTGATACTTCTAAGCATATAGGCATACGCTCCATGCATGTACAAACATGTTGTACGTAATGTGGTGCAATAAATGAGTGTGATGACCGGGGTCAAATAGCACTTTAGCATAATGGTTAGATACTAGAAGCGTACCTTCCACCACATTGGTTAGCCGGGAGCATCATGTCCCGCCAAGGCAAATACTCGGGCTGGTACCCTCG
Source organism: Rehmannia glutinosa (assembly GCA_016081115.2). Lineage (NCBI taxonomy): Eukaryota > Viridiplantae > Streptophyta > Magnoliopsida > Lamiales > Orobanchaceae > Rehmannia > Rehmannia glutinosa. Next base: position 1,632 of record JABTTQ020003330.1, read on the forward strand.
CTGGTTATTCGGTCCATTCTAGATTTATGAGGTGGTATGAGTTTGTTTTCAGGTGTGGAAATCATTGGGCGATCACGTAGTTGATGCTGATCATTTTGCCACATTTCAGGCATTTCCCTTGTTTACGCCAACACGATCCGGTGTATGTCGGCTTGCGGCGGTGAGAGCAAGTTATGCTTTGCACATGATGTTTCCGTTGTTAGTCGATCGGTTCCACCCCTTTGTAATTTTGTAGACGGTCCGATTGTTTTCTCAATTATAGGCCTCTTTGATCCACGATGCCTTATTTTGTTGAATTTGCCCGATTCGGTTCAAACCCGTTTCTACACGAGGAAAGCCTAACCGCGGCCAGTATGTATCCATTTCCACTTTGTCAATAGTTGTTTTCAGAGATCTAATCTCAATCCTCGAGTAAATTTATACAATTTGTCCGCCTCAGTACTTATGGAGCCCAAAGCGTACTTTGACAGTCGGTAAAATTCCGATTCGTACTGGGCCACGGTCATACTCCCCTGCCTCAAACGGTGAAATTCGTCACGTCTCGCTTCTCGGACAACTTGAGGAATGTATTGGTCCCTGAATTCTGACAGAAAATTGTCCCACGTCCTTCGGGTTCGGTCTTGTTCCCACCTTCTCTCCACAGATTTCCACCAATCACGAGCGGTGGATTCCAATCGAAATACCGCTAAGGTAAATTGTTGTTCCCCGGTATATTGTAGGGCAGCAAAAATGTTTTCCATTTGTTCAAGCCAATCCTCAGCCTTGGCATCGTCCGGTTCCCCCCGGAAGACGGGTGGATCAAAACGCAAGAATCGTTCCAACACCCGATCATGTGCTTCCCGCACCGGTTCCTGCACATTGCGGTTTTGACCAGTTTGTTGTTGCAAGAATAGTAAGATCTGTTGAAGGGCTTGTGCAGTCAGATCGAGCCCAGCAGCTGGGGGTGGTGGTGGAAGTTCGGGCGATGGATTTCTCTCCTGCGGAGGGTTAAGGTTTTCCCGCATCCACGTTACGTGGTCTCCTCTGCCTCTTTGACCACCATACGTGTTTAGAATAATTAGCATCCACTTACTTATGTAGATAAAATTATGAGTTATGGTACAACAATTAATGATTTATAATATCTAATTTAACGAAGCAATTATTAAGGAATTATTTGTTATAAACTATCGATAGTGGTGATTCCCATTACGAAGTGAAGGGTCTATCTAGGTTAGCTCGGTGTAAGTTTCTTCTTACAAACCGAGCTCGATACCACATCTTGTCACGCCCAAAATGGAAGCCATGACCTGATTTACCAACTTATGCCGGTTTACCAAGCCGGCTTATTTATCCTCCTACATACGTCAATAGAAGCGATAAAATCCGGACTAATTATAAATAACGGAATAACTAAGTCGAGTATGGTTACAAGGAATCCAGGAAAAATAAAAATACAACATAATAATTGTTCTTAGGGTCCTACGCCCGCTTAATACATTAAATAAGTTCAAAGTCTAAATCATCACAAATAAAATCCATCGTCTTAATAAAGTCCATAATACAATACATAACTAAGCTACGTCTTGAGATCCATCGTCGCCATTGTCCCGATACAACTCTTCATCCTCCGGTTGATAAAAGAGGTGGGGTGAGAACAAAAATTTCGGTAGGTGGGTCTTTGGTGTCGAGTGGAAAGTGTGGCTCGTTTATGCACGAAAAATCATTTCATGGAAAACAATGTATGATGTACATATGACTTTGTCTCGTTGTTTGTATAAAGATTTTCGATTAATCCTTATGTTAGATTGGTCGAGAATCAGTCAAACACTATTAATATTTTATTAAATTTACTTCCACTTTGAATTGGATAAAGCGAAGCAAATTATCCCACTTCCTTGGATAAAGCCGAAGCAAATTATCCCACGTCACTTGGATAAAAAGCAAATTATCCCATCATCACTTGGATAAAGCCGAAGCAAATTATCCCACATCACTTGGATAAAGCCGAAGCAAATTATCCCACTCGGATAAAGCGAAGCAAATTATCCCACTTCACTTGGATAAAGCGAAGCAAATTATCCCACATCACTTGGATAAAGCGAAGCAAATTATCCCACTCGGATAAAGCGAAGCAAATTATCCCACTTCACTTGGATAAAGCCGAAGCAAATTATCCCACACCACTTGGATAAAGCCAAGCAAATTATCCCACATCACTTGGATAAAGCTGGAAGCAAATTATCCCACTTTAAATTTTCACTTTACTTTCCACTTTCATTCTCAACTTCACTTTCACTTATCATTTCACTTCACATTTCATTTCACTTTTCACTTCACAACATTTAATTTCACTTTACGTGCACTTAAATTTTCACGTCATCGAAAAATTTGATAAAATAGTTAGCAAGTCCGGAGTGATCTTGGTCACATGATCTCGGTATTTATTTCAAAACAAAACTCGCGGTCTAGTTATCGGGCGGATAATCTAGCCGGTTTTAATATTCGATTCGCGCATTACGTTCAAGCTCGGTATTTTTATTAGCTAAGTACAAAAAATTATATCTTAAAATTTTTATAAGGTAACCAAGTTAGAAAATATCAATTTCAAGGTCCTTAGCAAATTTTAAAATAAAAATCATTTTTATTAAGGAAAAATATTCTCTTGCCGGCTTTTAAAATTCGATAAGTTTCAATTCCGGACTCGTAAAAGGGTGAGGTCAGTTCCAAAAAATTATAAATTCCCAGAGGTTAAAATTTTTCAGAGGCTCGAGACAGATTTTATAAAATTTGCAGATTAGTCCTCTAGTTTCCAAAAATTTCGATTTTTGACTTGATATTTTAAAATTTGTTAACTCTTAAACCGGGAAGGATTTTGAGGTGATTCTAATTTTAAAGAACTTCTTTGGACAGTAATAAGTTGTGGTAAAAATAGTTTTAAAAATTTCGAAAGTTAGGTACCTCATTTTCACAAATTACAATTTTGGCCCAAAAGCGATTTTTGTCGTTAAAGGCTCGTTTCAAGTCGGATGGTTATGAAATTTGAACTAAAGGTTCAAAATATCATATTAAATAAATCTGCAAGTTTTCGAGATACCTTGACTGCCCCAGCTTTAAAATTACAGTTTTAGTCCTTTAAGTTTTACAATTTTACATTTTGATATCAAACTTGTTCCTTATTGTATTTTCTTGCCGGAAGGGGTCCAAATCTTTCAAGTCACTTCATATATGAAATTTATAGATTATTGGGTCCAATATTTCGAATTTTCAGAGGTGGTCTTCACAGTTTTTCATATTTACTCTTTTGGCCCAATATTTCACAATAATTGCAAAAATAACCCAAGCAGAATTTTCTTGCACAAGTTGCAAGTCCAGAATTCAATAATATATAAAAACTTATTTTAAACATTTCTAAAATATATTTGAACATTCATAGCATCATAAATCATAAAAGCAAATGATGAGCAATTTTATCAACAATTTATGCAAGAAAAATATCATACTCATCTTTTTATTTTCAAATTTTATTAAAACATAAATATCATAAATACTTGATAAAATTCATAAAATATCATATTTTCACATGAACATGCATTTTTGTGCACTAGTAGAAAGAATGATGCGATTTTTGTAGAAATAATTTTCACCCACCTCGTAGTAGCTTTTCGGGTTGTGGTTTAAAATGGAGATCTTCTTAAGAATCCAAGCTCTTGGTTCTAACTCTCAAAGTTCAGTCCCTAAATTTCAATATATCCATAGTTTGGTGTTAAAATTGAGGTCTCAAGTCCAAGGAAAATATCTTAAAATAAATGGGTTAATTTTTACCTTAATATCCTCAAGTAGTCTCCAAAAATGAAATTTTTCTTCAAGCTTCTAACTTCAACTTGAGATGGTGTAGGTCAGCCCCTAAGCTCCGAAAATTCATATCCTTGAGTCAAAAATTAATTCTTCATGATGTCAAGAGGAAAATGCTAAACCAAAATTTTCTCACCTTAAAGAGTGTAGTCTTTGAATTTCTTCTTTAATCTTGTAGTCAAGTCTAGGTATCTAATTCTTCAAGAAATAATATATTAGGAGCACAAAATGATTCATCATGTTAGGAATTGGAGGTATATTTGAAGTTTCAAAGAGGTAAAAATGAAAATAGAGGAAAAAATTCTCACCTTACTTGGTAATTTTCGACCACCTTAGAGTTTTTTTTTTTTGGAAGTGTTTTGGGTGTGTTCTTGTTCAAGGATGAAATGAAGAAGGTTGGAATGTTTGATTAGATAGAGGAAGAAAATTGGATTCCCCCTAAATCCTAGTGGCCGTATGGTGCTTGTAGGAGGATAATTCCTTGTCTTGGACAATTGTTTATTTGTCATTGAATTGTTGGAGGAAAAACAAAATTGGATCCCACCCTAATCCTAATGGCCGAAAGGTATGGTTTGTAGGAGGATGATTTGCTTGTCTTGCTCAATTGTTTATTATCATTGGATTAATGGAGGAAAGACAAAATTATTCCCCTATATATGGAGCTATAGCCGAAAGTTGAGGCAAGGATTATATATATATATTTGATTTTTTTTGTTTTTTTAAACAAAGGTAGGTATATATATGTGATTATATATATATATAAATATATAATATAGAAATATAAAAATATGGATGTCAAATAACAAAATTATATATATATATATATTTTTGAATAAGGTGAAATATTTGGAGAAGGATTGAAATGTACTCCTAAATTATCGAGGGTCCAATATTTCTAAAGTCGTAGTCAATCGATCAAGTATTAATACTAGAGAAGGAATTAAAAATCATTAGGCTCGAAAATGAGAAAGGCGTAATTGGCGTGGGAAGGAATACATAAATAAGAATCGGGTCACGTTTCATTAATAATGGGTTCGGGTTACTTAACTAAATAAATAAATCACTAAACAACGTCGTATCTCACGCCGCTAAAATTCGGGCGTCACATTTATTAATAAATTATGTGCTTTAAACTCAAAGTCGCATTTGTTTTTTTTTTGGTTTATTATACCCTTCACAATCTAACATTTATTCATAAATTATATGCTTTAAACTCAAAGTCGCATTTATAGTTTTATTTTTTGTTTATTATACCCTTGACAATCTAACATTTATTCATAAATTATATATTCTTAAAACTTAAAATTGCATTTGTGGTTTTTTTGTTTATTATACCCTTCACAATCTAACATTTATTCTTAAATTATATGTTTAAAATTTAAAAATGCATTTGTGGTTTTTTTGTTTATTATACCTTCACAATCTAACATTTATTCATAAATTGTATGCTTAAAACTTAAAATTGCATTTGTGGTTTTTTTGTTTAATATACACTTCACAATCTAACATTTATTCACAAATTATATGCTTTAAACTCAAAGTCGCATTTATAGTTTTTTTTTATTTATTATACGACTTTCACAATCTAACATTTATTCATAAATTATATGCTTAAAACTTAAAATTGCATTTGTGGTTTTTTTGTTTATTATACCTTAACAATCTAACATTTATTCATAAATTATATGCTTTAAACTCAAAGTCGCATTTGTAATTTTTTTGTTTATTATATCCTTCACAATCTAACATTTATTCATAAATTATATGCTTAAAACTTAAAATTGCATTTGTGGTTTTTTGTTTATTATACCCTTCACAATCTAACATTTATTCATAAATTATATGTTTTTTTTTATTATACCTTTCACAATCTAACATTTATTCATAAATTATATGCTTAAAACTTAAAATCTGCATCTGTGGTTTTTTGTTTATTATACCCTTCACAATCTAACATTTATTCATAAATTATATGCTTTAAACACAAAGTCGCATTTATAGTTTATTTTCGTTTATTATACCCTTGACAATCTAACATTTATTCATAAATTATATGCTTAAAACTTAAAATTGCAGTTGTGGTTTTTTTTTGTTTATTATACCCTTCACAATCTAATATTTATTCATAAATTATATGATTAAAACTCAAAGTCGCATTTGTAGTTTTTTTGTTTATTATACCTTCACAATCTAACATTTATTCATAAATTATATGATTAAAACTTAAAATCTGCATTTGTGGTTTTTTTTGTTTATTATACCCTTTATAATCTAACATTTTTTCATAAATTATATGATTTAAACTCAAAATGTCGCATTTGTAGTTTTTTTTGTTTATTATACCCTTCACAATCTAACATTTATTCATAAATTATATGCTTAAAACTTAAAATTGCATTTGTGGTTTTTTGGTTATTATACTTTTCACAATCTAACATTTATTAATAAATTATATGCTTTAAACTCAAAGTCGCATTTGTAGTTTTTTTTTGTTTATTATATCTTTCACAATCTAACATTTATTTATAAATTATATACTTTAAACTCAAAGTCGCATTTGTAGTTTTTTTTTGTTTATAATACCCTTCACAATCTAACATTTATTCATAAATTATATACTTAAAACTTAAAATTGTATTTGGGGTTTTTTTGTTTATTATACCCTTCACAATCAAACATTTATTCATAAATTATATGTTTTAAACTCAAAGTTGGTTTTGTAGTTTTTTTTTTTGTTTGTTTATTGTACCCTTCACAATCTAACATTTATTCATAAATTATATGCTTAAAACTTAAAATTGCATTTGTAGTTTTTTTTTTTTATTATTCCTTTCACAATTTAACATTTATTCATAAATTATATGCTTAAAACTTAAAATGCATTTGTGATTTTTTTGTTTATTATACCCTTCACAATCTAATATTTATTCATAAATTATATATGCTTAAAACTTAAAATTGCATTTGGGTTTTTGTTTATTATACCCTTCACAATCTAACATTTATTCATAAATTATATGCTTGAAACTCAAAGTTGCATTTGTAGTTATTTTTTTTAATATACCCTTCACAATCTAACATTTATTCATAAATTTTATGCTTAAAACTTAAAATTGCATTTGTGGTTTTTTTTGTTTATTATACCCTTCACAATCTAATATTTATTCATAAATTATATGCTTTAAACTCAAAGTCGCATTTGTAGTTTTTTTTTGTTTATTATACTTTTTACAATCTAACATTTATTCATAAATTATATGCTTAAAACTTAAAATATGCATTTGTGGTTTTTTTGTTTATTATACCCGTCACAATCTAACATTTATTCTTAAATTTTATGCTTTAAACTCAAAGTCGGTTTTGTAGTTTTTTTTTGTTTATTATACCCTTCACAATCTAACATTTATTCATAAATTATATGCTTTAAACTCAAAGTCGCATTTGTAATTTTTTTTTGTTTATTATACCCTTCACAATCTAACATTTATTCATAAATTATATGCTTAAAACTTAAAATTGCATTTGTGGTTTTTTTGTTTATTATACCCTTCACAATCTAACATTTATTCATAAATTATATGTTTTTTTTATTATACCTTTCACAATCTAACATTTATTCATAAATTATATGCTTAAAACTTAAAATCTACATCTATGGTTTTTTTTTGTTTATTATACCCTTCACAATCTAACATTTATTCATAAATTATATGCTTTAAACACAAAGTCGCATTTATAGTTTATTTTTGTTTATTATACCCTTGACAAAATAACATTTATTCATAAATTATATGCTTAAAACTTAAAATTGCAGTTGTGGTTTTTTTTTTGGTTTATTATACCCTTCACAATCTAACATTTATTAATAAATTATATGCTTTAAACTCAAAGTCGCATTTGTAGTTTTTTTTTGTTTATTATATCTTTCACAATCTAACATTTATTTATAAATTATATGCTTTAAACTCAAAGTCGCATTTGTAGTTTATTTTTTTGTTTATAATACCCTTCACAATCTAACATTTATTCATAAATTATATGCTTAAAACTTAAAATTGCATTTGTGGTTTTTTTTGTTTATTATACCTTAACAATCTAACATTTATTCATAAATTATATGCTTTAAACTCAAAGTCGCATTTGTAATTTTTTTGTTTATTATATCCTTCACAATCTAACATTTATTCATAAATGATATGCTTAAAACTTAAAATTGCATTTGTGGTTTTTTCGTTTATTATACCCTTCACAATCTAACATTTATTCATAAATTATGTGCTTTAAACTCAAAGTCGCATTTGTAGTTTTTTTGGTTTATTATACCATTCACAATCTAACATTTATTCGTAAATTATATGCTTTAAACTCAAAGTCGCATTTATAGTTTTATTTTTTGTTTATTATACCCTTCACAATCTAACATTTATTCATAAATTATATATTCTTAAAACTTAAAATTGCATTTGTGGTTTTTTTTTGTTTATTATACCCTTCACAATCTAACATTTATTCTTAAATTATATGTTTAAAATTTAAAATTGCATTTGTGGTTTTTTTGTTTATTATACCCTTCACAATCTAACATTTATTCATAAATTATATGTTTAAAACTTAAAATTGTATTTGTGGTTTTTTTGTTTAATATACACTTCACAATCTAACATTTATTCACAAATTATATGCTTTAAACTCAAAGTCGCATTTATAGTTTTTTTTTTATTTATTATACGCTTCACAATCTAACATTTATTCATAAATTATATGCTTAAAACTTAAAATTGCATTTGTGGTTTTTTTGTTTATTATACCCTTAACAATCTAACATTTATTCATAAATTATATGCTTTAAACTCAAAGTCGCATTTGTAGTTTTTTTTTTTGTTTATTATATCCTTCACAATCTAACATTTATTCATAAATTATATGCTTAAAACTTAAAATTGCATTTGTGGTTTTTTTGTTTATTATACCCTTCACAATCTAACATTTATTCATAAATTATATGTTTTTTTATTATACCTTTCACAATCTAACATTTATTCATAAATTATATGCTTAAAACTTAAAATTGCATCTATGGTTTTTTTGTTTATTATACCCTTCACAATCTAACATTTATTCATAAATTATATGCTTTAAACACAAAGTCGCATTTATAGTTTATTTTTGTTTATTATACCCTTGACAAAATAACATTTATTCATAAATTATATGCTTAAAACTTAAAATTGCAGTTGTGGTTTTTTTGGTTTATTATACCCTTCACAATCTAACATTTATTAATAAATTATATGCTTTAAACTCAAAGTCGCATTTGTAGTTTTTTTTTTTTTGTTTATTATATCTTTCACAATCTAACATTTATTTATAAATTATATGCTTTAAACTCAAAGTCGCATTTGTAGTTTATTTTTTTGTTTATAATACCCTTCACAATCTAACATTTATTCATAAATTATATACTTAAAACTTAAAATTGTATTTGGGGTTTTTTTGTTTATTATACCCTTCACAATCTAACATTTATTCATAAATTATATGTTTTAAACTCAAAGTTGGTTTTGTAGTTTTTTTTTTGTTTGTTTATTGTACCCTTCACAATCTAACATTTATTCATAAATTATATGCTTTAAACTCAAAGTCGCAATTGTAGTTTTTTTTTGTTTATTATACCTTTACAATCTAACATTTATTCATAAATTATATGCTTAAAACTTAAAATCTGCATTTGTGGTTTTTTTGTTTATTATACCCTTCACAATCTAATATTTATTCATAAATTATATGCTTTAAACTCAAAGTCGCATTTGTAGTTTTTTTTTTTGTTTATTATAACCTTCACAATCTAATATTTATTCATAAATTATATGCTTATAACTTAAAATTGCATTTGTGGTTTTTTGTTTTGTTTATTATACCCTTCACAATCTAACATTTATTCATAAATTATATGCTTTAAACTCAAAGTCGCATTTGTAGTTTTTTTTTTGTTTATTATACCCTTCAGAATCTAATATTTATTCATAAATTATATGCTTAAAATTTAAAATATGCATTTGTGGTTTTTTTGTTTATTATACCCTTCACAATCTAACATTTATTCATAAATTATATGCTTAAAACTTAAAATTGCATTTGTGGTTTTTTTGTTTATTATACCCTTCACAATCTAACATTTATTCATAAATTATATGCTTAAAACTCAAAGTCGCATTTGTAGTTTTTTTTGTTTATTATACCCTTCACAATCTAATATTTATTCATAAATTATATGTTTAAAACTTAAAATTGCATTTGTGGTTTTGTTTTTTGTTTATTATACTCTTCACAATCTAACATTTATTCATAAATTATATGCTTTAAACTCAAAGTCGCATTTGTAGTTTTTTTTTTTTTTTGTATATTATACCCTTCACAATCTAACATTTGTTCATAAATTATATGCTTAAAATTTAAAATATGCATTTGTGGTTTTTTTTTGTTTATTATACCCTTCACAATCTAACATTTATTCATAAATTATATGCTTTAAACTCAAAGTCGCATTTGTAGTTTTTTTGTTTTTTTGTTTATTATACCCTTGAGAATCTAACATTTGTTCATAAATTATATGCTTAAAATTTAAAATATGCATTTGTGGTTTTTTTTTTGTTTATTATACCCTTCACAATCTAACATTTATTCAAAAATTATATGCTTAAAACTTAAAAAATTGCATTTGTGGTTTTTTTGTTTATTATACCCTTCACAATCTAACATTTATTCATAAATTATATGCTTAAAACTCAAAGTCGCATTTGTAGTTTTTTTTTTTTGTTTATTATACCATTCACAATCTAACATTTATTCATAAATTGTATGCTTAAAACTTAAAATTGCATTTGTGGTATTTTTGTTTATTACACCCTTCACAATCTAACATTTATTCATAAATTATATGCTTAAAACTCAAAGTCGCATTTGTAGTTTTTGTTTATTTATTATACCCTTCACAATCTAATATTTATTCATAAATTATATGCTTAAAACTTAAAATTGCATTTGTGGTTTTGTTTTTTTGTTTATTATACCCTTCACAATCTAACATTTATTCATAAATTATATGCTTTAAACTCAAAGTCGCATTTGTAGTTTTTTTTTTTTTTTTTTTTTTTTTGTATATTATACCCTTGAGAATCTAACATTTGTTCATAAATTATATGCTTAAAATTTAAAATATGCATTTGTGGTTTTTTTGTTTATTATACCCTTCACAATCTAACATTTATTCAAAAATTATATGCTTTAAACTCAAAGTCGCATTTGTAGTTTTTTTTTTTTTTTTGTTTATTATACTATTCACAATCTAACATTTATTCATAAATTATATGCTTAAAACTTAAAATTGCATTTGTGGTTTTTTTGTTTATTATACCCTTCACAATCTAACATTTATTAATAAATTATATGCTTAAAACTCAAAGTCGCATTTGTAGTTTTTTTTTGTTTATTATACCCTTCACAATCTAATATTTATTCATAAATTATATGCTTAAAACTTAAAATTTTATTTGTGGTTTTTTTGTTTATTGTACCCTTGACAATCTAACATTTATTCATAAATTATATGCTTTGAACTCAAAGTGGCATTTGTAGTGTTTTTTTTTGTTTATTATACCCTTCAAAATCTAACATTTATTCATATATTATATGCTTAAAACATAAAATTACATTTGTGGTTTTTTGTTTATTATACCCTTCACAATCTAACTTTTATTCATAAATTATATGTTTTAAACTCAAAGTCGCATTTGTAGTTTTTTTTTTTTTGTTTATTATACCCTTCACAATCTAACATTTATTCACAAATTATATGCTTTAAACTCAAAAATTTATAGTATTGTTTTATTTATTATACCTTCACAATCTAACACTTATTCATAAATTATATGCTTAAAACTTAAAATTGCATTTGTGGTTTTTTTGGTTTATTATACCCTTCACAATCTAACATTTATTCATAAATTATATGCTTTAAACTCAAAGTCGCATTTGTAGTTTTTTTATTTATTTATTATACGCTTCACTATCTAATCATTTATTCATAAATTATATGCTTAAAACTAAAAATTGCATTTGTGGTTTTTTTTTTGTTTATTATACCCTTCACAATCTAACATTTATTCATAAATTATATACTTTAAACTCAAAGTCGCATTTGTAGTTTTTTTTTTTTTGTTTATTATACCCTTCACAATCTAACATTTATTCATAAATTATATGCTTAAAACTTAAAATTGCATTTGTGGTTTTTTTTGGTTATTATACTCTTCACAATCTAACATTTATTAATAAATTATGTGCTTTAAACTCAAAGTCGCATTTATTGTTTTTTTGTTTATTATACCCTTCACAATCTAACATTTATTCATAAATTATATGCTTTAAACTCAAAGTCGCATTTATAGTTTTTTTTGTTTATTATACCCTTGACAATCTAACATTTATTCATAAATTATATATGCTTAAAACTTAAAATTGCATTTGTGGTTTTTTTATTTATTACTCCCTTTAGAATCTAACATTTATTCATAAATTATATGTTTAAAACTTAAAATCTGCATTTGTGGTTTTTTTGTTTATTATACCCTTCACAATCTAACATTTATTCATAAATTATATGCTTAAAACTTAAAATTGCATTTGTGGTTTTTTTGTTTAATATACCCTTCACAATCTAACATTTATTCACAAATTATATGCTTTAAACTCAAAGTCGCATTTATAGTTTTTTTATTTATTATACCTTCACAATCTAACATTTATTCATAAATTATATGCTTAAAACTTAAAATTGCATTTGTGGTTTTTTTGTTTATTATACCCTTAACAATCTAACATTTATTCATAAATTATATGCTTTAAACTCAAAGTCGCATTTGTAATTTTTTTGTTTATTATATCCTTCACAATCTAACATTTATTCATAAATTATATGCTTAAAACTTAAAATTGCATTTGTGGTTTTTTTTTGTTTATTATACCCTTCACAATCTAACATTTATTCATAAATTATATGTTTTTTTTTTATTATACCTTTCACAATCTAACATTTATTCATAAATTATATGCTTAAAACTTAAAATTGCATCTATGGTTTTTTTGTTTATTATACCCTTCACAATCTAACATTTATTCATAAATTATATGCTTTAAACACAAAGTCGCATTTATAGTTTATTTTTGTTTATTATACCCTTGACAATCTAACATTTATTAATAAATTATATGCTTAAAACTTAAAATTGCATTTGTGGTTTTTTTTTGTTTATTATACCCTTCACAATCTAACATTTATTCATAAATTATATGCTTAAAACTCAAAGTCGCATTTGTAGTTTTTTTTTTTGTTTATTATACCCTTCACAATCTAACATTTATTCATAAATTATATGATTAAAACTTAAAATCTGCATTTGTGGTTTTTTTTGTTTATTATACCCTTTATAATCTAACATTTTTTCATAAATTATATGATTTAAACTCAAAATGTCGCATTTGTAGTTTTTTTTTTGTTTATTATACCCTTCACAATCTAACATTTATTCATAAATTATATGCTTAAAACTTAAAATTGCATTTGTGGTTTTTTTGTTTATTATACTCTTCACAATCTAACATTTATTAATAAATTATATGCTTTAAACTCAAAGTCGCATTTGTAGTTTTTTTTTTTTGTTTATTATATCTTTCACAATCTAACATTTATTTATAAATTATATACTTTAAACTCAAAGTCGCATTTGTAGTTTTTTTTGTTTATAATACCCTTCACAATCTAACATTTATTCATAAATTATATACTTAAAACTTAAAATTGTATTTGGGTTTTTTTGTTTATTATACCCTTCACAATCTAACATTTATTCATAAATTATATGTTTTAAACTCAAAGTTGGTTTTGTAGTTTTTTTTTTTGTTTATTATACCCTTCACAATCTAACATTTATTCATAAATTATATGCTTAAAACTTAAAATTGCATTTGTTTTTTTTTTTATTATTCCTTTCACAATTTAACATTTATTCATAAATTATATGCTTAAAACTTAAAATTGCATTTGTGATTTTTTTGTTTATTATACCCTTCACAATCTAACATTTATTCATAAATTATATATGCTTAAAACTTAAAATTGCAGTTGTGGTTTTTTTGTTTATTATACCCTTCACAATCTAACATTTATTCATAAATTATATGCTTTAAACTCAAAGTTGCATTTGTAGTTTAATTTTTTTTAATATACCCTTCACAATCTAACAATTATTCATAAATTATATGCTTAAAACTTAAAATTGCATTTGTGGTTTTTTTTTTGTTTATTATACGTTCACAATCTAATATTTATTCATAAATTATATGCTTTAAACTCAAAGTCACAATTGTGGTTTTTTTTTTTTGTTTATTATACCCTTCACAATCTAACATTTATTCATAAATTATATGCTTAAAACTTAAAATCTGCATTTGTGGTTTTTTTGTTTATTATACCCTTCACAATCTAACATTTATTCATAAATTATATGCTTTAAACTCAAAGTCGCATTTGTAGTTTTTTTTTGTTTATTATACCCTTCACAATCTAACATTTATTCATAAATTATATGCTTAAAACTTAAAATTGCATTTGTGGTTTTTTTGGTTATTATACTCTTCACAATCTAACATTTATTAATAAATTATATGCTTTAAACTCAAAGTCGCATTTGTAGTTTTTTTTGTTTATTATACCCTTCACAATCTAACATTTATTCATAAATTATATGCTTTAAACTCAAAGTCGCATTTATAGTTTTTTTTGTTTATTATACCCTTGACAATCTAACATTTATTCATAAATTATATATGCTTAAAACTTAAAATTGCAGTTGTGGTTTTTTTGTTTATTATACTCTTCACAATCTAACATTTATTCATAAATTATATGGTTAAAACTTAAAATCTGCATTTTGTTTTTTTGTTTATTATACCCTTCACAATCTAACATTTATTCATAAATTATATGCTTAAAACTTAAAATTGCATTTGTGGTTTTTTGTTTATTATACCCTTCACAATCTAACATTTATTCATAAATTATATGTTTTTTATTATACCTTTACAATCTAACATTTATTCATAAATTATATGCTTAAAACTTAAAATATGCATCTATGGTTTTTTTTGTTTATTATACCCTTCACAATCTAACATTTATTCATAAATTATATGTTTTAAACACAAAGTCGCATTTATAGTTTTTTTTTTTTATTATACCCTTGACAATCTAACATTTATTCATAAATTATATGCTTAAAACTTAAAATTGCATTTGTGGTTTTTTTTTTGTTTATTATACCCTTCACAATCTAATATTTATTCATAAATTATATGATTTAATCTCAAAATCGCATTTGTAGTTTTTTTTTTTTTGTTTATTATACCCTTCACAATCTAACATTTATTCATAAATTATATGCTTAAAACTTAAAATCTGCATTTCTGGTTTTTTTTTTGTTTATTATACCCTTCACAATCTAATATTTATTCATAAATTATATGCTTATAACTTAAAATTGCATTTGTGGTTTTTTTTTTGTTTATTATACCCTTCACAATCTAATATTTATTCATAAATTATATGCTTTAAACTCAAAGTCGCATTTGTATTTTTTTTTTAGTTTATTATACCCTTCACAATCTAACATTTATTCATAAATTATATGCTTAAAACTTAAAATTGCATTTGTGGTTTTTTTGGTTATTATACTCTTCACAATCTAACATTTATTAATAAATTATATGCTTTAAACTCAAAGTCGCATTTGTAGTTTTTTTTTGTTTATTATACCCTTCACAATCTAACATTTATTCATAAATTATATGCTTTAAACTCAAAGTCGCATTTGTAGTTTTTTTTTTTTGTTTATTATACCCTTGACAATCTAACATTTATTCGTAAATTATATATTCTTAAAACTTAAAATTGCATTTGTGGTTTTTTTGTTTATTATACCCTTCACAATCTAATATTTATTCATAAATTATATGTTTAAAACTTAAAATCTGCATTTGTGGTTTTTTTGTTTATTATACTATTCACAATCTAACATTTATTCATAAATTATATGCTTAAAACTTAAAATTGCATTTGTGGTTTTTTTGTTTATTATACCCTTCACAATCTAACATTTATTCATAAATTATATGTTTTTTTATTATACCTTTCACAATCTAACATTTATTCATAAATTATATGCTTAAAACTTAAAATATGCATCTATGGTTTTTTGTTTATTATACCCTTCACAATCAAACATTTATTCATAAATTATATGTTTTAAACACAAAGTCGCATTTATAGTTTTTTTTTTTTATTATACCTTGACAATCTAACATTTATTCATAAATTATATGCTTAAAACTTAAAATTGCAGTTGTGGTTTTTTTTTTTGTTTATTATATCCTTCACAATCTAATATTTATTCATAAATTCTATGCTTAAAACTTAAAATTGCAGTTGTGGTTTTTTTTTTGTTTATTATACCCTTCACAATCTAATATTTATTCATAAATTATATGATTTAAACTCAAAGTCACATTTGTAGTTTTTTTTTTTGTTTTATACCCTTCACAATCTAACATTTATTCATAAATTATATGCTTAAAACTTAAAATCTGCATTTGTGGTTTTTTTGTTTATTATACCCTTCACAATCTAACATTTTTCATAAATTATATGATTTAAACTCAAAATGTCGCATTTGTAGTTTTTTTGTTTATTATACCCTTCACAATCTAACATTTATTCATAAATTATATGATTTAAACTCAAAATGTCGCATTTGGAGTTTTTTTGTTTATTATACCCTTCACAATCTAACATTTATTCATAAATTATATGCTTAAAACTTAAAATTCCATTTGTGGTTTTTTTTTTGGTTATTATACTTTTCACAATCTAACATTTATTAATAAATTATATGCTTTAAACTCAAAGTCGCATTTTGTAGTTTTTTTGTTTATTATACCCTTCACAATCTAACATTTATTCATAAATTATATGCTTTAAACTCAAAAGTCGCATTTATAGTTTTTTTTTGTTTATTATACCCTTGACAATCTAACATTTATTCATAAATTATATATTCTTAAAACTTAAAATTTCATTTGTGGTTTTTTTTTTTTGTTTATTATACCCTTCACAATCTAACATTTATTCATAAATTATATGTTTAAAATTTAAAATCTGCATTTGTGTTTTTTTGTTTATTATACCCTTCACAATCTAACATTTATTCATAAATTATATGCTTAAAACTTAAAATTGCATTTGTGGTTTTTTTGTTTAATATACACTTCACAATCTAATATTTATTCACAAATTATATGCTTTAAACTCAAAGTCGCATTTATAGTTTTTTTTTTATTTATTATACGCTTCACAATCTAACATTTATTCATAAATTATATGCTTAAAACTTAAAATTGCATTTGTGATTTTTATTGTTTATTATACCCTTCACAATCTAACATTTATTCATAAATTATGTGCTTAAAACTTAAAATTGCATTTGTGGTGTTTTTTGGTTATTATACTTTTCACAATCTAACATTTATTAATAAATTATATGCTTTAAACTCAAAGTCGCATTTGTAGTTTTTTTTTGTTTATTATATCATTCACAATCTAACATTTATTTATAAATTATATGCTTTAAACTCAAAGTCGCATTTGTAGTTTTTTTTTTTGTTTATTATACCCTTCACAATCTAACATTTATTCATAAATTATATGCTTAAAACTTAAAATTGCATTTGTGGTTTTTTTTTGTTATTATACTTTTCACAATCTAACATTTATTCATAAATTATATTCTTTAAACTCAAAGTCGCATTTGTAGTTTTTTTTTTGTTTATTATACCTTTCACAATCTAACATTTATTTATAAATTATATGCTTTAAACTCAAAGTCGCATTTGTAGTTTTTTTTGTTTATTATACCCTTCACAATCTAGCATTTATTCATAAATTATATGATTAAAAGTTAAAATTGCATTTGTGGTTTTTTTTTGGTTATTATACTTTTCACAATCTAACATTCATTTATAAATTATATGCTTTAAGCTCAAAGTCGCATTTGTAGTTTTTTTTTTGTTTATTATACCCTTCACAATCTAACATTTATTCATAAATTATATGCTTAAAACTTAAAATTGCATTTGTGGTTTTTTCGTTTATTATACCCTTCAAAATCTAACATTTATTCATAAATTATATGTTTTTTTTATTATACCTTTCACAATCTAACATTTATTCATAAATTATATGCTTAAAACTTAAAATATGCATCTATGGTTTTTTTGTTTATTATACCCTTCACAATCTAACATTTTTCATAAATTATATGATTTAAACTCAAAATGTCGCATTTGTAGTTTTTTTTTGTTTATTATACTCTTCACAATCTAACATTTATTCATAAATTATATGCTTAAAACTTAAAATTGCATTTGTGGTTTTTTTGGTTATTATACTTTTCACAATCTAACATTTATTAATAAATTATATGCTTTAAACTCAAAGTCGCATTTGTAGTTTTTTTTTGTTTATTATACCCTTCACAATCTAACATTTATTCATAAATTATATGCTTAAAACTTAAAATCTGCATTTGTGGTTTTTTTGTTTATTATACCCTTCACAATCTAACATTTTTCATAAATTATATGATTTAAACTCAAAATGTCGCATTTGGAGTTTTTTTTTGTTTATTATACCCTTCACAATCTAACATTTATTCATAAATTATATACTTAAAACTTAAAATTGCATTTGTGGTTTTTTTGGTTATTATACTCTTCACAATCTAACATTTATTAATAAATTATATGCTTTAAACTCAAAGTCGCATTTGTAGTTTTTTTGGTTTATTATACCCTTCACAATCTAACATTTATTCATAAATTATATGATTTAAACTCAAAGTCGCATTTATAGTTTTTTTTTTTGTTTATTATACCCTTGACAATCTAACATTTATTCGTAAATTATATATTCTTAAAACTTAAAATTGCATTTGTGGTTTTTTTGTTTATTATACCCTTCACAATCTAATATTTATTCATAAATTATATGTTTAAAACTTAAAATCTGCATTTGTGGTTTTTTTGTTTATTATACTATTCACAATCTAACATTTATTCATAAATTATATGCTTAAAACTTAAAATTGCATTTGTGGTTTTTTGTTTATTATACCCTTCACAATCTAACATTTATTCATAAATTATATGTTTTTTTATTATACCTTTCACAATCTAACATTTATTCATAAATTATATGCTTAAAACTTAAAATATGCATCTATGGTTTTTTGTTTATTATACCCTTCACAATCAAACATTTATTCATAAATTATATGTTTTAAACACAAAGTCGCATTTATAGTTTTTTTTTTTATTATACCTTGACAATCTAACATTTATTCATAAATTATATGCTTAAAACTTAAAATTGCAGTTGTGGTTTTTTTTTGTTTATTATATCCTTCACAATCTAATATTTATTCATAAATTCTATGCTTAAAACTTAAAATTGCAGTTGTGGTTTTTTTTTGTTTATTATACCCTTCACAATCTAATATTTATTCATAAATTATATGATTTAAACTCAAAGTCACATTTGTAGTTTTTTTTGTTTATTATACCCTTCACAATCTAACATTTATTCATAAATTATATGCTTAAAACTTAAAATTGCATTTGTGGTTTTTTTGTTTATTATACCCTTCACAATCTAACATTTTTCATAAATTATATGATTTAAACTCAAAATGTCGCATTTGTAGTTTTTTTTTGTTTATTATACCCTTCACAATCTAACATTTATTCATAAATTATATGATTTAAACTCAAAATGTCGCATTTGGAGTTTTTTTTGTTTATTATACCCTTCACAGTCTAACATTTATTCATAAATTATATGCTTAAAACTTAAAATTCCATTTGTGGTTTTTTTGGTTATTATACTTTTCACAATCTAACATTTATTAATAAATTATATGCTTTAAACTCAAAGTCGCATTTGTAGTTTTTTTTGTTTATTATACCCCTCACAATCTAACATTTATTCATAAATTATATGCTTTAAACTCAAAGTCGCATTTATAGTTTTTTTTTGTTTTTATTATACCCTTGACAATCTAACATTTATTCATAAATTATATATTCTTAAAACTTAAAATTTCATTTGTGGTTTTTTTTTGTTTATTATACCCTTCACAATCTAACATTTATTCATAAATTATATGTTTAAAATTTAAAATGCATTTGTGGTTTTTTTTGTTTATTATACCCTTCACAATCTAACATTTATTCATAAATTATATGCTTAAAACTTAAAATTGCATTTGTGGTTTTTTTGTTTAATATACACTTCACAATCTAACATTTATTCACAAATTATATGCTTTAAACTCAAAGTCGCATTTATAGTTTTTTTTTTATTTATTATAACCTTCACAATCTAACATTTATTCATAAATTATATGCTTAAAACTTAAAATTGCATTTGTGATTTTTTTTGTTTATTATACCCTTCACAATCTAACATTTATTCATAAATTATATGCTTAAAACTTAAAATTGCATTTGTGGTTTTTTTGGTTATTATACTCTTCACAATCTAACATTTATTAATAAATTATATGCTTTAAACTCAAAGTCGCATTTGTAGTTTTTTTTTGTTTATTATACCTTTCACAATCTAACATTTATTTATAAATTATATGCTTTAAACTCAAAGTCGCATTTGTAGTTTTTTTTTTGTTTATTATACCCTTCACAATCTAACATTTATTCATAAATTATATGCTTAAAACTTAAAATTGCATTTGTGGTTTTTTTGGTTATTATACTCTTCACAATCTAACATTTATTAATAAATTATATGCTTTAAACTCAAAAGTCGCATTTGTAGTTTTTTTTTTTTTTTGTTTATTATACCTTTCACAATCTAACATTTATTAATAAATTATATGCTTTAAACTCAAAGTCGCATTTGTAGTTTTTTTTTTTTTTTTGTTTATTATACCTTTCACAATCTAACATTTATTCATAAATTATATGCTTAAAACTTAAAATTGCATTTGTGGTTTTTTTGGTTATTATACTTTTCACAATCTAACATTCATTTATAAATTATATGCTTTAAGCTCAAAGTCGCATTTGTAGTTTTTTTTTTGTTTATTATACCCTTCACAATCTAACATTTATTCATAAATTATATGCTTAAAACTTAAAATTGCATTTGTGGTTTTTTCGTTTATTATACCCTTCAAAATCTAACATTTATTCATAAATTATATGTTTTTTTTATTATACCTTTCACAATCTAACATTTATTCATAAATTATATGCTTAAAACTTAAAATATGCATCTATGGTTTTTTTGTTTATTATACCCTTCACAATCTAACATTTTTCATAAATTATATGATTTAAACTCAAAATGTCGCATTTGTAGTTTTTTTTTTTTGTTTATTATACTCTTCACAATCTAACATTTATTCATAAATTATATGCTTAAAACTTAAAATTGCATTTGTGGTTTTTTGGTTATTATACTTTTCACAATCTAACATTTATTCATAAATTATATACTTTAAACTAAAAGTCGCATTTGTAGTTTTTTTTTTATTATACCCTTCACAATCTAACATTTATTTATAAATTATATGCTTAAAACTTAAAATCTGCATCTGTGGTTTTTTTGTTTATTATACCCTTCACAATCTAACATTTATTCATAAATTATATGCTTTAAACTCAAAGTCGCATTTATAGTTTTTTTTTTGTTTATTATACCCTTCACAATCTAACATTTATTCATAAATTATATGCTTAAAACTTAAAATTGCATTTGTGGTTTTTTTGGTTATTATACTTTTCACAATCTAACATTTATTAATTATGCTTTTTAAACTCAAAGTCGCATTTGTAGTTTTTTTATTGTTTATTATACCCTTCACAATCTAACATTTATTCATAAATTATATGCTTTAAACTCAAAGTCGCATTTATAGTTTTTTTTGTTTATTATACCCTTGACAATCTAACATTTATTCATAAATTATATATGCTTAAAACTTAAAATTGCAGTTGTGGTTTTTTTGTTTATTATACTCTTCACAATCTAACATTTATTCATAAATTATATGCTTAAAACTTAAAATCTGCATTTGTGGTTTTTTTGTTTATTATACCCTTCACAATCTAACATTTATTCATAAATTATATGCTTAAAACTTAAAATTGCATTTGTGGTTTTTTTTGTTTAATATACACTTCACAATCTAACATTTATTCACAAATTATATGCTTTAAACTCAAAGTCGCATTTATAGTTTTTTTTTTATTTATTATACCCTTCACAATCTAACATTTATTCATAAATTATATGCTTAAAACTTAAAATTGCATTTGTGATTTTTTTTGTTTATTATACCCTTCACAATCTAACATTTATTCATAAATTATATGCTTTAAACTCAATGTCGCATTTGTAGTTTTTTTTGTTTATTATAACCTTCACAATCTAACATTTATTCATAAATTATATGCCTAAAACTTAAAATTGCATTTGTGGTTTTTTTTTGTTTATTATACCCTTCCCAATCTAACATTTATTCATAAATTATACGTTTTTTATTATACCTTTCACAATCTAACATTTATTCATAAATTATATTCTTAAAATTTAAAATGCATCTATGGTTTTTTTTTGTTTATTATACCCTTCACAATCTAACATTTATTCATAAATTATATGCTTTAAACACAAAGTCGCATTTATAGTTTTTTTTGTTTATTATACCCTTGACAATCTAACATTTATTCGTAAATTATATGCTTAAAACTTAAAATTGCAGTTGTGGTTTTTTTTTGTTTATTATACCCTTCACAATCTAATATTTATTCATAAATTATATGATTTAAACTCAAAGTCACATTTGTAGTTTTTTTTTTTTTTTTTTGTTTATTATACCCTTCACAATCTAACATTTTTCATAAATTATATGATTTAAACTCAAAATGTCGCATTTGTAGTTTTTTTTTTTTGTTTATTATACCCTTCACAATCTAACATTTATTCATAAATTATATGCTTAAAACTTAAAATTGCATTTGTGGTTTTTTTGGTTATTATACTCTTCACAATCTAACATTTATTAATAAATTATATGCTTTAAACTCAAAGTCGCATTTGTAGTTTTTTTTGTTAATTATACCTTTAACAATCTAACATTTATTCATAAATTATATGCTTTAAATTCAAAGTCGCATTTGTAGTTTTTTTTTTTTGTTTATTATACCCTTCACAATCTAACATTTATTTATAAATTATATACTTAAAACTTAAAATTGTTTTTGGGTTTTTTTTTTTGTTTATTATACCCTTCACAATCTAACATTTATTCATAAATTATATGTTTTAAACTCAAAGTCGGTTTTGTAGTTTTTTTTGTTTGTTTATTGTACCCTTCACAATCTAACATTTATTCATAAATTATATGCTTAAAACTTAAAATCTGCATTTGTGGTTTTTTTGTTTATTATACCCTTCACAATCTAACATTTTTCATAAATTATATGATTTAAACTCAAAATGTCGCATTTGTAGTTTTTTTGTTTATTATACCCTTCACAATCTAACATTTATTCATAAATTATATGCTTAAAACTTAAAATTGCATTTGTGGTTTTTTGGTTATTATACTTTTCACAATCTAACATTTATTAATAAATTATATGCTTTAAACTCAAAGTCGCATTTGTAGTTTTTTTTTTGTTTATTATACCCTTCACAATCTAACTTTTATTCATAAATTATATGCTTTAAACTCAAAGTCGATTTATAGTTTTTTTTGTTTATTATACCCTTGACGATCTAACATTTATTCATAAATTATATATTCTTAAAACTTAAAATTGCATTTGTGGTTTTTTTATTTATTATACCCTTCACAATCTAACATTTATTTATAAATTATATGCTTAAAACTTAAAATCTGCATCTGTGGTTTTTTTGTTTATTATACCCTTCACAATCTAACATTTATTCATAAATTATATGCTTTAAACTCAAAGTCGCATTTATAGTTTTTTTTGTTTATTATACCCTTGACAATCTAACATTTATTCATAAATTTTATGCTTAAAACTTAAAATTGCATTTGTGGTTTTTTTGTTTATTATACCCTTCACAATCTAACATTTATTCATAAATTATATGCTTTAAACTCAAAGTCGAATTTGTAGTTTTTTTTTTGTTTATTATACCCTTTACAATCTAACATTTATTCATAAATTATATGCTTAAAACTTAAAATTGCATTTGTGGTTTTTTTGGTTATTATACTCTTCACAATCTAACATTTATTAATAAATTATATGCTTTAAACTCAAAGTCACATTTGTAGTTTTTTTGGTTTATTATACCCTTCACAATCTAACATTTATTCATAAATTATATGCTTTAAACTCAAAGTCGCATTTATAGTTTTTTTTTTTTGTTTATTATACCCTTGACAATCTAACATTTATTCATAAATTATATATTCTTAAAACTTAAAATTGCATTTGTGGTTTTTTTTTGTTTATTATACCCTTCACAATCTAACATTTATTCATAAATTATATGTTTAAAATTTAAAATCTGCATTTGTGGGTTTTTTGTTTATTATACCCTTCACAATCTAACATTTATTCATAAATTATATGCTTAAAACTTAAAATTGCATTTGTGGTTTTTTCGTTTATTATACCTTTCTTCACAATCTAACATTTATTCATAAATTATATGTTTTTTTATTATACCTTTCACAATCTAACATTTATTCATAAATTATATGCTTAAAACTTAAAATATGCATCTATGGTTTTTTGTTTATTATACCCTTCACAATCTAACATTTATTCATAAATTATATGTTTTAAACACAAAGTCGCATTTATAGTTTTTTTTTTTTTATTATACCCGTAGGTCCAAAGGGGGTGTAAGTGTAAGGTTTAGAAGGGGGGGTTGAATAAACCTTACCAAGTTTTCGATTTAGGCCTTTTAAATCTCTGAGTTCTACACTGTTTGTGTCCTTGATGGACGATCGAATTAGTCCCTCAAGTAGAGTTAATCTCTCAAATGATTTCAAGTGAGTACATTAATAGAGTAACTCATTTGTTGGCTATAATTTGACTCGGTTTGTGGTTTTGTTTTCATGGAAGACTTAACACCCTTAAGTTTGATTAAGCAAGTTTTTACGACTTGAGTTAGTACTTATAGATTATCAAATGGATAGCAAATTTATCACAGATATAAGCAATTAAAAGTGCGAGTAAATTTAAATCTTTGAAATGTAAATGACACAAAGAAAGTTTTTATAGAGGTTCGAAGATGGGGTAATTCTTCTACTCCTCTCTTCTCCAACTCCTGGAGGAATCCACTAAGTAATGATCGGTTTACAAAGTGGTAACAGTCCGGATACAAGTCTTGATCACAATGGCCGACTTGATCCTTTGGGACTCGGATCGGAGACGCTTTGATCACTCGGTGGCTTCTCGTGCGACTCGGCTTCTTCACGGGCAACGCGCTTGCTACTACTGACTCACTTGCTCAAGCACTTTGGATTTGATCACGAAGCCCTCCAAAAGCTTAAGACTTGGTTGACCTTGAACCTTTCTACAATCCTTCTTGGAATGTAGACCCCTTGTTTTCGAGTATTTTCCTCTTCAACTGATTGAAGTTCTCTTTCCTTCACGGGTAAGTGTTGGATTGATGTACTTGAGATGTAGGCTTGAGGATTGAGAATGTTTGATTATTGATAAGCTTGTATATCTCACGTGTGTCATTCATCCACGCATCATTCTTCTCAATCAAACTCCTCGGCCTTTTATAGTGAACTTTCAAAAATTTGCCCGTTGAAGAGATAGGCTCATTTTTGAAAATCACTTTGCAAATCGTTGGTGTGCGAGTTCTTGGAATTGCCATTTCCTCGTATGAAATGTTTTATCACCTTTTCGAGTTCGACACGGTGTAGTGCTTCCCATTGGTTCATTTCTTTTGCACGCTTCGGGATGAGCACTCCAAGAAAGGTAGTATGGAGATATTACTTGTTTAAGTAAATCTCTTGATTTAATGCAACGGTTCTTTTACGATTATCTCGACTTGATTTGCATTTCCTCGCTTTCCCGGGTGACTTAGAGTCGACTTCCAATCATTGGATGACTCTTTTCCCGACTTGAGACTTGGCTTCTCTTGAGTTGACTTGGTGATGTTCCACTCAACCGTGCATCTCACCGCTTCTTGATCGAGTTCCTGCTTCTTCTTTGTTGTACTCATTTGTCTCACAACAGAGTTTTCCTTCAAGCCTTGGTTTGTCTTCTTGCAAGTTGGAGCGTAGGCCGACTTAACTCGGCTGCCACTCTAATTGTTACAATACATTTCAAAGCAAGAATTGGGGAGCCAACTTTCTATTCTAAGTTTTACATGGCATTCATCAAAATCTAAACAATAGAATTCCTAACAATTTCCCCCTTTTTGATGATGCCAAAACTTAAATCATACAAAGATGCAAATAACACAAATACATACAGATAGTGTATTGACATAGAATGTATGCGCATAATCAATCTTTTTATTGATCATATCATTCTTGTACTTAACACTGTTGTTTACAAGGTGTATCGAGTATGAAAAAAATTTGCATTATTACGAAGACTTACATTGTATGTATTTGCATATAAAATACGAAGGGTTGAATGAACACTTCATCTCCTTCATTTGTCTCCTTCTTTCATCTTGATCAAGATCTTCTTCTCTTTCTTCTCTTCTTCTCGTCATGTTTGCCTTCTTTTTTTCTTCTCATATGCCTTCCCGGCAGC
This sequence comes from Rehmannia glutinosa, assembly GCA_016081115.2. NCBI lineage: Eukaryota > Viridiplantae > Streptophyta > Magnoliopsida > Lamiales > Orobanchaceae > Rehmannia > Rehmannia glutinosa. The sequence continues at coordinate 28,422 of JABTTQ020003330.1, forward strand.
TTCATCTTTCCTTATTCTTTTCCTGTCTCTCTCCCGCCATAGTGAGTTTGTCTCTTGTTTTTTTCTTCTATCCTTTTTGCATACTCGGCGTTGGTTTTAGCCACTTGCAAGTTCGCCACATGGTCAAGCCCACCCAAGAGATCCCTCCTTTCTTTCCTGGATCTACGTATTCAATATTCTTGGGCGAGGCCTAGGTCTCAAGCTTCTTCCTCCGGCGCGATTCTTCCTCTACCTCTGGGCGTATATCTTTGTCTTGGGGCCTTCTTCTTTCGGTGAGTGCCAGCGGAGTGACCAGCAGAGGATCAGGTTGTCATTGTCGTCGAACTTCTTCACATAATGTGAGACCCTTTTCCCAATCTGAGTCCCAAGCTTGAGCAAGGACATATTTGCAAAATAACCTTGATTCGAGCGTTTTGAATTCGTCAATCGATCTTGGCTCTGCCCCGACATCCGAAATGGCATACGTGTCTCTGTCCAATGGAATGCCTCCGTGTTCTTTCAAAATGTTCATCACCCTGGCATCCATTCTTCCTTCCACCTCCTTCATCCCTCGCTTCAATTTCTTTTCTCTTCTCACCATAGATACAGAGTGTTGGAGTAAGAGTCACGGGAGTTTCTTTGCTTATAATGTCATTTGTGTGAGGACCTGTTGGGGGTTTGTGCAATCATCAAGGTCATATTCTTTGATCCTTCCCCTCCCAGATTTTCCTTTCTTGATTTTAAAATTTCCTCGGTGATTTTCCCTTCTCATTTGTTCCCTTGTCATTGCTCCTTTCTTTTCAACTTGATTTTTCTTTGCTTTAAGGTATTCCTCTTCCCCTTTTTGGCATCATCAAAGGATAGAGGAACCCCAGGGAACATCTTTGGCAAGCATGAAGTCGAGTCTCCGATGGTTGAATTTTGCTTCAAGTCTGCTGCGTTGTATCGCACGGAATTGACCGAGTAGCGTTGGACTCTTTGAAATCAGCTTCATCTCGGCCATGAGAAGGCTGAATTTTCTTGTCATGTGTTCTTCCAAACGCTGTATATCATTTGCATTCTGCTCACGCAGCGAGCTTGATCTCGGCAGTGTGAGCTTCGTGCATATGTTCAATGTGTTCCCGCAGCTTCGTTTCGCATCGACATTTTCAGCTCTCCACACCAGCAGACTTTTTGAATAATTGTCTGAAGTATCTCACCTGTTCCACACGCATTGATTCTTTGCTTTGTTGCCACCATTCCCTTACCCTCGACTGTGATGCCTCTCAAGTCACTGTAAGGTTGGCATCTCTGTTGTCCAGCGCATATCCAAGGAGGCCTGATGCCTCTCCATCTTTTCAACTTCAAAGAAGAGTGCCTTGAACACTTCGTCGTACTTTGATTCTTCATTCTTGCGGTGATGGCCATCACGTCGAAATCGAAATCGGTTTGGAACAATGGTGCCGAGTGAAAAACAGGAGCTGGTCGTGATAGCGTGCTTGCTCATTTTTCGACTCTTCGTGGAGTTCGGTATCTCCAGTGAGAAAGGGAAAGATTCCACAAAGGATTCATCACCGCCATCCGGGATTTGTTCGATGATAAGCGGTGGGCGTGAAGTTCTTTTGGGAATCGATCCATTTGTAGCTTGAGGACCCGGAGCAGTGGTCGGTTGGTTCATTTGGGTTTTGTGGTGCGATGGGACTCGGCTTCTTTGAGCCTCAATCTGTCTTAATGACTTCGTTGGTCTCATTTGTTTTCTCCTTTTGAGTAGAGGCGGTCCTCGGCCTTATCGAGCGTCATCGGACGATGATGAGATTTCCATTGGTGGCTCATTATCAAAATTAAAGGTCGACGAGTAGTCTTGGGATCGAGACTTGCTCGTGCCTGGAACATCCGCACTGAAGTCTTTTGGATTTGTCATGGGGGTTGACTCGGCTTCTTCTTCGCCTTCGATCCCGAGAAAGGTGACATCGGGGTTGTCCTGGGAATCATGAAGTGCGCGATCTCCTTCTCGGATGGATCGATGGTTGCGGGAGGGATGTTCTCTACTTCATTTGTGTTACCCCGGGAAGTCTCAACCTCCCGTGGGCCTTCATTTCCTCCAGCAGTCTCTCTATCTGCTGCGAGGTTTGGCCTTCCCTTTCGACGATGTGTCACTGTCTTAGGGTCTTCTACGATGGCATCCATTGAGTCTCAACCCCATGGATTGCGCTTTCATCGCCAGTGTTAACTCCCGGTACATTCTTCCTCACGTTGCCTCGCATCGTGCGTCATTAGCCTATTAGAGTTTGTTGGCACCTCGGTGAGCAGTCTCACCGAGACGAGCTAATCGTTGGTGGCAACTTCTTTGTTCTTCTTGTGTTTGAGTGTCTTTTGCTTCGCCTCCTACATTCTTTGTGGAGTCATCTGCAGCATCCTCCGACTTCTTGCTGCAGTGGAGGAGTTTCCCCCTCGGTGGCGCATCATTTGAGTGACTTGGAGTGGGGTTACTCGTCTCCAAACTCCGGCTGTTGCAATTGATGGTTCAGTAGTTGGGGCGGTGGTGGCACACCTTCAATAGGGGTTGGCTCGATTGGGGTCCCCACTAGCCCAGATTTCATCGCCATCTTCCTTGTTGCCTTCTTCCGAGTTAGTGGGGAAGTGGTAGCGAGAACATCGGTGGCTATTTTTGAACCACTCCCATTGGGTCGATTTCAGTGTGTTGGAGGACTCTCCTGGTCCCTCCATCAGTCTTTGCTCGTGAAGGATTCTTGATTCATGCAATGCTTGCTGATCGCAATTCTTCTCGTGGCAAAGAAAGATTCTCGGTTTCTCGTCACTTTCGGAGAAGACATCAAGGAGAGGATGGAAGTGTTACGTGCTGCGGAGATAGGGCGACACTTGCCTTTTCGCGTGCTTCGGCTTCTTCTTGCTTTTCTCTCTCCTTGTCCTTGTAGATCTGCAGAATATCCATGCGGTTGTCTTCATCTAGAGCTGGGAGCACAGTAGATAATCCAAGGAAATTTAGTTCCTCTTCTTCTTCTATGAATTCGGGCCGTTGGAACTGTTCCCTTGACTGCTCGCTTCCATTTTCTCCACTCACGCAGACGATTTTGGATGTCGGGTAAGGTGGAGATAGGATCATTACATCACTATCGCTTGGGCTGGGATTTTTCTTGAGTTTAATTTGTATGAACTACATTTGTGTCTTGAGTTGCCTCTGCTTGATCACCTTCAGAGACTTGGCTGTTTCATCAATTACATCGGAGACTCTACTTCTCCGGTAGTCTCCGGTATCTGTGCTAGCTGAGTAGTGACTCAATTGGTTTCTCTGTTCGGATTGCTTTACGAGTCTCCTTCGTCTCCTGGTTTGTACCGGGAATTTACAGTTGAGGCGGCGTCCTCTCGAGTCTTGGGCGGCGGGGCGGTGCTTGTGTTTGTTTCGAGGAGCCGCCGTCTAGGCTTGCGATTCTCCTCCTTTGACGATCGATCGAGAGAAGGAATTTGTGGGTCCTTCTCGACCGCCGCAGAGGGCGGGTGACACGGCAGGCGGGTGACTCTGCTGCTGGGGCGGGTGACTCTGCTGCGGGCGGGAGCATGTTTGGTTTTTCTTTTGCAGGGGCAAAGAGACTTTTTGGTAGTCTGCAGGGGCTTTTCTTCTTAGTTGGAGAGGAAGCAATTTTGTGTCTTGGGTCGGTGATTCCCCTCACGTGTCGCTCTCTTGGCGTGACGACGACGCTTCGAGCACCGGAGAGATTAGCTCGAACATCCTCTTGTTAACATGGAAGGCCTTCCCATGTCTAAGAGGTACTCCTTTCACCTCCAATAGCCGGCCAATCACCAGGCCATATCCCGAGAGATCCTCCAAATGACCCATCTTCTTTGAAGGACTTGTTCCCACGTTCGGCAGAGTCTGCTTTGAGATAAACTCGGCCCGGTTTATCTTCTTTTCTTCGATTATTGCAGCCATCACAATCAATTTTGCCTTTTGAGTTGGTCAAAGTCGCCAAATTTGATGTCGATACACTTGGCAACAATATCCAACAATTTGTGATAGTCCTCCTTCCAGTCTCTTGTTTTGTTGTGTATATTATTTTGTCAAAGAACGTCGGACTTGGCTATTTCTTTCCATGCATCACCCAAGTTTACATCACTCTTTGATCTCGGATGCTCCTCTCTTGGTAGTGAGCAATATTCAGCCCAAATCTTGGCGTTGATAGTCATTTGCTTCCCGTGAAGATGACTTGATTTCTTCATCGTGAATCTCGGCATTCACGTAGAATTGTGCGACCTCCTCCACATAGGTCATAGGATACTCGGTGTTAGAAAGCGGTTTGATCCGGCGTTTCTAACTTCTCCGCGATTTTCTTCACCAGGGTGTCGTCGGACCCGCTTCACCATTCCGTCGAAATCCACGGTCGAACCGGTGTGGATTTGTTTTCCCAACTTGGTAAAGTTATACGTTGGTGCCATTTCTCAAAATAATTTCAAGGAAAAATTCAGAAATTTGATTTGAAGGTTGATAGGGTTTCGAGAGTATTTGCCTTTGCTTTTTGAGAGAGAGATTGAACAGTTTTTAGAAGTGTGAGAGAGAAACGGACGAAAAATGGTTTAAATATGGTTTATGAAAGGACGTGCAGACGGTTTTGAATCGTGATCGAAATCAACGGCTTGATTTCGCACGCATATTGAGCGATTCATGTCTCGTATTTAATGCGGCAAAGCATTTATATCCAATCATAGGCTTGGTGTGCGGCTTTATGTCGTACACATCATCATTATCGACGTGTCTCTTAAAACATTCTCTTTAAGTCAAAAACGATTTGCGTTTTTGTCACTTTGCTCATAAGTTATTCAAACTTATCTCTTAGCCGATTTAACTCTGCTTTTCACATTTCTCTTAGTGACTTAGCTATCGGTGACTTGGTATAGTGACTTTTCCGACATAAATCTGGTGATTTCTTGAGCTAATTTTTGTTTTTCACTCTCTTTTTCACCTTCCTTCCTGTTCCATTTTTTTTTTTTCTTTGATTTCTTCTCGTGTCTCTTAGCTCAATTAGCCCCAACTCATGTTTGAGTTCTTCAAATCTTGACTCACATAATGGTTTTGTGAAGATGTCGACTAGTTGCTTATCGGTTGAGATATATTCCAAGATAATGTCCTTCTTTTCAACATGATCTCTTATGAAATGATATCGACATCTATATGTTTTGTTCTTGAGTGCAACACGGGATTTTGAGTGATTGCAATTGCACTTGTGTTATCACACATGATTGGAATTTCTTTTTCTTCAACTTCATAATCTCTCATTTCTTTGTCTCATCCATAGGACTTGGGCACAACAGTTGCCGCAGCCTATGTATTTCGCTTCACTTTGTAGAAGTGGCTATTGAGTTTTGCTTCTTGCTAAACCAGAAATTAATCTGTTTCCAAGCATTTGACATGTGCCAAGTACTTTTCTGTCCACTCGTGCATCCAAAGATAGTCAGTCGAATAGCCAATTAGCTTGAAACCACCTTCCTTTGGATACCATAGCCCTACTTCTTGGTTTCCTTTTAAGTATCTCAATATTCTCTTAGCTGTAGTCATATGGCTCTCTTTTGGAGCAGATTGAAATCTTGCACATACACCTACAAACAAAGGTGATGTCGGCCGCTTTGTGAGATAGAGCGATGATCCAATAAGTGCTCAGATCTTGTTTGATCTACAGGCTTGCCATCCGCATCCATGTCCATTTTTGATGTGTTCATTGGTATTTTTCTGAAGACTTCTCCTCCATACCAAATTTCTTCATTAAATCTCTGGTGTATTTTGTTTGGCTTATGAAGGTTCCATCCTTCACTTTTGTTTCACTTGAAGTCCAAGGAAGAATGTCACTCTCCCATCATGCTCATTTCAAATTTACTTTGCATGAGGTTTGAGAATTTTTCACATGACTCTTTGTTAGTGGATCCAAAAATGATGTCATCCACATATATTTGAACAAGCAAGATACTCTTCTTGTCTTGAATTACGAAAAGTGTTCTATCTACTTTTCCTTTAGTGAATCCATTTTCGAGTTAGGAATTGTGACGAGGGTATCATACCATGCTCGGGTGCCTGTTTCAATCCATACATGGCTTTCTTGAGTTTGTACACTTTGTCTCCAAGAGTCTTCTCGCTCAAATCCTGGAGGTTGTTCAACATACACTTCTTCTTCCAATAATCCATTTAGGAATGCACTTTTTACATCCATTTGATATACAATGAAGTTTTTGTGAGTGCATAGGCAAGAAACATCCTTATAGCTTCCAATCTTGCTACAGGAGCAAATGTTTCATCAAAATCTATTCCTTCTTCTTGGCAATATCCTTTGGCTACCAATCTTGCTTTGTTTCTTACCACGTAACCTTCCTCGTTCATCTTATTTCGAATACCCATTTGGTTCCAATAACATTTTGATGTATGGGTCTTTGTACTAATTCCCATACTTTATTTCTCTCAAAGCGATTGACTCTTCTTGCATAGCTTGAATCCAATGTGTGTCATCCAATGCTTGTGACACATCTTTGGGCTCTATCTGCGAGATGAAGCATGTGAACATTGCTTCTTGTTGAGTTCGGATCTTGTCTTGACACCTTCTCTCATGTCTCCAATGACAAGATCGGTGGATGGTTTCTCACCATCTTACGTCAGGTTGAAGTAAGTTATTTGGATTGATCGACTTGCGGTGTGTTCTTTTGTCGCGGGTCGACTCTCTCGTGATCACTCACCGCAGATTTTCCAATTGTTTTTGAGATTCACTATCTCATCTTCTTCAATTGATAATCCCCGCCTTGACTTGACGCAAAGATAGGATTCTTCGTGAGATTGGATGTTTCACTTATCGGTGACTCTTCAATGTCTTTTCCATTTATGTTTGGCTCATCGAATACTACATGAATGGATTCTTCGTAACCATAGTTCTTTTGTTGAGTATTTCAGAGGCTTTGCTTTCAATTTGAGTATCCTAAGAAGATACCTCATCGACTTTAGCATCAAAAGCCTTTAGGTTGTCTTTGCCATTATTGTGGATGAAGCATTTACATCCAAATATCACGAAATATGCAACATTTGGTTTTCTTCGACCCGGATCTCATAGTCCTTGGAGTCTTTTGTCACCGCCTATTTATCATACATCTGTTTTTGGGTGTAGCAGTGTGTTGATTGCTTGACCCAAAATCTTTTTAGTAACCCTGCTTGGAGTTGCCTAACATGGTCTTCTTGCTTCCTTGAGGGTTCATTTCTTCTTTCGCAACTCCATTCTGCTTTGTGGAGTCCTTGCGGTGATAGTTCATGACCAATACCATTCTCAATACAAGATCTTGAGTTATTATTCCATTGACAAACTCGGTTCCTCTATCGATCTTATTTTGATAATGGTTTGACTCTTCTCATTTTGTATTCTCTTCATCATTTGTGGTAGCTTTTGTAGAGTTTCTTTCTTCTTGCACATGAATATTGTCCATGTATATCTTGAGTAGTCATCTACTACCACCAAGGTGTATTTCTTTCCACTTATGCTTTGGTTCCACTGGGCCAAATAGATCCATATGAAGCGGATGCAATATTCTTGTTGAGGATGGGCATGTCTTTTCTTTGAATGACGACTTGATTTGTTTTCCTTCTCGACATGCATCACATATACTTTCCTTCTTGTATCTTTCGAGTCCTGGAAGTCCTTCTACAAGATGACTTCTTGCTAGCTTATTAATTGTTTTGAAGTTCGGGTATTTCGGCTTTTTGTGCCACTGACCAACTTGATTCATTGGCTCTTTGCTAAGAGACAGTCTTTGGGTGTTGCGGTTGACCAATCCACTACATACATATTTTTCTGTCTACATCCTTGCAAAGACAACTTCATTAGATTCAACATTTTTGATTTGGCATATTCCCATGTTGAATCCAACATTGTAGCCCTTGTCGCGAGTTGGATGATGCTTAGTAAATTGAAGTTTAGTCCTTCAACATATGCAACATCTGTGATTTCTAAACCATTCCTTTTGATGGATCCGATTGCCTCTTATTTCACCAGGAGCTTCATTTCCTCCAAATATGACTTTTGCTCCTTTGACTTCCTTGAATTTTGACAGATTTCTCTTATTTCTGTCATGTGTCTGGGAATGACCACTATCCATGTACCAGGGTTCGCACTCATTTGTTCCTTGAACCGCAATCAAGGAAATTAAGTTTTAGGTACCCATTCTTGTCCGGGTCCCGAGGGGTTAGAATTATAAGATGATCCAACCAACCTATAGCCAAATGATTTGACTCAAGAGGTTGCCATCTATCGGTGCCATAATCATAATCAATCCTGGCAAATTGCTTGGGGAGTCCAGGTTCATACAAATTGTCTCTTTTGTCTCGTATGCTGCATATGTGTTTTAGCAATTGCCTTTCTTGGGTAATTGTGGTGTCTTTGAGTGTAGTGCCTAGGTGCATATGTGTCTTTGATGAAAGCTCTTATGCTTTTGGAATGGCCTTTGTTGAGTTCTAGGCCTTTGCCTTTTGGGCTTGTATTCCATAAGTCTATTTGGTAGTTCACATTATTCCGTCACTTGGCTTGGATATTTTCTACCATTCCCATCATATGTATTTCTTCTATGAGTTTTCTGGGATTTTTGGTAGCTCGCTTCTTCTTTCTGAGTATTTTTTGTTTGGAGTCTCATTTGAGGACTAAAATTTGAATCTCTTCTCATGTCCTTTCAAAGACTCTCAATCGTTTTTTCCTTTTCCTTTGTAACCAAGGCCAGTTTGCTTAGCATTGTGCTTTGGATTGAAAGTGTGTGCATCATTTAGAGTTTTGGGTTTTTCGGACTCTTCATGACTTGAAGATCCTTTTTCCAAAATTACTCTTGAGGTTTGACATGGCACAAAGGAATTAAATCCTAGCTTTGTCTTGTCTCCACATTCTCTTTGACTCATAATAAGATCATCCACTGATTTAGATGCCTTAGTGAATGAGGCAATAACATTTTGAGGTCATTCTCCCTCTTTTCTATAGCAGCAATTTCGCTATTAATTTAGCATTTTCAGCTTTTAAACTTTTATTCTCATCACCTATTTGACTTAGAGTACTCGGCTCCTTAGTCACTTTGAGTTTTGATTTTTGAGTATTTGTTTTCCTCATTCAATAGTGTGTGTGAGGTTTTAATGTGCTCAAAATCTTTCATCATTTTGCCTAATGAATCATAAAGATCGGTGGGTGATGAAGTGTGTGTGTCACTGATCACTATCACTAGTGTACGAGCTTGTTGAGTTAGATTGTACCTCATCTTCTTGATCTTGTTCTTTGGCCATTAAGCGGATCAAAGCTTCTTCTTGAGTCACTTGAATAGTCGGCTTCATCGCTTCTCTCGAGTCAAATTGTCTCTCTTGACTTGGGTTTGTCTCGGCAATCTCTCGCAGCCATCATTGCCTTTTTTCTTCTCTTGTCTTCTTTCTCAAGACCTTTTTTTCTTCTTCGTTCTGCACTTGTTGACTACAGGATATGAGCGATCAATGGCATAGTGACTGGTTGTCTACAATTCCAACATAGATATTGACCTTTTGATCGCTCTCTTTCTATTCTTGAGTTGTCACCCTTTGATACTCAACTTGTTGATGATCATTCTCTTGATTGGCCTATCATCCCTTGATTTGGAGGGAGCCGAGTGTCTTCCGGAGGATTCACCCTTTCCTCTTTTGTAGTTCTTGTTAAAGAACTTGTTAAATCTTTTAACCATTAGGGCTATTTCTTCCGGGTCAATTGCTTCTTTGACCTCGGCTCTCCTTCCGTCTTTGACAACTAGAGCAAATTGTTTTGGGTACGTTGTCTCTTCCTGGTCTTTCCTTCTCAGCTCAAACTCGTAGGCTTTGAGGTCCGAGAATAACTCGTGATTGGATGTCTTTGATAGGTCCATGGAGTGTCTCAATGCCATGACCTTCATTTCCCATTCATTTGGAAGACTTTTTAGGATCTTCATACACATTTCCTTTTGTGTATATTCCTTTCCAAGTGTAGATGACTCATTTGTGATTTTCAGAATCGAGCGTCTAGTTGGTCCAGTTCTCTCCCCGAGATCATTTTGAAATTTTCAAACTTCAGACACCTTTGATAATTTGTTTTCTTTGATTTGCTCGAACCTTCACGGATCAAAGTCAACTTGTCCCCATTTCCTTAGCCGTTTTGCAAGATTTGACTTTGTTGAACATGGCTTTATCCAAGGTTTTGTAAAGAATGTCCTTGGCTACATTGTCCAGGTTGTATCTTTTTCTGTCATCATTTGTCCACTCGGTTCTTGGTTTTTCAACCATGGTGTCGATCTTCATCTTCCCCTTCAATTTGCAACTCTTCGACAAATTGTGTTCACCTTTAATATTTGCGAGAGGCCCATCTTCTATCACTATCCACATCTCATCATGTAATCTTTGATAGATGAGCTCGCAAGATACGAATTTTCCAATCATCAAATTCTTCAATAGTGAACATAGGAATGCGTGTTAGATTTGCTTCCATGATAATAATTTTTAATGATAGAAAAGAGTTTTGAAAGATAAGTACTCAAGCGGACTTTTGAAAAGATTGGAGATCTAGTTCAAGAACGGTGCGGAGGGTTCAATGAACCAACCGCTCCGATACCACTTGTAGGTCCCAAGGGGTGTAAGTGTAAGGTTTAGAAGGGGGGTTGAATAAACCTTACCAAGTTTTCGATTTAGGCCTTTTAAATCTCTGAGAGTTCTACATTGTGTCCTTGATGGATCGAATTAGTCCCCTCAAGAGTTAATCTCTCAAATGACTCACCGAATTTTCATTAATAGAGTAACTCATTTGTTGGCTATAATTTGACTCGGTTTGTGGTTTTGTTTTCAATGGAAGACTTAACACCCTTAAGTTTGATTAAGCAAGTTTTTACTGACTTGAGTTAGTACTTATAGATTATCAAATGGATAGCAAATTTATCCAGATATAAGCAATTAAAAGTGCGTAAATTTAAATCTTTGAAATGTAAATGACACAATAAAGTTTTTATAGAGGTTCGAAGATGGGGTAATTCTTCTACTCCTCTCTTCTCCAACTCCCGGAGGAATCCACTAAGTAATGATCGGTTTACAAAGTGGTAGCAGTCCGGATACAAGTCTTGATCACAACGCCCGACTTGATCCTTTGGGACTCGATCTGAGACGCTTGATCACTCGGTGGCTTCTCGACGACTCGGCTTCTTCACGAGGCAACCGCTTTGCTACTCTGACTCACTTGCTCAAGCACTTTGGATTTGATCACGAAGCCCTCCAAAAGCTTAAGACTTGGTTGACCTTGAACCTTTCTACAATCCTTCTTGGAATGTAGACCCCTTGTTTTCGATATTTTCCTCTTCAACTCGATTGAAGTTCTCTTTCCTTCACGGGTAAGTGTTGGATTGATGTACTTCGAGATGTAGGCTTGAGGATTGAGAATGTTTCGATTATTGATAAGCTTGTATATCTCACGTGTGTCATTCATCCACGCATCATTCTTCTCAATCAAACTCCTCGGCCTTTTATAGTGAACTTTCAAAAATTTGCCCGTTGAAGAGATAGGCTCATTTTTGAAAATCACTTTGCGATCGTTGGTGTGCGATTCTTGGAATTGCCATTTCCTCGTATGAAATGTTTTATCACCTTTTCGTAGTTCGACACGGTGTAGTGCTTCCCATTGGTTCATTTCTTTTGCACGCTTCGGGATGAGCACTCCAAGAAAGGTAGTATGGAGATATTACTTGTTTAAGTAAATCTCTTGATTTTGTCGGCAACGGTTCTTTTTACGATTATCTCGACTTGACTACATTTCCTCGCTTTCCCCGGGTGACTTAAGTCGCCTTCCAATCATGGATGACTCTTGTCGCCCTTGACTTGACTTGAGACTTGGCTTCTGAGTTGAGTTGACTTTGATGTTCCACTCAGTGCATCTCACCGCTTCTTCAATTCGAGTTCTGTCTGCTCTTCTTTGTTGTACTCACTGTCTCACAAATGAGTTTTCCTTCAAGCCTTCAGGTTGTCTTCTTGCAAGTTGGAGCGTAGGCGACTTAACTCGGCTTGGCACTCTAATTGTTACAATACATTTCAAAGCAAGAATTGGGAGCCAACTTTCTATTCTAAGTTTTACATGGCATTCATCAAAATCTAAACAATAGAATTCCTAACAATACCCTTTGACAATCTAACATTTATTCATAAATTATATGCTTAAAACTTAAAATTGCGAGTTGTGGTTTTTTTTTTTTTTGTTTATTATACCCTTCACAATCTAATATTTATTCATAAATTATATGATTTAATCTCAAAATCGCATTTGTTTTTTTTTTTGTTTATTATACCCTTCACAATCTAACATTTATTCATAAATTATATGCTTAAAACTTAAAATCTGCATTTGTAGTTTTTTTTGTTTATTATACCCTTCACAATCTAACATTTATTCATAAATTATATGCTTAAAACTTAAAATTGCATTTGTGGTTTTTTTGGTTATTATACTCTTCACAATCTAACATTTATTAATAAATTATATGCTTTAAACTCAAAGTCGCATTTGTAGTTTTTTTTTTGTTTATTATATCTTTCACAATCTAACATTTATTTATAAATTATATGCTTTAAACTCAAAGTCGCGTTTGTAGTTTTTTTTTTTGTTTATTATACCCTTCACAATCTAACATTTATTCATAAATTATATGCTTAAAACTTAAAATTGCATTTGTGGTTTTTTCGTTTATTATACCCTTCACAATCTAACATTTATTCATAAATTATATGTTTTTTTATTATACCTTTCATAATCTAACATTTATTCATAAATTATATGCTTAAAACTTAAAATATGCATCTATGGTTTTTTTGTTTATTATACCCTTCACAATCTAACATTTATTCATAAATTATATGCTTTAAACACAAAGTCGCATTTATAGTTTTTTTTTTATTATACCCTTGACAATCTAACATTTATTCATAAATTATATGCTTAAAACTTAAAATTGCATTTGTGGTTTTTTTGGTTATTATACTTTTCACAATCTAACATTTATTAATAAATTATATGCTTTAAACTCAAAGTCGCATTTGTAGTTTTTTTTTTGTTTATTATACCCTTCACAATCTAACATTTATTCATAAATTATATGCTTAAAACTTAAAATCTGCATTTGTGGTTTTTTTGTTTATTATACCCTTCACAATCTAACATTTTTCATAAATTATGTGATTTAAACTCAAAATGTCGCATTTGGAGTTTTTTTTTGTTTATTATACCCTTCACAATCTAACATTTTTCATAAATTATATGCTTAAAACTTAAAATTGCATTTGTGGTTTTTTTTTGGTTATTATACTTTTCACAATCTAACATTTATTAATAAATTATATGCTTTAAACTCAAAGTCGCATTTGTAGTTTTTTTTTGTTTATTATACCCTTCACAAAGTCTAACTTTTATTCATAAATTATATGCTTTAAACTCAAAGTCGATTTATAGTTTTTTTTTGTTTATTATACCCTTGACGATCTAACATTTATTCATAAATTATATATTCTTAAAACTTAAAATTGCATTTGTGTTTTTTTTGTTTATTATACCCTTCACAATCTAACATTTATTCATAAATTATATGCTTAAAACTTAAAATCTGCATTTGTGGTTTTTTTGTTTATTATACCCTTCACAATCTAATATTTATTCATAAATTATATGCTTAAAACTTAAAATTGCATTTGTGGTTTTTTTTGTTTAATATACACTTCACAATCTAACATTTATTCACAAATTATATGCTTTAAACTCAAAGTCGCATTTATAGTTTTTTTATTTATTATACGCTTCACAATCTAACATTTATTCATAAATTATATGCTTAAAACTTAAAATTGCATTTGTGATTTTTTTTGTTTATTATACCCTTCACAATCTAACATTTATTCATAAATTATATGTTTTAAACTCAAAGTCGCATTTGTAGTTTTTTTTTTTGTTTATTATACCCTTCACAATCTAACATTTATTCATAAATTATATGCTTAAAACTTAAAATTGCATTTGTGGTTTTTTCGTTTATTATACCCTTCACAATCTAACATTTATTCATAAATTATATGTTTTTTTATTATACCTTTCACAATCTAACATTTATTCATAAATTATATTCTTAAAACTTTAAATCTGCATCTATGGTTTTTTTGTTTATTATACCCTTCACAATCTAACATTTATTCATAAATTATATGCTTTAAAACACAAAGTCGCATTTATAGTTTTTTTTTGTTTATTATACCTTGACAATCTAACATTTATTCATAAATTATATGCTTAAAACTTAAAATTGCAGTTGTGGTTTTTTTTTTTTTGTTTATTATACCCTTCACAATCTAATATTTATTCATAAATTATATGATTTAAACTCAAAGTCACATTTGTTTTTTTTTTGTTTATTATACCCTTCACAATCTAACATTTATTCATAAATTATATGCTTAAAACTTAAAATCTGCATTTGTGGTTTTTTTGTTTATTATACCCTTCACAATCTAACATTTTTCATAAATTATATGATTTAAACTCAAAATGTCGCATTTGTAGTTTTTTTTTTTTTGTTTATTATACCCTTCACAATCTAACATTTATTCATAAATTATATGCTTAAAACTTAAAATTGCATTTGTGGTTTTTTTGGTTATTATACTCTTCACAATCTAACATTTATTTATAAATTATATGCTTTAAACTCAAAGTCGCATTTGTAGTTTTTTTTTGTTTATTATACCATTCACAATCTAACATTTATTTATAAATTATATGCTTTAAACTCAAAATTGTATTTGGGGTTTTTTTGTTTATTATACCCTTCACAATCTAACATTTATTCATAAATTATATGCTTTAAACTCAAAGTCGCATTTGTAGTTTTTTTTGTTTATTATACCTTTCACAATCTAACATTTATTCATAAATTATATGCTTAAAACTTAAAATCTGCATTTGTGTTTTTTTTGGTTATTATACTTTTCACAATCTAACATATATTAATAAATTATATGCTTTAAACTCAAAGTCGCATTTGTAGTTTTTTTTTGTTTATTATACCTTTCACAATCTAACATTTATTTATAAATTATATGCTTTAAACTCAAAGTCGCATTTGTAGTTTTTTTTTGTTTATTATACCCTTCACAATCTAACATTTATTCATAAATTATATGCTTAAAACTTAAAATTGTATTTGGGGTTTTTTTGTTTATTATACCCTTCACAATCTAACATTTATTCATAAATTATATGTTTTAAACTCAAAGTCGGTTTTGTAGTTTTTTTTTGTTTATTGTACCCTTCACAATCTAACATTTATTCATAAATTATATATGCTTAAAACTTAAAATTGCATTTGTGGTTTTTTTGGTTATTATACTCTTCACAATCTAACATTTATTAATAAATTATATGCTTTAAACTCAAAGTCGCATTTGTAGTTTTTTTTGTTTATTATACCTTTCACAATCTAACATTTATTTATAAATTATATGCTTTAAACTCAAAGTCGCATTTGTAGTTTTTTTTTTGTTTATTATACCCTTCACAATCTAACATTTATTCATAAATTATATACTTAAAACTTAAAATTTTATTTGGGGTTTTTTTGTTTATTATACCTTTCACAATCTAACATTTATTCATAAATTATATACTTTAAACTCAAAGTCGCATTTGTAGTTTTTTTTTATTATACCTTTCACAATCTAACATTTATTCATAAATTTTATGCTTAAAACTTAAAATTGCATTTGTGGTTTTTTTTGTTTATTATACCCTTCACAATCTAATATTTATTCATAAATTATATGCTTTAAACTCAAAGTCGCATTTATAGTTTTTTTTTGTTTATTATACCCTTCACAATCTAACATTTATTCATAAATTATATGCTTGAAACTCAAAGTTGCATTTGTAGTTATTTTTTTTAATATACCCTTCACAATCTAACATTTATTCATAAATTATGTGCTTAAAACTTAAAATTGCATTTGTGGTTTTTTTGTTTATTATACCCTTCACAATCTAATATTTATTCATAAATTATATGATTTAAACTCAAAGTCGCATTTGTAGTTTTTTTCTTTACTATATCTTTCACAATCTAACATTTATTCATAAATTATATGCTTAAAACTTAAAATGCATTTGTGGTTTTTTTGTTTATTATACCCTTCACAATCTAACATTTATTCATAAATTATATGTTTTAAACTCAAAGTCGGGTGTTTTTTTTTTTTATTATACCCTTGACAATATAACCTTTATTCATAAATTATATATGCTTAAAACTTAAAATCTGCATTTGTGGTTTTTTTGTTTATTATACCTTCAAAATCTAACATTTATTCATAAATTATATGTTTAAAACTCAAAGTCGCATTTGTAATTTTTTTTTTGTTTATTATACCCTTAACAATCTAACATTTATTCATATATTATATGTTCAAAACTTAAAATTGCATTTGTGGTTTTTTGTTTATTATACCATTTATAATCTAACATTTATTAATAAATTATATGCTTAAAAATTAAAATTATATTTGTGTTTTTTTTTTTGTTTATTATATCCTTCACAATCTAACATTTATTCATAAATTATATGATTAAAACTAAAGTACCATTTGTAGTTTTTTTTTATTTATTATACACTTAACAATATAACATTTATTCATAAATTATATGCTTAAAATTCAAAGTCGCATTTATGGTTTTTTTATTTATTATACCATTTATAATCTAACATTTATTAATAAATTATATGCTTAAAAATTAAAATTACATTTGTGTTTTTTTTTTTTGTTTATTATATCTTTCACAATCTAACATTTATTCATAAATTATATGTTTAAAACTAAAGTACCAATTTTTTATTTATTATACATTTAACAATCTAACATTTATTCATAAATTATATGCTTAAAATTCAAAGTCGCATTTATGGTTTTTTTTTGTTTATTATACCATTTATAATCTAACATTTATTAATAAATTATATGATTAAAAATTAAAATTACATTTGTGTTTTTGTTTGTTTATTATATCATTCACAATCTAACATTTATTTATAAATTATATGTTTAAAACTAAAGTACTATTTGTAGTTTTTTTATTTATTATACACTGAACAATCTAACATTTATTCATAAATTATATGCTTAAAATTCAAAGTCGCATTTATGTTTTCTTTTTTTGTTTATTATATCTTTCACAATCTAAATTTATTCAGTTTAGTTTATCTTATCTTCAACTTATTCATATGTAACTAGTTTAAAACTTTACCATCATTGAGTTCCTTAGGGCCCGTAGAGTAAATGGCATCGCGAACGCTGATCTCAAGAGCAAGTCGAATCAAGACGAAGCTCGAAACGGCGCTGCAAGCCGCCGTTTTGGAGGTTGAGGACGTCTCCTACCAGCATGCCGGACACGCCGCCGTGAGAGCAATGGATGGCGGCGCGAACGAGACGCATTTCAATCTGAGAATCGTTTCCAGCAAATTCGAAGGCCAAAACCTCGTCAAGAGACACCGTATGGTCTACGAACTCCTATCCGATGAGCTCCAGTCCGGTTTGCACGCTCTCTCCATCACTGCCAAGACCCCTAAAGAAGCTGGACTTGATAAACAGTAATGATTTCATAATACATGACGAATGCATTAGTATTTTTCTTGTAGCATTGGGATGATGATCGATTATTAATTGAAATGAATCCATTGATTAATAACATAAACTGTTTGGTTGTTATTGCGATTTTGCCTGGGTTGTTGTATTATCTGGTGATTTCCATCTATGCGATAATCCTTTTTGGATCTGATTGAGATAGTGGTATCTAAAGGGAGATCTGTTACAAATATATATATATATATATATATATATTCCATTCAAATTTCGAACGAGTTTAGTGTGAATTTCAGGTCTAATGATTCAGTTTATGTATCAGAAAACAACATAAAAGTCTCCAAAATTCTCTTGTTTTCGGCAGCTTTTGACCTCTGTGCGGTATTAGACAAATTATCATTGAAATGGCTGCCAAAGATTTTCAATGTTCCTCTCAATAGACTACAGATTAATCAGACTGATTTGTTAGAATTTCACACCTTTTCTCTTTCTACAAAAGGCTTTTTCATTTTGGCATGCAATGTTTGTATTGGATGATATGATTGATAATGGTATCTTTTTTGTGTTAACTTGTTGTGGGGGTGTTAAACAGCTGAGAAGCCTGATGAGTTGATTCATAATATTCGACAGAGAAGTGGAAATAGCGTGTGAACATGTATGCATATTGATTTATTCAGTAAAAATTAGCAGTTGATGTGCTCTGTTTGCCGTTTGGGTTTGAAACTTTACATCCTGGAAGCTTTCACATATGATTATTAGTGTATCCATGAACTCAGTTGATGATCATTTGTTTGATTTCTTTCACCTTTTTTTGTTATTCTTGGTTGAATGCAGATGCATTTACTACTAAAACTTTACCATCATTTTTCATTATATGCCCATCATATGAAATAGAGAATTCCATATTGTATGTGGTAGATAGAAACAGAGAGAGACACTACAGAGCAATATTATTATATGCCATACCAACAAAAGATTCCTGCACAAATTGTAAATAATGTGGATTGCAATAATGTACACAATACAAAAAAGTTATATCAATATTGATCGATAGATGCTTAGTCCAAATTACGTGTGTTAATTAAAGTTAACGAAATCTGATCACCTGGTAAATCGAACTATCAAGTGTCAACTCCGTACAATTTTCACTTGGTTTCTTTTCAACTAATTAATCAATATCATACGTTCCTTACATAAATTCGTGCTTGATTTCCAGTTCCATGCTGAAAGTATATAAGTTTGATAATCAACACAACTTAGTAAAAAGCAACGTCAAAGTTGGACATTGGTAATACATGGGATATATGAATAGGATGGGGAAATTTCAAATGTTGGGAACAAAAAAACAGGACATTGATAATCAAGTAGAATATTGATGATAAATTTCTAAGCATTGACACAGCTGCATTTGTGTCGAATCTCAGAATCTTCGTCCGCAAAATAATCCTGAATTTTGCCAAGTTTGAGCATTGAGGCAGCGAACTGATGGTGGAACTCTGCAGATTGGGAAGCAAATGCAGAGACGAGGGGAGCAGTCCTCGAATCGGTGTACAACATTTGGTCCGTGGAGAGAAGCCCCATTTTCTTCTGCAGATTTTTGTAGTACTGAACGTCGAACGCCTTTGGAGTGACGCCGTCAAGCTCCACGTATTCGGACGCCCATCTGCATTTTCTCCTCAGGAAGTTGAGATACTTCGGGTTGATGGACGGGTCGGTTTTGCCGATTCCTTTGTAGTTGAACAGCCTGTCCTGCAAGGAACCGCAGCTGCTTCTTCCAATGGTGTGGGCTCCCGAGAGGACCACCAAATCCAGTATGTTCAATCCCTTGGACTGGAACAATTCGATCAAATCCGTTACTCTCTCGTGTCCCTTTGGAACATGAGATTGAGCCTCTTTGGCCATAGAAATTCTGCCGTCTTTTCTGCCGTAAGGCACCATCCAGAATGGCCCTCCGGCTGCGACGGTGGCGTCCCTGGCGGCTGCGGTGAGAATGTCGGCGCAGGAGACTGTGCGGGGGCACATTTTCTCAACCTCGGCCTTGATATCATCGATGACTTCAAATCCCCTAAGCGCCTTGCTGACGGCAGCTGATCTCTCGCTCCCGTCGTGGTCCAGAAGAATGGAAGCATCACATCCCTGCATAATCAATGCATTTGCATAATGGTGGAGATAATTAGGCCTTAATCAACAATATAAATTAGGGTGAATATTATATGTACACATGACATGTATTGATACCGAAACACCAAATGCAATAGAGGATCTCGACTGGTTACCTTAACGATGCAGTCGTGGAAGTGGAGGTTGATGAGAGCAGGAGCAAGGGTGGAGTCATTTTTGAGCCAGTGAGTGAGCTTGTCGTGGATGATGCTTTCGAGCTGCGGGCAGCTTCCATGGTAGTATGAATAACTCAGAGACTCATCGTACTCGTATTCATTGCCCTCAACTACTGCTACTGCAACCATCATTATCATCATGAATCTGTAACCCATCATCTTCATACTTCCTCCTTTCTGGATTAATGTATATTTAGGGGTTCTAATCAAGTACTTACTGTTTGGTTCATTTCATGGACATAAATATATATAGAGATGATATGGAGTTGTCATGATTCATCCTCAGAGAATATACGTGCGACGCACTCTTTGATTAGCAACTCTAGTACTATACACATAATTGGTGATGGACGTGCGGACCTGTTAGAATTATTATTAGAATAAAATACCATTGGTAGGTTAGTATGTAAAAAGCTAGACGTGCAAATGTGTATGATGCAAATTCCAATAATGTATTTACTAGTAGCATTCACTGAGTCAAAACTCAAAAGCCTCTGTTCAATTAGTAGGGGTCTCGTTTTCATAGATGTATGCCTCATTATAAATGTTTAGGACTAGGTTAAATGTCGTAATTATTTTAAAGGTCTTGTGACATCAATTAGTAAAACTGAGATGAACCAATAATTTAGGCTGTGTCGGGAATAATGACATATGATTTAAAAATTATACTCCCTTCCATCCCATAAAAATAGGCAAGTAAAACAATTCACACATATTAAGAAAAACATAATAAATGTAATTGATATTATAATTTTTCTCTAGTCTTCCTAATTTGCCCTTCCATTAAATGGTGGTATATCATTCTAATGTAGTATTCCAACTATCTTAAAAAAATGAAACTTGTTATAAACAAAGTGAATTAAATAGGAGTAATTTAGTCTATTGTTGTATAATTAATACTCTCAATAAGGAAACAAGCCTATAATTTGGGACGGACGAAAAAGAAAAGGTGGCCTATCTTTCTAACGGCTGGATCATAGAATTAAGGGACCGAGTCCATCGATGTGCATGCATTTACTGCTCTTACTTCCATGTCTTTCAATCGAGATCCGATCAGTATAAGATTTGGGTCCTCATGTACACCATTTTATCAATTCAATACGAATTCAGATGCACTATAATTATTACATCAACATCCTAATTAGTTAGCAGACAAACATTAATTAATCAATGTCAATGTGAGATGATATATGGCAGGATGTCGCGGGATCGTTTCCTTCGTATATTGGATTGCTGAGAGAGCAGTTGAGAAAAAAGGGGCACTGAACAAAAATGAAAATGTATCTACATTTCCATATGTGTTAGCAACACATCGCCAATCTATGATTACACCCCGGCATTCCTCCACCTTTGGTGCCGCAGAGACAGTTAAATATCATCACCACCCGAGTAGCAGGCACTGGCAGCATTTCGATCAAAAACCAGATGAGTCAGCAGAACCGCACCAAATAAGCTCAAATCACAGCCAGTCCATGTAAAAGATCCCTTCATATGACCCAACCCATGCACCCCAACAATGCTCTTGCCAGTAGCATACATCTTCTGTCGATTCCAGAAACGCCATGAACGAGTTAACAACGCACTTGAAACACATACACGGAAAATTGAGAAATAGAAAAGGCAGGTAACTGTAATACCTCCACTTCTAGGCCAGCACACGGCCGAGGGAACTGTATTCATAAATCTTTCCTTGAAGAGCATTTCACCAGACTTTATATTCCAGAGACGGAGATAGCTGTCCTCTCCACCTGACAAGACCATACATTCAGTATCAGTTTCCAATCATCATAAAGAAACATTGTCTGCACCAAAATCATGTTCACCTGACATGACAACTTTCTCTGACGGGTCAACTCCAAGTTGTATGCGAGTATGAGAATTTACATTGCCTTGATAAGATTGAACTGGCCCTCTCTGGATTAGACGATGATCGTACAGCTTGATCTGGAGAGGCAGAAATCACTAGATTTATGCCCAAGTATAAGATATATAAACTCGTATGCTTATATACCCATCTAAATCTCCCCTCTGTATGTTAATTCTCAGTTGCACCATTCAGGACACCATAGATGGACGGCCTCAACACCAACTTATACAACCAAACCAAAACCAAGCAACAAAAACAATCACATAACATGCCAAGTAAACAAATTGCAGAGCTTAAACACCCAAATAAATCGAGCCACGCCTTCCATACCCCCACTAACTTATCATTCTCGCAGCACAACTGATGCTGCACCCCTCTTCACTAGCATTAAGTTAAGAGTCAAATTTTAATATGCATCATTATAAAGGATGTGATGCCATATCTAGAAAAAGTATTATATTTGAAACTAACTCACTCCCATTTGACTTTTGTAGTCATTTCATGTAATACTATATGTTATGCTTTCGAGATGAAAACAATGATTATTATCATTTATAAACAAAAAAATATGTTACACTCATGCCATTGAAAAGACTCAAATTTTGAGGCCTCACATAATTTTCTAAGGAAAGAAAATTATGCAGTCATACTAGGCACTAGCTATCCGTTAAAGTGAATGTTATACAAAATAATAACAAGGTGTTTTCAGCCTTAATATATTATTAGAATTTTGACAATTTAGCACAAGAAAGCAGTTCTTGTAAAAAATCCCCAAAGAACTTCTGTGAGATGGGTGCGAAAAGTCAAAAACCTCGATAGAGGTGGGCGTAAATAACCATATGCTAATGTCATGAACATATATAAGGATCTGGATACAGCACATATGATAATACAACCATAAAATTGTAGAACACTAACTGATCCATCCATGGAGCTGGCCAAGAAGTATTGATCCCAAAGCTTAAGTGACGCCAAACTACAATTTAAAGGAAAATGTTAGTCCAAACTACAATTTAAAAAGAAAATGTGAGAGTTTTCACATTAACAAAATCAAGTATGGCAGTAACTGAAGCAGAACTGATGAGTAGAAGGCCTACTAACCAACAAACAGACGAAGACATCGAGATTGTTGAAGAGCTATGTGCACTCCTAATCTGCATAAATATAACATTTAGACTTTATTTATTATACCTAATACATCTGGGCGAAAAAAAATAGACACTTTCTCAGTCAGAAAAACCAATAGATAGGAAGGTGGAATTTTGTTTTTTTGATGCGAAGCAGAACCTGTAATTTTATTAAGAAACTAGGATAAATCCTCAGTTACGAGTTCTTTGAGCCAAACAGGAAAATTTTCGACTTCCCAAACAAACGGGGAGGAAGAAGCCAAAAAAAATAAAAAAGCGATATTGTCGGCACGAGTTAGAAGTGCGAGGAATATGTTCCAACGCACAGTCTAGGAGGTCACGAAGCATTGAAACAACAATTGTAGCCTTCATCTCGGCATACCCTTTTGTGTCTCCAAATGTCGTTACTGCTTGAACGGCAAGAAGAGAATTAGTACCAATTCTAGGAGTTAAACCAATCCGTTTCATCACCTCAAGTCCTTCCTCAATGGCTGTTAGTTCAAGTTCCAGAACAGATGAAGAAGATGAAAAAATCCTACCAAAAGCAACTACGGCCTGCCCCAAATGGTCACGGACAATGCCTCCAACGCCAAAGCTTCTTTTTTCTTCAATAAAACGAGCATCGACATTCATTTCCAGAAACCCCGGCCGAGTCGGGCCCCTTGACACCTTCCTTGAACCCATCTGGTTTCCCCACCCGTACTTTCTGGAGGTTCTCCAAGAAGAGTCGTGCACTTTCAGAAATCCGGGGAATCCATTGACTTTCCACCCGTGAGCAACTCATTGTCTTTCTTATCACCCCGTCCAAATAAATTTCAAAGAACTCAAACTCACTTCTCTTCAACTTCTGCGACATCCACAGACAGCATCCTGGATTGACCCATTTTTTGCCAATTCAAGCCATTTAGCGAAAAAAAAATGTTTCGAAGCTCTTTTGATCATCGGACAAAAAAAGAGAGCATGAGTTGTCAAGTCCACCCAAAATCCACAAAATTGCAATGAAATTCCACTGGAATGTGATGGGCAACAAGGTGTATCGACGACAAGAAAAACTGAATGATGGAGTGCAGGATCGAGGAGCTGTGGTTGCAGATTAATCCAGTTGATATTTCTAGTTGTTATTTCAGTTGATATTTTCTAGTTGTTATTTTCAGTTGGAATGTAATTAAGTGTTTTAATTATTTTAGTTGTTATTTGAGTTGGGCTTGAGGCCCGTTAGGTTGTAGGTTATTTAAATTGCAGTGTTAGGGTTATGAGAGGATTATTACATACAGTAAATTGTAATTGCGGCTTAAAGCTGGACGGGTTTTCCCGGGTTCTTTCGTTATCGTATTTCTTATTTGCAAAGTTACTGTTCTATCGCTTTCTTCTGTGTATTGTGTACCCATAACTCTATCAAATTGGTCCGACCTCCGGCGCTCTCTGCTTCATGCCTGCTACACGCATGGAATCCCGAGTCGATACGATAGAGAAGAGGATCTTTGGGCGGAGTTTGCCAAAATCCAGCCCAAATTGTCGAAATTGGATCGCATCGAGGAGATGTTGGAAACGTTGTTGCGCGATAAGGGCCCTCCGGTAATTGCTGGTGGGGAGTGGGACGAGGGTTCCTCTCTTTCTGCCGCGCGTCTGACTCCTTTGTCGGCTGCCCAAGCTGAACCTGCTTTCGTCACACGCCGTCTTGAAATCCCACCGTTCCGTGGAGATGACCCTGTCTCATGGCTATCTCGTGCCGATCAATATTTCCGCGTCCATCACATCGATGACTCTTGAAAGTTGAACTTGCTTTAATCACCATGGGGGCGGCGACCGATGCAATGGGTGCTTGGCCGCCAACCCTTGTTATCCTGGAAACAATTTTCGGCTGAACTCCTTAGCAGTTATGGTTAAGGCGATGACCCCAGTGCTAATCCGTATGAGTGTCTCCCAGCCACCACACAAATAGGGTCAATTGATGAGTACGTCGACATGTTTATTTCACGTGTTGCTCATGTCCATGGGCTCTCTGATTCACATTGCTTGGGCCTTTTTCTCAACGGATTACGTGATGATATTCGCGTCCGCATTAGTTCCAAAGATGCGGCTGATTTGTTCGACACCATCCATCTATCCCGCGAAATCGAGCGTGAAATCCAGGCCACCCGGGGAATTCGCGTCGGGAGCACACCCAACCGCCCCCCGTCTTCCACTTTTGTTCCAGGCACTTCGACATTCGCATGGGGCCGCTACCCCATCCCCAATCCACGTCGCCGTCCCCAACGACCCACCTCCGGGCCGCCAAGTCACCCCTGGCCGGTTCATCCGCTTCTTGCCCTCGGTCGCGGACAACGGCGAAGTTCAACATCATCCGATTCGCCCGGCAAGCGAGGCACTCACCAAATGTCCTGCGGAGTATTTGGACCTTAAAGCCAAAAGCGGTTGTGTTTTAAATGTCGGGACCGTACCATCCCTTGCATGATTGTCCGGCAAATTTTTACGTGTCGTGATTTTGGCGACGGGGGCGAGGGTGACCACCTGGGGGCGTTGACCTGGCATCACCGCCCGACGGGCAGGAGCGCCCGACCCCACGCGTTGCAACAATTAGAGCTATCACCCCCACGGGGGTTTTGATGGTCCCCGTACTATGAAGGTCTAGCTAAGATCCGAGAATCAACGTCCGAGTCACGATTGATAAGCGGTGCCGCCTCTTGTTTTATTTCGACACCACCGCATTGCGCTTGGTTTACCAATCGATGTGTCCTCTTCTATGCATGTTCGCAGGTGATGGCCAACAAAAAATATTTTGCGGGTCATTCGAGTGGTGTCCTCTCTTGCTCGATTCGGTTCAATTCGAATTGATCGCTTTGTCTTCCCAGCTGGGTGGAGTAGATATGATTTTGGGGGTGTCCTGGCTTGCGACGCTAGGCAATGTACGAGCCAATTGGGCAACGATGTCCATGGATTTTTCGGTCGATGGAAAATTAATTTCACTCCGGGGCGACTTGTCCCTTGCTCGTAAGAAGGTATCCGCTGCTAGCTTTCAAAAATTATCTGACGTGGCGATTGTTGGGTTTTATGGGTTGCTCAGGTCAGCGAATCCACACCCAGGGACGTGCCAGCAGAGCCCACTGCGATACCAACCCTACTACAACAGATTTTGAAGGAGTTTGTTGAGATATTATAAAATAAACACTTAGTGGTAGCATAGTGGCAGCTTAGTGCCATAATATAGGTTGTGGTGTCTTTCACCTTTTCCTTAAATTCTGACTTATGTTGGGATCACCTTTCCTATATATAGGTTGTGGTGTCTTTCACCTTTTCCTTAAATTCTGACTTATGTTGGGATCACCTTTCCTATATATTGTATACCTTCTGTCTGAGTAATATAGCAAGAAATATCAGTTTTCACATGGTATCCTGAGCAAAGGTTCACAGTTCCTCTTTTTTTTTTTTTTTTTGGAAACCCTAGTTTCCATTTTTTTCCCCCAGTTGTTAGTTTCTTCATAATTCATTTTTTCTTTCAGTTATAATTCTTCAGTCATAGTTTCATTATTGATAACATTTTTCTTCCCTTTCAACCTTAAACCCTAGTCACACTTCCAGTTGATTGACCGGAATCGACCACCGGAATCACTATTCCAGGTGACACGCGCCGGACCACCGGATTCGCCTGTCCCCGAACGGCCAGAACTCCGAGCACCGGCCACCGAAACTCCTCCACGCGCCGCTACAGTACCTTGCGCGTGTTCTCCACGCACCGCCGTCCTCCCATTGCGATTCGCACAGACACAATTGGCAGCTACGCCTAACATTGCCCTTCTTCTGTTTCTACCACTCTCATTTAGTGGGTCCTACGTTTGAGGTCTTTTTGACCTTTTTTCTTTTTCAGGTTGTTTTGGTGGACTGTGTCTTTGTTCATCGAGAGGGTTCCATCTTTTTGGTTGTCCAACTATTTGTTTATCGCAATAGCTAACTCATCCTCACAAAAAAGGGTTTGGTCGTTTGCCTTTCAATGGTCTCCTACCATTACCACCGAAAAGTTAAATGGTAAGAATTATTTGAATTGGCACTCTTCTTTGAGTTATGGTTTTTAGGTCGATTCTTTCCGACCATCTTACTAAACAATCTTCTGAGATTGATCTAAATTGAAAACCGACGGGAACAAGCCGATTATCAATTAGTTTCTTTGTTATGGAACTCTATGAGCCAGATTAATGGCACATTTTCGCCCGTATAGAACCTCGCTTATGATGTTCGAACAAAGTGCTAAAAATCTTTATGCTAATGATATTCAAATGACTTTATGAATCGTCGAGTCTAGCTACTCTTCGGATGAGTGACCAAGATTTGTCCGAATATTTAATTAGGGCTCAATCCACTATTGATGAGCTCAAATTAATGCTTGTCAGTATTGATCCTAAAACAATGTTGGCCAAACTTGATAACATGTTCATGGTATTTATTCTTCATGGTCTTCCGAAGGAGTATGGTTCTGTTCGTGACCAGGCTCTAACAAATGCTTTCTTGTTCGACGCGGTGGAAGAACTTATTAGCCGCCTTATCCGAGTTTCTTTTTCCGGACATAGTACACAACCCACCCCTGAGTCTACTGCTTTTCTTTCTTATCCGACTGACCGTGGCGGTGGAGGCCGGGGTCGATGTCGTGGTCGAGGGGGCCGCGGAAATCTCTATTGTACTCATTGTGGACGAGATAATCATACTCAAGATAGGTGTTATAGTTTACATGGTTTCCCCACCAAAACTGCAAATATTGCACAATCCTCACCTACTTCTGAATCTGAAATTACTCTCTCTCCTAATGACTATAAAGAGTATCTACAGTTGAAGGCCGCCCAACAAGCCACTTCCTCAGCTACTATTGCCCAAGCTGGTAATTCTACGGTTTGTCTTTCTCAATCTTGACTGGTAATTCCTCAATTTTTCTGAAATATCACAAACCACATTTCCACATTATATTACTATTGCAGATGGATCTAAAATTCAAGCCACTGGAATAGGACGGATATCACCTACTTCCTCAATATCTTTAAGTTTTCCTATTGGTTCCCAATTGTCCTTTTAATTTAATTTCCATCAACAAATTAACTCGTTCTTTAAATTGTGCCATAACTTTCACTTCTGATTCTTTTTCAATTCAGGATCGGAGTACGGGGAAGACGATTGGAGCAGGATCTGAATCTCGAGGCCTCTATTACCTTCAATCCACCAACTCTACTATATGTGATTCTACTGAATCTCCCGATCTTCTTCATCGTCGTCTTGGCCACCCGAGTCTACCAAAATTACAAAAAATGGTATCTGGTCTTTCACATTTGCAGTCTTTAAATTGTGAGTCTTGTCAATTAGGAAAACATGTCCGCGTCTCTTTTCCTAATCGTATTAATAATAGAGCTGCGTCTCCCTTTGATGTTGTTCACTCTGATGTTTGGGGTCCCAGTCGTGTTCCGTCTGTCTTAGGCTATCGATATTATGTCACATTTATTGATGATTTCTCTAGATGTACTTGGATATTTCTAATGAAAGATCGTTCTGAGTTGTTCACTATTTTTCAAACTTTTTGTTCGGAAATTATGAATCAATTTGGAAAAATATTAAGTGTTTTCTTGTTTGTGATAATGCAAAAGAGTATTTCTCTGATCGATTTAATTCATTTATCAATTCTAGAGGTATTATACATCAATCCAGTTGTCCTCATACACCTCAACAAAATGGTGTAGCAGAACGAAAACATAGACACATTGTTGATACCGCTCGCACTCTTTTGATTTATGCTAATGCACCTTTAAAGTTTTGGGGTGATGTTGTCCTGATCGGGCCGCTTATTTGATAAATCGAATGCCATCTCTTTGTATTAAATGGTCGGTCCCCTACTCTATTTTGCACCTATGGCCCCACTACATGATGTTTCCCCTCGCGTCTTTGGTTGTACTTGCTTTGTTCATAATCTCTCCAAGTCGTGATAAATTGTCTGCTCGGTCTATCAAGTGTATTTTTCTAGGCTATTCCCGTGTTCAAAAGGGTTATCGATGCTACTCTCCTTCCAATCGCTTCTATATTTCAACAGATGTTACATTCTTTGAAGACATATCATATTTTGCTGCAACAAACATTCCTTCAGATGATTTGGATCAGGTTTTGCCTATACCCTATTTCTCAACTGCTACTGCGCCTCCTATTTCTCCAGAGATGTCCACTGCTCCATCATCTTCACCACCATCTTCCCCACCTATAAATCGGTATGGCATTACTTATGAACGGAGAGGAGAGTCACATGCTTCAGCTCCTGTTCCAAATATCTCTTCCCCTGCTCCGGATTCACCTAATTCACCTAATTTGCCTGTCGCTCTACGCAAAGGTATACGTTCCACCCGTAACCCTTATCCTATCTATAATTTTATCTCATACCATCGTTTGTCGCCCACATATTGTGCTCTTGTATCTGCACTTTCTTCTGTTTCTATTCCTAAAACAGTTTCCGAAGCACTGTCCCATCCTGGATGGACACAAGCAATGATTGATGAAATGACAGCTTTAGATTCCAACCATACTTGGACGCTTGTTCCTCTTCCATCTGGAAAAACTGTTGTTGGGTGCCGTTGGGTTTTTAATGTTAAAGTAGGTCCTGATGGTCAAGTTGATCGCTTAAAAGCTCGATTGGTGGCCAAGGGATATACACAGGTCTATGGTCAAGATTACAGTGATACTTTTTCTCCCGTCGCAAAAATGTCCTCTGTTCGCTTATTTTTGGCCATGGCTGCAATGAAACGTTGGCCACTCTTTCAGTTAGATATCAAGAATGCATTTTTGCATGGTGACCTACAGGAGGAAATTTACATGGAGCAACCTCCCGGGTTTGTTGCTCAGGGGGAGTATGGATTAGTATGCAAATTACGAGTAAATCTCTCAGACGACTAAAACAATCACCTCGAGCATGGTTTCGACGGTTCAGTTGTTCTTCAACAATTTGGGATGATTCGTTGCGAAGGAGACCATTCTGTCTTCTTTAGATGCTCGTCAAATACATATAACTATCTTGTGGTTTATGTTGATGACATTGTAATCACGGGTGATGATTGTGAAGGTATCGAAATGCGCAATCGAAACAACATCTATTTCGAATTTTGAGACTAAAGACTTAGGCCTTCTTCGTTACTTTCTTGTGATTGAAAGTGCCCAATCAAAGTCGGTGTTGCTATCTCTCAAAGAAAATATGCTCTTGATATTTTAGAAGAAACGAGTCTTACTGATTATTGTAAACCGGTTGCTACTCCTATGGATCCTAATGTAAAGCTCCTTCCTAATCGGGGAGCCTTATGGAAGATATCGAGGCGCTTGTTGGAAAACCGAATTATCTCACCATGACCGGACACGATATATCTTTCCCGATGTAAGTATAGTAAGTCGGTTTCTCAATTCTCCTTGTGATAGTCATTGGAATGCCATTATTCGTATTGTAAAAGTACATTAAAGCGGTCTTTGCAAAGGACTTGTTTTCACCGATAAGGGCCACACGAATATCATTGGGTATTCGGATCTTTGATTAGGCGGGAGATGAGAATGATCGAAGACCTACTTCTGGTTACTGTATATTCATAGGAGGGAACATGATTTCATGGAAGAGCAAGAAACAGACCGTTGTTGCTCGATCAAGTACAAAAGCCGAGTATCGAGCTATGGCTCATGCAACATGTGAACTTTTGTGGCTAAAACACTTACTGCAAGAATT
The DNA here is from genome assembly GCA_016081115.2 of Rehmannia glutinosa. Classification (NCBI taxonomy): domain Eukaryota; kingdom Viridiplantae; phylum Streptophyta; class Magnoliopsida; order Lamiales; family Orobanchaceae; genus Rehmannia; species Rehmannia glutinosa. The sequence continues at coordinate 59,086 of JABTTQ020003330.1, forward strand.
ACACTTCTGTGACATTGGTCCTATGAAGCTCGTGTGTGATAATCAGTCAGCTCTACACCTCTCTTCCAATCCAGTTTTTCACGAGAGGACGAAGCATATAGAAGTCGACTGTCATTTCCTTAGAGAAAAGATTCTCTCAGGAATCATCAGGACCTCATTTGTCAACTCAACTCGCTGATATCTTCACTAAATCTTTACGAGGCCCTCGGATAACTTATATATGTGACAAGATGGATGCATATGATGTATACGCTCCACCTTGAGGGGGAGTGTTGAGATATTATAAAATAAACACTTAGTGGTAGCATAGTGGCAGCTTAGTGCCATAATATAGGTTGGGATCCCCTTTCCTATATATTGTATACCTTCTGTCTGAGTAATATAGCAAGAAATATCAGTTTTCACAGAGTTTTCAGGGGGTTTTCTGCCACCACGTCGTCTTACAGATCACAGGGTTCCACTCCGCCCAGGCACGGAACATGTTTCTGTACGTCCCTATCGCTATGGGCAGACCCAAAAAGATGAGATAGAAAGATTGGTGGCGGAAATGCTCACCGCCGGAATCATCCAACCTAGTTGTAGCTCGTCACTCGAGCCGGTATTGCTAGTCCGTAGAAGGATGGGAGTTAGCGTTTCTGTGTAGATTATCGGGAATTAAATAAGCGCACGGTGCCCGATAAATATCCCATTCCCGTTATCCAGAAAATGCTAGATGAACTTCATGGAGCATCATGGTTCAGCAAACTTGATCTATAGGCAGGGTACCATCAAATACGTGTTGCCCCAGAGGATATTTCTAAAACCGCTTTTTCGAACGCACTCGGGTGACTATGAGTTTTTAGGTATGCCGCTCGACCGACTAATGCACCGCCACCTTCGTGCCACAATGAATGATTTATTTCGCCCTTATCTTTGTAAATTCATGTTGGTTTTTTTTTTGACGATATATTGATTTATAGCATCACTTGGGCGGATCACCCAAGACACTTCATACTGGTATTACAACTTCGGGACAACTCCTTCGTGGTTAATGAAAGAAAATGTTCTTTAGGTTAGCGGGAAGTCGAATATTTGGGGCATATCGTTTGGCGACGGGTGAGAATGGACCCAAAGAAAATTTATGCGATACTCAATGGCCAATTCCTACTACAACGGTGCGTGGAGTCCGGGGATTTCTAGGATTAAGACGTTTCATTAATGAGTACGGAAAAATCGCAAATCCCCGTTGGATTTACTTAAAAAGACATGCGAGAAGACAATTAAGTGGTCGACGGAGCGTTAAACGCCTTCAGGAACGGTCACATCCGCATGCCAGATTTGCCCATTCAGTGATCAAATGTGACTCCGGGCTAGTGCAAAGATTAATGCAACCGCCGCCCAATTACATTCTTTAGCAAGTCACTATCCCCAAAATTTGGCCAACCGTTATGAGAAAGAGTTGATGGGTTTAAAAAAACATGGTTGTCATATTTAATGGGTCGCGCGATTTGTGGTTCGCTCGATCAACGTAGTCACGCTATTTATTACGCCAACACATAACCATCCGCACAACAAAATTGGGTGCTCGCCGGGTATGATTTTGATATCGAGATAAATCGGCTTGAATCAGGCGCAGACGCCATTTGTGTCAAATGCAGCAATATCCGAGCGGGGTTGATTGGGCTTAGAGAGATGCGAGCCAACGATCGATTGGGTGAAATTATATGGGACTTAGAGGTGGGCAAACGCGTACAATGGTCTTACGATATGATTAATGGGACTTTATTTTATAAGGGACGTGTGGTATTACCAAAGAATTCTCCCTAGATTAAGAAATTTTTGGAGGAATTCCATGCCACGCCCACGGGTGGACACTCGGGGGCATTTCGTACATATCGTCGATTAGCGGCAAATTTATATTGGCCTGGTATGATGCGTCATGTTACCCAATTTGTAGCGGAATGTTTGGTGTGTCAAAGAAACAAGTATGAAACACGCTCCCGGGCCGGGCTACTTCAACTTTTGCCAATTCCATCACATGTATGGGAAGATATTAGTATGGACTTCATTACGGGACTACCACGCTCTTCCCATACAGATTGTGTTCTAGTAATAATGGATCGCCTGTCAAAATATTCACATTTTTTGGGGCTGAAACACCCATTTACGGCAAAACAAGTAGCAACCATATTTGCCCGGGAAATAGTTCGGCTTCATGGAATTCCACGGTCTATTGTGTCGGACAGAGATCCGGTGTTTGTTAGTTCATTTTGGTCTGAATTATTCAAAGCGGTGGGTACAAAGCTGAAAATGAGTTATGCCTATCATCCGGAGCCAGACGGGCAAACAGAGGTAATGAACCATTGATTGGAGAAATATTTGTGTTGTTTTGCCGTTGAACAACCGAAGAGATGGAGTGTATGGTTACCCTGGGCTTAATATTATTTTAATACGGGTTTTACTCTGCATCAGAATGCACCCCTTTCGAGGTCGTCCATTGCCGACCCCCGCCAACTATCGGCAGTTTTTGCCCAGTGAGATACGAGTTAAGATTGTTGCCGATGAAATAATGGAAAGGAATGAAATGTTGGCGCTCTTACGATCTCATTTGGAGCGTGCTCAGCAACGGATGACCTGCGCAGTGAACAAACATCGCCGGGATGTTCAGTTTGCAGTTGGGGATATGGTTTTCTTGAAATTGAAACCTCGTCGTCAGGGTACGGTGGTGAGACGATCTAATGCCAAACTTGATATTATGGTCCCTTCGAAATTACTGGTAAGGAGGGGGCGGTCGCATATGGTCCTAAGTTGCAACCTTCTTCGCGTGTCCATCCGGTGTTTCATGTTTCTCAACTGAAGGCAGTGGCGGGAAGTCATGGGGTCACGGCTGCACTACCCCCGGAGTTGCTGGTTGAGGAGCCCACCTTTGAGCCAGAAGCTATTGTGGATTCACGTGAGTTGCAGCGGGATGGTTCAAAGGTGCCACAGGTTTTAGTTAAATGGCATGATCGCGGAGTGGAAGAAGCCACGTGGGTGGATGAATCGGATTTTTGGGGTCAGTTTCCACAGTTCCGCCTTGAGGACAAGGTTGTTTCGCACAGGGGGAGAGTTGTTAAGGATCGTTTTGCGCAAGTTTATCGACGACGAGAAAAGTTGAATGATGGAGTGCAGGATCGAGGAGCTGATTAATCCAGTTGATATTTCTAGTTGTTATTTTCTAGTTGTTATTTCCAGTTGGAATGTAATTAAGTGTTTTAATTATTTTAGTTGTTATTTGAGTTAGGCTTGAGGCCCGTTAGGTGGTAGGTTATTTAAATAGCAGTGTTAGGGTTATGAGAGGATTATTACAGATAGTAAATTGTAATTGTTGCTTAAAGCTGGATGGGTTTTCCCGGGTTCTTTCGTTATCGTATTTCTTATTTGCAAAGTTACTGTTCTATCGCTTTCTTATGTGTATTGTGTACCCTTGACTCTTATCACTTTCCACCATGATGAAAGAGCAAAAGAAGATTGGGGGATTGTACATGTTGATGGCCAGCTTATATCCCTACCACACTTAGTAGCAACCTTTATTGTCGAATTTCCAATATATCCAAAGCCGGGAACTGGGGCAGTAGGATGTCCAGGATTTTATCGGCAATATATTTAGGCATCGCGAACAGCACCAGGTTGGAATTCCATGACCCATTTTCCAACAAGTCACACACATTATCCACCTGTGGATTAGATATATTCGGGTTCGGCACCTGGACACTACGACCATTCCCACGAGCCAAAATAGACCCGATTCAAGAATGTCCCTAGCCCAAACCATAGACTGCCAAATATATGATGGTTTGTTACCAAGTTGGGCTTGCATAATATCAACATGCTTAAAATACCGAGCCTTTTTTATTGAAACGCCATAACTGTTTTACGTTCAAAGCCTTGTTGAAAATGACTAATTTTTGGAAACCCAATCCTCCCATACACTTTGGTTTGCATAAAGCGTCCCAAGTGCTCCAGTGCATTTTCCTTCTGTCACCTTCAAGACCCCACCAAAAATTCGCCACATCCTTAATTTCTTCACACATCGAATAAGAAATACGAAAGCAGGACATTGCAAAAGTTGGAATAGCTTGCAACACGGATTTTACTAACACTTCCTTCCCCCCTTCCGAGAAAAATCGACCATTCCAGCTTTGGATTCTTCGGAGTACCCGCTCCCTAAGATAGTTAAATTGTAGTTTCTTGCTCCGAGTTGAGAAAGTGGGAAGCCCCAAAGTAAAAATCATGTTGTTGGGCCACAGAGATTGTAAGGATTGATTTTATGGCCTCCACCGTCTGTTGGTTTGTATCAGGGATGAAGGATTGGGCGGATTTGTCGAAAATAATCAATTGCCCAAACGCTTCTTCATACCATTTCAGAATTTCTTTAACATTTCTACTTTTGTATTCCTCCGCGTGAAAGAAAATCTAACTATCATCCGCAAAGAAGAGATGAGAAATGGTGGGACAAGAATTTGCAATGTGAATCCCATGGATCTTCTCAATTTCGGCTTGTCCAAAGAGCAAGGACACACCATGGGAGACAATAACAAAGATATAGCAGGAAAGTGGATCTCCATGTCGAATTCCCCGCTCCAGAGTCAAACACCCAAACGTTTCCTGATTCAAAGAGAAGGCAAGCGACACATACTTAATGCATCGAGAAGTTATCTCAATCCACGCAGGAAAAAATCCCAACTTCCTAAACACGACTTCAACAAACTTCCATTCGACTCGGTCATACATATCAAGTTTGAGCGAGGTGTAACTTTTGCTTTTCCGATGATTTATAATCCAATGCGTACACTCAAATCCCTTAATTATATTATCCGTTAAGTCTTCCGGGGATGAAAGCACTTTGTGATTCATCAATAATATGTGGGAGGACTTGTAGGAATCGTTATAAAGACTTGACACAATTTTGTAGCAAAACTTGCATAAGCTAATCGGCCAAAATTCTTTGATGGAAAGAGGATTTGTAACCTTCGGGATTAAGGTAATAATAGTTCTATTCCACTTTTCCAAATTAGCCCTTTCGTTAAAGATTTGAAGAACAACTTTTGTAACTTCCTCGCCCACAATATTCCAATATCGCTGAACGAAAATCCGGGAAATCCATTTGGGCCTGGCGCTTTTTCCACTTCGAGTGAAAATACAACCTTCTTTGGCTTGAGAAAGGGGGATTTAAAAATCCATTCACATCGTTGTTCACCCTTGGCTCAATACTATTAAGCACCTTCTGAATATTTTCTTCCGATTGGCCATCTGATATGAAAAGGTTTTCATTCCGTACAGAAATCCTCGTGGGATGAGACCAGTCCCTTAATGTAATTTTTTGCTCTTCTGGATGTAGCTTGGGTGTGAAATAATTTTGAGTTGGAATCTCCAAGGCAAGCCAAGAATTCCTACTCCTTTGTTTCCAATAGGCCTCCTCTCTTGATGCAAGAGAGCCAATATCTCTTTCCAAAATCTCAATTCTAACCTTTTCTTTTTCCCATTTGGCACTAGCCTTCAGCGTGGTTAAGGATCTTTCTTCAACCTCTTCCATCCTACATATTTCGATTTTGAAGCTTATCCTCTTGCTTTCCAGGAAACCTTTGATTGAGTGTTTAGGTCCCAAAGCGATCTTGATGGGTCCATGATTCTATCCAAAAAATTCCAGTGCACACGAATACAGATCGAAATATGTAGGATAAGCTTCAAAATCGCTTTGGGTCCCAAAGAGAACTGTATTTCGGATACAGATCTCTCCACTCCCCATTGCACACGAATCTGTCCAATTTTTCAAAAACCATTTTGGATCTTGACTGTCCCACCCATGTGAAGAAATCACCCTCACACATAACATCCCTTAGGTAACCTTCGTCAAGAACATCCCTCAAAGCTCTCATATGAGAATACGCCCGCATAGAACCCCTTTTTTCCTGTCATATCGCAAATTTCGTTAAAATCACCACCCACAATCCAAGAAAGCTTCTCTAGGACATCGATACACTTAAGTTCTCCGATTAATTCCCATGAGAATTTACGGAGATGTCTCTTTGAATTTCCATAAAATCCTGTAAATCTCCAAATTTTCTCCCTCTTCGACGACACAATCAATGTGTTGACCAGAAGAAAAAGACTTTACAATAACCTCAATATTGTTCACCCAGAAAAGCATTAGCCATTAGACCACCATTTTTTCCACGACAATTAACTACAAAATGTCCTTTAAATTCAAGAACTCTTTTCCAGCATGGACATTTATGATTCACCATCCTTTGTTTGTTTATGCTCGCTAACAAGTCGGAATTTTTTTTTGAAATGTCGGGGGTTGCCCAATCCTCGAGCATTCAAATAGATGCAATTCATTAATCCCGGCGGGGTTACCAAGCAATCAATGCCGCTAAGTTACAGTAAGTTATTTCCATCGATTCTTCTGTAGTTTCTTTCTATTCTTGTGGCTGAAATTTATCACCAGATTGAACTCACTACCAATTTTCCTCTTATTTTCTTTTTTGTTCCCCATCTCCTTTTCCATCCCCTGAGGTCTCTTGATACCCCTGGCTCTCTTCTTCCATTTTTTTGGGGCAGCGCCCCGTGGAGACCACTGTCTCTGTGCTCATACCTCCTTCCGCCTTACTCAAACATTGAGTTTTTCCTGGTTCTTTTTGTCCGTTTACGAATATTTCTCCCTCTAGCAGATGAGCCTGAATCGTACCCAGATTTTCCCGGGGAGTTCTCTTATCAGTAACATTATGATGCCTCTTGAAAGTAGTAGTCTGGTGGGGGGATACTTCCATCAGAGGAAGTTGGCTTAAATGGGCACCTTTTTCCCCTCCATTTGATTCCATTTCTTCACCTTCAACTGGATCTTTAGGGTGATTTTCGGGCTGTGGTTGGAAGTTGGAAGTGTGATTTACATCATTATCTTTACTCCAAGAAATTGCATTTTTTGAAGTGGACGAACCCGAGAGGAACGTGACGTACGGGCTGGAGTTCAACCCTCCTCTTTGCTTTTCTTACTGTTAGTGTGGCTACTCGCCTTCAGCCAAGGTCCAAAAGATGGATTAACCTTATCAACACCCTCCTAGCAGCAATCTTTGAGGACGTGGCCAATGCGGCCGCACAACAGAAATCTGGTAGCCTTTCATACACTAAAATGATGAGTCTCCTCTGCTTCTTGTTCCACAGTCACACTAACACATTTTTATAGGGGTTTGTGCATCTCCAATGGAGCCCTAATTCTAGCATATTTGCCCCAAAAATTGCCCTCGTCCCCTTCGTCAATTTCTAGGACTTTGCCCACCCTACTTCCAATAGATTCCAGCACTCTTCACTTTATGAATGCTAGTGGCAGGTTGTGCTACTAGATCCAAATGTCTGTGTAAATCGAACGTAATATCCCGAGGGTGTTTGATCCCCTCAATCTCCCGAAAAAGAACCAAGCTTCGCAAAAGGTTCCATGGACCTTCGTTGAGTGCTCTGTGGCCTGCAGAGCAATTTTGAATTCCCATATAAAGAGGTTTTCTCCAATGACTTCCACCTCTACGGATTTGGTACTTTGTAAAATCCTGGCATTTGTTGTTGGAAAGCCTCTCGAGGAATTGGTTTATTTGTGAATACCTTTGCAATGAGACAGGATCGCATACGGTCTGTTTCCCTTTTAACAGTTTCCTTATCAAGAACGATTTTGTCATCCTCTCCCACATTTGTTATCTTGAGTCTCCACCGCTTGATAATATGTCCGAATCCATAACCAAAGCCTCCATCGAATCGATAGCCCGACCCCGACCAAAGAAGCGGGGAACCCATCAAGGTCGCTTTGGTTGTGACTCTAACTTGAAGATGGCGTAGAAAGTAAAGTGAAACAGCTAAGAGAAGGAATTTGATGGGGGTTTGCATTTTATTAAGGATAGCTCCAAACATTGAATCGAACCTAACCCGCAACAACACCTAAACGTAGCAACATTCTTGAATATAGATGTCCACAACAAATCAAAGAGTTGGAATGATTTTACCATATTCTCATTATACCCATACACGTAAAAATGCTCAACTCCACCAAAAAAAATACTTCATCGCTTACTTGGAAAGAAATTAGTAAAACGCAGCATTTACAAGTGAAAAACATAATGAACTACACCAACTGAGGACACTAAATTTAAATATGACTTCAAAGAAAATTTTGAGCAAGATTCCACTAGTTGTAGTGAAATTTACTATCAATTATAGACATATGATATGCAAGCAGATAGCTAAAACACCGACCGGAGTTTAGCATTTCAAAAGGTAATAGTGTGGTCTAGTTAGTAAATTTTTTTTTTTCAAATTAATAAAGTGTACTAAGGATGAATTCTCACTTGCTTTTGACGAGTATCAACAGTCAAAATTGCTCCATTTCTCAGCCCACAAAGAATTAAGTTCCCCTGAAACAAACAAAGAATATACCTTAAATGCAAAGACAGAATTTTTTGTTTTATGATATTTATTCATCCAAGAAAATAAAAGAAAAAGTAAGACAGGAGTTCAGCCATGATGTTACAGTATTATACATTTTGCAATCTACAATGAAGCAAATCATTGCGGAAGGATCTCCAAAATCATAACATGTGCTCGAGCAAATTGAAAAGGTAGTATACCCTAAATGCAAAGACAGAATTTTTTGTTTCATGATATTTATTCATCCAAGAAAATAAAAGAAAAAGTAAGACAGAGGGGTTCAGCCATGATGTTACAGTATTATACATTTTGCAATCTACAATGAAGCAAACCATTGCAGAAGGATCTCCAAAATCATAACATGTGCTCGAGCAAATTGAAAATGTAATATATGTAACTGAGCAATACAAATTACTTCTTGTTTTTACATAATTCCATCTCTATCCCATGTGTGCGGGTATAATTTATTGTGAAATAGCAGGATTCAAAATCAGAGCTTTTACTGCATAAATGAAAAAAATGGATTCAAATTGAAGCTTGTATTGCATTAGAAAATGGTTAGCCAATATTCTCTGTGACTAGAAACACTTTTGTATAAGGTCTTAATTTGTTGCCAGATAATCCAGCTTACTTGTGAAGGAGTGTGTGGGAGAAATTGAGTAAATAAATGTGTCTCCTGCCAATCAACTCAGCTTTAACTTAAGTTCCTGTTTGATAATCATGAAGTCTATTTGTCTATTTGAAAGATATTATGCACAATTTTTTTTAAAGGGAAATCTGTTAGATACGGATAAAGTCCTAACAAACAGAAATTGAATATCCTCTCACGACTAGGATATTATACACATACAAATATATTGAGCATATATACTACAGGCCATTTAGGCATGTGAAAAGAGAAGCCACCTGACAGCCATAGATGCAAGAAATAATTCCAAAGTCTCAAATAAATCACAAAGCAGTTTCTTTAAACTTACAGACTGATCGAACTGCAAGGACAATACATCGCTTTTACAACGAAGCATCCATGATTTTTCTTTAGTTTCAATATCAAGCAATGCAGCTCCCCTGCTAGTTCCTACAACAATATGATATTAGCACCCATGATACAATCACTACAGTACATTTTCACACACTCAAGGAATCTATAAGTTTGACAACTTTATGGGAGAAACAGTTAAGTTGGTCCAAAAAGTGCAGACCGAAACTGCATACAGAAACTTCAAAAGTTTTCTGTCTATTGAAAATTCAGGAGAAGAAAACATGGAGAAGATAAAACCCTTACAACTGTAGTACATGAAAAAATAGAGACTCGATATGAAGAATGATAAAGCAAAAGAACTTGCCAATTGCAGCACGTCTTCCTTCAGGGTCACAATCGGCTGTCCAAATTGTCTGGTTAAATTGAGCAATCGCATAAAATCCACCCCCAATCGGCGATGAGGAGAAAAAATCAAGTGGTTTAGTTAAGTCTAAAAGGTAGACGCATCCAGGAGCACTGGCATTCCCCAGCGTTGTTATCCTGTTTCTTATGTTAAAGCCTCAAAACAGTAGTGAAAGAATATTTCAATAACTAAACATAACATTATTATTGTGAAAATAACATAGAAGGAACCATACAAAACCTAACTCTTTCTGCAACAATACCCGTACAGGAAAAGATTTACAATACCCGAGTAGGAAAATATTAGTTCAATTAAGATTAGAAAAGTTTTTCTTCTTGAAATTGAAATGAATACATAAGCATAAGACATTGCAGAGAATGACACGATTACTCGTAAAACAACAAAAATTCCAAAAGGATACACAAAATGTTTTGACATGGTACCATCAGTTCCTGGAAAACTCTTCCTTGACACAAAACAAAAGTTCCAAAAGTTCTGAAGACAATGACACAATTACTCGTATAACAACAGAAGTTCCAGAAGGATACACAAAATGTTTTGACATGGTACCATCAGTTCGTGGAGAACCCTTCCTTGACACAACTACAGAAGATACATCAGATGCCATAGGTTGCACAGATCCAAGAGAACCCCCAAGCCTTCTTAATAGCTCTTTGTGTCTGGGTACTTGATCAAAATTGAGAGGCCACACACTATCTGCTTTGTAGATTTGTGTTGGATCGAATTCCTCTCGATCCTTTCCAACTTGAAAAACACTAAATTAGGCCAAAAAAATTCAGAATCAAAACGAATACGTTAAATATAGATTGACAGAAAATATAAAAGGTCTAGAAGATACAAAAATCTGAGCCACCAATAAATTAAGATAATTAAAGGCTAAGGCTTCCAGCTTCTTTCTTTACCCCCATGCACATACAATCATGTCTTGTTTCAGACTCTCTGGAGCATTTCTATCTAAATGACTTACATAGCACCATGTATGCAGATATCTTATCCATACCATAACTCACCGTGCTTCTGATCCCTGTCTTGCTTCCCAAAACAATGAAGAAGTAATAAACACAAGGAAGAAGAACCATATTGTGTTTTTCTTTAAAAGAAAAAAAAAACACTTCTTCCCAAATGAACACGAAAAATTAAAACCTAGAAACTGAGGATAGAAAGAAAAGGAAAGAGAATCATGCAAACATTTGGCATCATAATTTGATGGAAAGGACAACTTAAACAAATACTTGACCAACAAAACTATTAGTTCCCATTATGAGAGTAATCTCTTGAAAGAGAATCCTGAAAACTATTGAATAGTTCCGCATGTTCAAATTCAAAGCTGAACCTAAAAATAAAGCTTACCACACTAAGCCATTCACGCCGCAACTCAACAACATATCTGTTTCCATTATACCATGTGGCAACATCACATCAGCAACCACATGTTCCAATGATATATTCGCCATCTTTCTTGTCCCGTTATATTTCCATATCTGCAATTTAACTCAACAAAATAAGCACTGAAAGTGAAATCCCAAATAACTAACACTGAGTTTGCATAAAGAAAACAGGACAGACCTATTTAGATGACATGAACAGAATATGAAATAAGTTACTTTTTCAAGATATTACAGCCTCTCTAAGGAGAGGTTGTTGGTTCTAAATTTAAATGCTTCTACAGGACTGAGGACAAATCTATTTTCTAAGAAAATTGTGAAACTTTCAGTCATTAATCACTATTAAGATTGATTTGCAGCTCTTACATAAAATGGACCATGATCCAAAATATTTGAAAGAAAAAGGGTGGTTCAAGGTTTTATTAAAATAAGAAAAAGTGTATGGATCTAAGTGTAATTAAAAAGAACAGCATGGACTAATAGAAAATAATTAGCACCCATTACAAAATGATCTTAATTTTATGACTCTGTTGTGACAAAATATGAAAATAATTCATATTCAAATGAGTAATGGGAATAACTGAAAAGGTTTACCAAATAAATTCACGAGTATGAATTGATACAGATATAGACTTGTGCGTGCAGATGATTTTATAAAGAATAAAAATTTGGAATAAGATGCTGGGCAAATGCTGACATACGAAAACCCTGAGCTCGACTTAATCTGTAAACAGATAAGAAATGTAACAGTTTCAAAATTCACATAACAATAGAGAAAAATCCTTACAATTGGTTGTGATGCATGTCTCTTTTGATATTCAGCTTGAAAACTTAACTTCTTTTTGCAGGAAGAAATTACGGCACCACACAACTCCCGTGACTGAAGCAGCTCTGGTCTTATTTTAAATATGTGACATAAGCCAGCAGCCTGAGGTTTTGATGCAAAAATAAATAAAGTTTGCCCCCAAGAGAGGTATCAAATGAAACCAGCAAGTTCAGCAGCAGAGCTGCGATCTGTATTCTTGTGCACAAATGGACTAATTTCAGAACTTTTGTAGATATTTCAATCACCATACAGCAATCAAAAAACTCCTGGTGATCTTAATCTTCAAGATCATAAACCAAAAAAAAAAAAAAAAAAAAAAACCGAAGAAACCTAAATAACTCACTAATAGAAACTGTGGATGTAACTAACACAATTGCCTGCATTAGAACTTCCATGTCTTCTCACTTTCTTTATATCCAGAACAGTCAATAACGGACATTAGAATATTACCAATTTAGAGTAGCAGCAAAAGATATTGTCAATCCTTAAAATTTCCATATTTAATTCATTTGTATCTTCGTGGATGCAATACATATTTCACTGCCAGCTAATGAATGAAAGATATTTACCCCGTGCCTGCAAAATTTTACTTTTCTGCTTTAAATCTCTAATTTTAACAAAATCTCATACCGGAAAAATTACAGCTTCGGATAATTTTATGTATCAAGAAGGGGCAAGGAAATGTCAACACGTGATATGCAAAGCTTACAACAATAATGCTCATAAATGGAAGAAAATACATTGAAACAAAATCAGAAGCAAGATATTGTAAAGAGAACTGATCCATGAAACAGAACAAAATAAAACTAATTTAGAGTCATTCAAGTTCACTTGAATAAGGCTTAGTTACTTTGCATAAGTGCCTGATGCATTGATGATCTTGCAAATCTCAAATGCTCCATTATATTGTGGCACATTAACAGTGATTGGTGAGAATAGAGAATAGACATGGTGATTGGATTATAAATGGTTGTTATTGGCTTCAGCATTAATCTAATGATCAGTTACATTATCACTTACATTTACATTGTAGTGTCATCATCAATTATTACCACAATTAGCAAGGAGGTGTGTTATGTTAGTATGGGACTTGGTGTACGTGCAGTTCATACATGTTTTTATTTCAACAGTGGTGATTTTATAGGACAGGAAGAAGGTGGTCAGGTAGTAGCAACTCTTACCATCCCCAAATTGTAAAATCAGAACGGAAAATGATGCTAATAGCAGAAAAACAGAAGTTGAGTTGAACGCAAAGGTACCGAGAAATGGAAGTGTCAACATCAAATGCAAAAATGCGACACAGTTTTGATTGAAGCAATAGTTTGAAAAGGAAAAGTGTATACAACACCATAAAGGATGATATCATTCTTTAGGCGCACAGTAGTCACTACAATGCCCCAGGTAATTTCAGTTTCAAAATAACTCTCTATGGGGGGGAACAAGAACACATCTGCATGCATTCAGAAAAAGCTTAATTTACTACTAGCAATTTTCGAAGTATTCTATTTGATTTAGAACAAACATTTCAAATGTCAATGCCCAAAGTAACATCAAAAAGTATGGATCATAAGTATGATATAATATCCTTCATTCCTCTAACACACGAGTCATCGGTATAGTACAATTATGTGATTCACACAATATTCTGAATTCAACCTCTATCACACATCAAAGTTTTAGGCAGGAAATCTCACCCCAACACCATATAGACTTTAAGTTACAATAATCGCGAAAATCATGGAGGGGGTGGTTTACTTTGTTACAGGTACAAAGGCATTATTGGAGGCTTACATGGTAGCTTATAAATTATAAATGGGAAAACTCTGCCCCAAGCCATGTCAGCCTCTACACCAGACAGCAAAACGAAATTCAAATGAATCCCTAAGGCGAGATACCTGTTTGGTGTCCGAGGGCGGTGGTATAGGAGGTTTTGAAGAAGAACCCGGAATAGGCCCTTTATAAGGGAAGTACCTGTTCTTCTCCGCGTCATAGTAAAATCCCGGAAGCTCTGCCACCGAAATCAAACCCGTCAAATAATAGTAACTAATCCCCATTATCGGAGTAATCGTACTGACTGCAATCAGACAATAGCAATTTGTGCGCGCGCGCGCGCGTGTGTGTGTGAATAGAGAGAGAGAGAGAGAGAGAGAGAGAGAGAGGAAGGAGAACCTTTGGGCATAATTAGAGATGTGATAGATAACTGAGCGACGAGCGGTTGTTCGGTGGTGTAAATCGACGCAACGGCAATAACAAAATTCAAAATCGAGGGAGCGGCGCAAAGGCGGTGGTGAGTTGGGAAGAAAACCTGCCAAAGGCCCAAAGAAAGGTAACTAACCGCGGCCCGAGTAAAATTGGGTTTTTTGGGTATAAAATACTTTAATACTCAATTAATTAATAATCTTGTCTAAATTAATAATTTACTAAATTTATAAAATAATATATATTCGAGATTTCTATATGTCTCATACAACATATAAATTAATAGTTCCATACTATATAGTTTATTTATGATTAATCTATGAGAAATCCGGAAAAAATGTTTCAGTTGTTATTTATTTCTCGTTGAAATTGGCATCACCGTAAATTTTATCTTTGACTTTTGTTAAGGTTAGTGATAATTTTTTCCTGTAATTTTTCTTAACTCAACAAAAATTATTCAAAGATGTCATTGTTGTTGAACTTTCTTTTGAAAACGGGGTTCTACAGTAGAGTTATCATCTTAAACTTTCAATTCCTATGATCTTGTCAACTAACATGCTCGTCGGTCAACATCTGTGCAGTTCCTTTAGTTTTCTTTAGAGTAGTTTCAGATATACTCGACATTCATTCAAATACGAAATTCAACTCTACGAGTAGATTTTTGTAGGTCTTGAGTGCCTTCACCATCCCACGATTCATAAAGATTTTATTAAGTCATATTATGGTTGAACCAAAACTTACAATGCTAAAAGTAATTTAAAATTTTATTTGCATGAACATTTATAATCCAAACTAGAATAGCAAGATTCATTGCAACCATAGCATTTATCTTCTCTTGATTTGGTTCATCTACTTCATAAATCTCCAAAAAACTTCGGTAAACTAAGGCAATGTTGATGCATTAATAAAAATTTTGAAATACCCACGTTACAAAGTTAATTTTTTTGATATTTTATTTGGTGGTAAAAGAATAATTCAATGTTTTGCAATCATTCAATAGTTTTTTTTTGTTTATTAACAAGGCAATTGTCTACAAGCAAATTTCTTTTCTACCAACCATAATTTTATAAATTAATAGATTATTACTTTATCGATTATTTAATATCTCATTAAATTAATTAATTTTGACAGTCTCAATATTATTAATTTATAGAAATTTAATTGTATTTTCCTTTAATTGGTAAGACATATGACAATAAGAATTTTATGATAGTAAATGCGGAGGCGACTACGTACCCTTTCTTGAAATAAGCTAGGTAGTTGGTAGAAAAATCGAACGAGAAGGAAAACAGGCAAGTCCAACTAGGGTGGCAATTTTTCCCGACCCGTGCAGACTTGCCCAGACCCGTTTCGTTTGGGCCGCCCATGGGTACCGGTATATAGAGCTAGGATGAGCTTTATTTTTAGTGGCCCGGAAGGAACTAGGCCCTACATTAGCCGGGGCAAATGGCCCGAACCCTGACAAGTTCAAACGACTCCATCAATACACTTGATAGGCTATCTGAGCCTTAAGAAATGCGGCTTAATGAAATTTCGACTTGGATCATTTTTTTCACTTGGTCGCCTGGGCTATGGTTATACTGGCCCGACCCATTGACAATCTAGGTGTATCCATTGAGCCCGAGCTGAGTCTCGGATCCATGCAAACACAATGCACACTCAACTCATTGTCACGCTAATCCATTATTAGAGCGCCAAAATGGAGTTGTTGACTTGTGTGCGACCTTTGGGCCAAATAAAAAAATGGGTCGGGTCGGGCAACACATAAATTATGTCAAGTCACTATTTTGTGGCCCAACCATGAAAATACATTTGAAATGACCGGACTCACCCGACTTTTTGGGGCCAAATACGCCCCGTCTTTTTTCGGGCCTATGAAATTAAAGCCCAACACGGCCTTTTGCCCAGGATGGCCCATATTAACACCTCTATCCAATATATATCCAATTAGTCGTTGAACAATGACGGAAAAAATAACACGACCAAAATATGAAAATATACATGGAATCTTAGAGTTTTTCAACTTAATTAGCCCGTCAAGCCATGCATGAATTATCATAACTGGGGAACGGGCTAAATCAACTCCAAATGGACCTGACCCACTGTCAGCGCCCTACGCGCATCCCCTGCTTGTTGAAAATGAAGATGCGATATCGAATGCTCATATAAATGTATATATCCATATATGCCACAAAGACACATATATATACAGCTGACACACCAATATTTTTGTGAATCTCTCTTATGTGCAGTGTGAATTAATTAACCAATATTTATTACACATGATCCAAACGACCCACGTCATAAATTTGGTACGTAAAGGAAGGAAACCGAAGGGCTAACTAACTAACAATCCCAAGCAAGTTGATCATCGATAGAGTATTTGACGCTATAATTATAAACTGGGGGAGCCATTAATGCAGAATCAACAAACTCAAAATCATAGTTACCACTCCCATCAAATGCACTAATATTCTCCCCTTCTTTATCACCCGCGACGTTTATTAGCCGATCATCATGGACGTTGTTAACCGTGTAACCTTCACAAATCTGCTGCGATGTTTGATGTTGTGATTGTTGCTCGAATGGCAATTCAATGGCGGAACCCCAATTACTAGCGCAGTTGTCATTTAGGATGCTAAATCCGGACGAATTGGACGAGAAAATGGGAGTAGTATTAGTTTCCCTTGAACAAGCAAATTCCAATACAGAAAGCAGGGAATTGGGATTAATATTATTGTCACATGATGAAGTAGTAGTGGTGATGAGGCTTTGAATTTGATCATCATGTAATGTTTTCATGTAAGGTGGGTTTGGATTATTGATGACTGGATTAGCTATCCTGGAGGTTGTGGTGGTGGTATCCATAGTGAAAGTCTGTACTGGATTAGCTATCCTGGAGGATTGTTGATGACTAGAAGAAGATAGGAGATTATGAGTGTTTGGGTCCAAGCCTTGAGCTATTAGCTTTTTCTTGATGCAAGAATTCCAGAAATTCTTAACCTCATTATCTGTCCTGCCAGGTAAATGCTTGGCTATTTGAGCCCACCTGTTGCCTAAAATCCTATGAACATCAATGATTGTTCTCTCTTCTTGCTCTGTAAATGAACCCCTCTTCAAATCTGGCCTCAGATAATTTATCCATCTCAATCTGCAACTCTTCCCACACCTTTGTAATCCTGTGACCAACAAATATTAATTAATTCGGAATATTAATTTAATGACGACAAAATTAATTAGTATACATATATGATAATATGAACCTGCTAGTTTAGGAACAGAACTCCAGCAGCCATGCCCCTGAGTGGTGATATGTCTGACAAGCTTTTCGTCCTCTTCGGGAGACCAAAGTCCCCGTTTCACTTTCTGTTTGCTGCAGCAATGGTGCCCCATATCTCTTTCTCGCTACCTTTTACTATCTCTTAACACTCCGAAATTCATCTACACCCACCACTCACCAACACAACACTCCCATATTTATATCTTCACTTACATATAGCTTGTACTACTACTCTGTATATATTCATATGCCTTTTGTTTCTGTTTTTTATTATCCTTTCTCCAGATACTAATCATGCTGTCGCGCGGTAGTTTAAAAAAAAAAAAAGAAAATTTGACCTCTTTTCTCAAATAAAACTGTTTCCCCTAGTTTTGGCAATGTTATACATGTTTATTAATTAATGGTAAAGTGTACGAAATTGTATAATTTAGAATAAAATATAAATGATATGAGCAAATATTTAAGCCAACAGGCAACGAGATGAGAAAGGATAGGGTGCTGGAGTTTTACTTAAGCTGCACTCTAATATATTGCAGGTCCACAAGTCTTAATTGTCTTATATATCAGCTTCATTACCACTCTTCTTAATTTTTTTAAATATCTTAAATAAATCCCTTTCTTCATGCAGTCTGTGTCACTAAACAGATGGCGATATATGTGTTCTACTTCTATATGCACAAAAAAACAGTTTTCTTGTGGTTAATATTTAATCCACAAACATATATGTAAACCCTGACAAGAAAACTTAAATTAGTTTTCATTAATTATTTGTTAATCAAATTGCCTTAACCATATATATACCCGTTTGACTAAAATTGAGACAAAATTGACGATTTAATAAGCTTGTCTGCTTCATCAAAATATCTTAGTGCATGAATTTCATCTTTTTAATTACAATCTTAGCTGTATCCCTACATTCATTATCTTTTTTCTTCTTCTTCTTTTCTCTATTTGTCACAATTAGACATGAAAAGGAAGAAACGTGAATTTGTTAATTTTGTCTTTTTTAAGTGATCATGAGATTATATCATATTAATTCTAAGTAATAACAAACAAGTCCAACACAATTAATAATAAAGTAATCCAAACTTATGTGAAACACCAATAGTAACAAATGAATCAGATCATGATTTTTAAATATTTATGGTCAGATAAGTACGTAGTGGAATTATGGTAAAATGTAGCAAGGTATAGGTTAGTATATATAATCATACACATAGTAATTAACCATAGTAGTTAGTTAGCCTTATGTGGAAAAGCGTAAAAAAGAATGAATGATGATATGGCCATTTAGGGGAAGACCAAATGATTTTGAACAGATACTTTCATCATTTCCTGCTTTCAAATTCAACGTACATGATGAGAATCTTCTTTGTTTGTAACATCCCCTTTTTCGATCCCCCCGACGACGGATGTACTATACCTATTTGTATGTGTATATACTATTTACATAGACAGAAACGTCAGATGGTCAGTATCTTTTAATTGTTGACTTGAAGTCAATTTAATTCCTAGATGTCAATGATCATATATACATATATACTATAATATAAATGTATCAAATTGAGATTTATTGTTCCATATTCATGTTCCAGTACTCCTTATACTCCTTATTACATTGCAATAGATGGTTTTTTTTTGTCGAACGATAGTATTTTATTATAACAACTCAAAAACTAAAATTACCACTACAATAATAAGACGACAAGACTAACTAAGAGTCAAACGGGGAATTAGTAAGACCAATCCAGATTCACAACATAGACTAAAAACCACTCACTCCAAACTAAAATCACTCCACGCCGGGAGACTTCAGCACTCCTTAATGGAGACTATAACACACTAAAAAAAACTGAAAATGGGCACAAGCAACCACTACATACTACAGAACAGAAAAAACTGATCCACCTACGAGTTTCGCAAATCAACCGGGAAAAGAAAATACAAACAAAATAAGAAAACAACAACTATAGCTAAAAAATGGGAGAAAAATACAAAGAAATAAAAAAAAAGCCTCTCCCTCATGCACCCAAATCTACTGTCGCAACCCATCGTCTACTCAGCTTCGAGACACCTCCGTGGAGCTTCGACCCGCTTTCACCCTGGACCAATAATTCTGGCCACATTCGGACTCCCAAAGAACCGCCATTGTTGGCCCTTTATAGGAAGCATAGAAGGGGAGGGGGAGGGAGAGGGAGAGAGAGAGAGGGGCGGCTGTGAGATTGGGAGAGGGAAGGGAGAAAAACTAGGGTTAAAGGTTTTGTTGGGTAGAAAGAAGGAAGAGAAAAAGTTTTAGAGAGAGAGAGGGAGTTGATTTTTTTTGTATATCATTGCATTAGATGGATGACATGTGTGAAAGATGATAACAGAATTTTACACATGTCTTTAATCCAATATGGTTGAATAGAGAGTAAAACAAGAAGGTGAAATAGAAGATCTCATAATTATTCAATTCATGATGGATGGACTATATGGAATATGGAGTAGTTAGGGTGGTAATTAATAGATACACGTTTTTGATAAGGAAATTACTATGGAATATGGATACACGTTTTTTATAAGGAAAAGTACTATTTTGATATTGCCTAGGTCGAAATTACTATTATCACCTTGCCTGGTGGAAAATTACCCCAAGACCCACATCTTATCTATTTGGTCCCGACCTGACCCCGAGAACCCATTTTGGGCCACCCACAAACTTCCACCGTAGATGAAGCATTAGTAAGGTCTCCGATTACTTTACGATCTGAACAATATAATATATATATTTATCTGGAGTAATCAATGCAACAAGTAACTTAAATTTATTGATAAATTACTTCGCTCTCTAATTTTTAAGCGACCTTGTAAACCCGAGTTCAAGTACATCTGATCATTTCACTTTTCAATCTCCCTTTCCCGGCAACTTTGTCTCGGTATTCTGTTCAAAAAATCAAACATCTTCTCTCTTTTGGTTGTTGTTTCTTGTCTTTCTGACTTTTGTGTAAAGAGAAAATCACGTAAAAAAGCAATGTATCTAGAAGGGTGCGCGCTGACTATGACAAACCGGTCTGCTGCTTTTCCAAAATTTATGTTAATTGAGATTGATTTCACTCTCTCTCGCATCATTACTTGATTGATCTCACATTCAAACCTAATTATATTCCTCTCCCCTCGATCGTACAAATGCAATAACATCACATCTAAATTTTAACCACGGCTTCTCACGTATATATTGAATTATATCTCCCAAGTCCAGGTTCTTTCGTTAATTAGTTAAATGGCCGAAAAGGAGTGAAAAAATAAAAACAAAAATATTCAACCAATAAAATTTGTCGTGTGAGGAGAAGGTAGAAATATCGAGGATTTCTTGTCTTGCATTGCTTAATAAAAGCACGCCTTGGGCTGGCCCCAACCTTGCCGTAACTGTAAGACCAAGTCTTTAGAAAATAACGAAATAAATAAATAAAAAAGAAGAAAGGAAGAAAATAGTGAAAGAGCCAAATTAAATTAACTCAAATCATTTTAATTAGTAGGATGTGTATCATGTTGGCATCGATTTATGATATTGATGAATCAAGTGTTTGTAATTGTAGAAGTGACACCATGCATGTATTAGTACGGTATGGTGATGATCAAAGAGATGGACCATGTGTCCAAATTGATGGTAGTTAATCTCCACTAAGATTGAAATTGATTGATTAATATTTGCCGACAAAGTTGTAATCATCTTTTTCTTACTCCTTTCTCATCTTATTTTATTTTTAAAAAACAGTTTAGGAAACTATTTAATTTTTGCATAATTACTCACCTCCTCATACATTAGCTAGTCCGACCTTTCTTTTTCACATCGTCAATTGAATTTTCCCTCTCATACGTTACAAAAATGGTACAAGAATATGATGCGTTATTGTTCTTCAAGCTAAGTTAAAAAGAAAACCCAATTAAGTCTTGAGCTAGTCATTTCTACACCAACTATATATAATTGTAATCAATTTACCACCACCGCCTTGGCCAACATCATCATCGGTATTAAGGTAAGAGTCTTAAATGATAAATTAATTCTACCCCAACACGTACTTTTATAGTTATATATTGGTTCTCATGTACATGCATATCCAGTGAAAAATAAATTATGACTACTGATTAATTAAAGTGTTAATTTGTTCGGATTTGCGACTTATGCTGCTGCTGTTATATATATCCAACTAATTAATTCAGAAACGTGTCTTGTCAGAAAATGATGGTTCAATTTTAAGAAAAGCACAGTACAACTACAGCTAGCTATACTTCATAATGTACGCCACTACAGTACGTACTCCCCTATCTCTATTTCTTAAAGGCAAAAACTTGCGTGAGACGGTCTCACGGATTTACTCACGGATTTAGATCCGTGAGACGGAGTCCTTACACAAAGTTTTAAAGGTTTTTTTTTCATATTTTATTTTTCTTGGGGTTTATATTTGTTTTTTTAGGGTTTATTTTGTTTTTTGGGTTTATTTTTAATTGATTGGGTTTTTAGGATTTTTAGTTTTTTTTAGGGTTTATTTTTTATTTTTTGGATTTATTCTTCATGGTTCATATTTTTAGGGTTTATTTTTGTTTTTTCATGGTTCATTATTATTTTTAAATTTATTTTCATGGTTCATGTTCTCAAGACGGAGCCCTTAGGAGGTTCGTCTCACAGATTTAGATCCGTAAGACCGTCTCACAAGAGACTTGTTCTTGCTTAAATCAGTGGTAAAAGTGGATATACTCTGAATCTCTGATGTTTCATAAACTTACTAGACAGACAAAAAAAAAATTCAGATTAATAAGCTTACTACATATATGTTCTTATGACTAATTAGTAGCTTTGTTAGTTAATTCGCGTATTATACTCGTATAGTACCCATACGTACGAATAATTGAAAAATACTTCCGTCTCCCGTACAAATTCTGAAGTGGCGTTAAATACTCCGTATTTTTCAAATAAAACGTTTAATACTCGTATTATTGTTATCCGTATAATACTTGGCGAATAAAACTTTATTTTAATATTTTTATAATATTTAAATAAATCAAAAAATCATTAAAAAATTATTTATAAGTATAATTACAATATTAGAAAATAATAAATAATAATATTAATAATAAATAAGTGTATTAATAATTTAAAATAAATTAATAAAGTACCTAAAATTAATTTTAATATAATCTAGACATAAGTATGAATCACAATCTATGTAAATATACTGTTAAAATAAGTCGTATTATTACTCCCGAATAATTATTTTATATTCGTATTAAATCCGTACGTCTATTGTTCCGTATTTTAAATATTTCCGTATTTTTTGCCGATTTTTCGCCGTAACTTTAAAAAAAATATTCATAATATACTGCATTTATTGAATAACGAACTTTTCCCGTCCCGTATTTAACTAACAGAGATTAGTAGTCCAAGAGCTGTATTAATTCCATTAACCAAATATTCTGAAATAAAAGAAATATCATTCACTCCAAGGCCCAAAGAAGAGTATAAGTGATGATGGGCCCAAGCCCAACCAGCTGTTCGATCTTATAGATGTTGCATCTACTTAATTGGTATAGGGATGACAATTTCGCTCGGACATGTGGACACCCGTTCTGCCTTATTTGGGTCGGTTCATCCCGTGACCCAGTGGGGGTAAGTATATGCTACCCAAGTGGGTAGTGCCCAACTCCCGTTGGATTGTGACATGTGTCCCATTTTGATTTTCTTTTTTTTTGAAAAAAATACATGCATATGTCATAATGGGACACTTCAAAAAATCACAAAGGGGTCAAAGACAACCCACTGGGCAAAGCATCAAACCCCCCACCCAGTGGATACCCAATCGCCCCACACCCACCCCACCTATATTTTTTAATATATATTTTGTATATATAATATATATTATAATATAAATTTTATCTTTTAATATCATATCTAACATTTTATAAATTAAAAATAAAAAATTTTTGTAAAAAATATTTTAGAAATATATTAAAGTAAATATTTTATTTCCTTTTTCCATTTTCTATTTAAATTTAATTAAGATTGGGTAAGACGGGTCGACCCGCCCCGTCCCGTGCTAGGGACGAGGTGAGTCTGGGCATTTAGATACCTGACTCGGCACATCCTCATTGCCACCCCTAGATGTGCATCTTATTATACATTTATAAACATTCATAGACACACGGGCGCGCCGTGTCTGTAATAGATGCAGTGAGATACACGCACAAGACTCGGGATCTTGTATTTTAAAATCGTGTTTCATCCCCATTTTACCACACAGATATTTGACAAGTGTAAAACATTACTATATTAAAGTCCTATAATTTATCATTTGTCCGATAGAATAGGAGATAAAACACGATTTTTGAAAGTGTTTTGTATCCTCCAAATAATTTCCCTAAAACGAAGCTAAATATTGTAAACCCAAAAAATATATTTGTTTATTTTGAAAATTAGTTTGAAGATATTCTAATCATTACAAAAAAATGTATTATAGATATATATCGAATGTTCTATATATATTTACGTCATCATATTATCACATCAATACAATATTTTTATCAAAAATATTGTATATAATTATTATTATATATATATATTTAAATCTTCATTTGATAGTAATAATATAAAATTTAAATTATTAACCGAACAAAAGTTTATGAGAAAATCCCCTAAATTAAAATAAACATTTGTTAAATAGTTTGCAAGTAGTTGGTCTATGGGCGTGACGCTGTAATGGAAACTAAGTAAAGAGGGTGACCGGTGATGCATTTAGGTCGTCGTGTTTGGCCTGGATGGATATATCACTCTCTTCTTCCCATCTCCTACGGACAAGTATTCGATTAGCTTCATTTTACGAAGTATAATAAAATCATTAGGTTTAATGGAACAATAACCAAAGTTGCACCCATTTATATTATGCGACAAAACTCAAAACTCCCCGTCTCTCGCTCCAATCGGTCCTTCTTGTTACGCAAACACTTTCTAATGGTATTCTCATCAATCATCCATGGAATTGTCGGTACAGATCCCACTTCAATTCCTGGGCCTCTGCCATAAGGAAAGCCGCTTCCTCTTCTTCACCTCTCAAAGCCGTCCAGCTTTATGATAGAATAATTGATGCATTCATTGTAATTGAGAGAGAAAATATTGTTCTTACAATTGAAGAGAAGGAAAGACAACAACACAAATGAGGATGAAGGCTCCTCTAAATAGTGCTAGGTTATAAGTTGCTAAAAGACTAAACTACCCTTAACAATACAAACAAATAACAATAATAACATAACACTAAATTACTCTAACATCCCCCCACAAACTCAAGATGCGGCTGCAAGGAGCATCGAGAGTTTGCCAACCAAAAAATGAAAACGAGAAGTCGGATGTGCTTTGGTGAAGAAGTCAGCAATTTGTGATGAGGATGTAACGAACGGCAAAGTAATAGTACCACAAGATGGTGACGAGTGAGATGACAATCAATTTCAATATGTTTTGTCCTTTCATGAAACACCGAATTGTGGGCAATTTGAATGGCGCTCCTATTATCGCAGCACATAGGAGTGGGATGACTAAGAGAAACACCCATATCGCAAGTAACCATCGTAACCAAACGATCTCTGTGGTAGTAGAAGCCATAGCTCGGTAAGATTTCGGCCTTCGGTAGAAGAACGAGAGACAACAGTTTGTTTTCTTGCTTCTTCCACGAAATAAGAGAATCCCCAAGGAAAATACAAAACTCGTAGTAGATTTACGATCTACCGGATCACTAGCCCAATCAAGATCCGAGAAAGCACGTAACTCCAAAGAGGAAGAGACGAAAATAAGAGACTCGAAATATGGTGCCTCTAAGGTATCGTAAGATACGAAGAAACACCGCCAAAGGAATCGTGAGGAGAAGTAACAAATTGACTAACAATGTGAACAAAGATAAGCAATATCCGGGCGTGTAATAGTGAGATAAACTAAGCCGCCAACAATGGTACGATACAAAGTAGATCGGCCAAAAGTGTGCCATCGAAGAAGAAGAATATCGAACATTAACTTCAATGGGAGTATCAATGATCCCTAGTATCGGTGATGCGAGCCCGCTCAAGAATATCAACAGTTGATACTTGGATCGTGTGAGAGAAGATAACCTTTAGGTGACCAATCGACCTCAATACCTAGAAAATATCGTAGAGAACCCAAGTCTTTCATTTCAAAAAAGAGAGGACAATTCGATTTGAGCAAAGTGCAATCCCATCAACATCACTACCCGTGATAATCATATCATCAACATATAATGAGAGCACAATAATACCGCCAAAGAGTTCTTGACAAAGAGAGCAGTAATCGTGATCACTCCGATGAAATCCAAGAGAAATAAGGCAATCGAGAACTTCTCAAACCAAGCACGAGGTGCCTGTTTGAGACCATACAAAGCTTTCTTAAGTTTACAAACCTCTCCGGATTATGGGCCACACCGGGAGGTGGAACCATATAAACCTCTTCTTGAAGAATTCCATTCAAGAAGGCATTTCTAACATCCATCCGGGATATATGCCATTTTCGAGAAGATTAAACGGCAATAAGTGTACGAATTGTAGTCATCTTTTTGCAACAGAGCGAAAGTTTCCTCATAATCCAAACCATATTGTTGAGAGAATCCTTTAGCAACCAATCGTGCCTTATACCGCTCAATAGAACCATCGACTTTGTTTTAATTTTAAATACCCAACGAGAACCAATTGCATTTTTACCATGTGGTAGAGGTACCAAATCCCAAGTTTTTTTTGACAAAGCGGACAATTCTTCGCCATAGCTTGTTGCCAAAAGGATCAAGAGTCGCCTTTTGTAAGAAGTTGGCTTTCGAAAGATTGTGAATAGATGATAAAAATGATGTAAAAGATGGTGAATAAGAAGAATACACAAAATCACGGTAATTGAGTAGACTTACGAACTCGTGAAGGATAACGGGAGTAGGATCCACAATCTCGGAGAGACGGAGAGGTAGTCGTAGGAGAGAGAGGGAGCAAGAGTATCTGTTGAATCATCGGTACAAAGATTCTGCAGAAAAAATCATCAATATCACCAAAGAAAAGGATCAATATGGATAAGATCGACTTAGACACATTGTGAGAGCTAGATGGAATGGTGAAAAGAGGAATATGCTCAAGAAAGAAAACATGACGTGACACATATAATTTTTGTGCAACAGATCATAACAACGATACCCCTTTTGACCATCCCCATAGCCTAAGAAAACACACATAGCGTAAGCGAGAAGACAATTTACTACGCTCAACGTGAGGACGAAGAACAAAACACGTAGAACCAAATACTCGTAAGAAAGAGTAATCAGGAGCATAACCAAATAATTTCTCAAATGGTGACACACCCGAGTTATGAGCGGTTGGGATCCTGTTGATTGAATAAACAGCCGTAAGAACAGCTTCCCCCCAGAATTCACTAGGGACAGAAGCAGATAATAAAAGAGAACGGGCAGTTTCAATGATATGTCTATGTTTTCTTTCAGCAACACCATTTTGTTCAGGCGTATCAGTACAAGAAGTTTGATATATAGTTCCATCTAAAGCAAGCAATTCACGAAAATTATTAGATGTATATTCCCCACCCAAATCACACCTGAAACACTTTATAACCGCAGAATGCTGCGTTTTGACAAGAGCTCGAAAAGAGGTATAAATTCCCAAGAAATCAGAACGACGTTTCATCATATAAACCCAACAATAGCGTGTATGATCATCAATGAAAGAAACATAGATCGGGACCCTCCTTTGTGGCAATTGGAGAAGGTCCCCAAACATCGAATGAATCAAATCGAATGGTGCAAATTTAAATGGAGAAGCTTTTACTAAATGGCAATGCAGAGAACTTAGCAAGTTTACAACCACTACAACTTAAATATCGTGAATTTTCAAATTTCCTAACAATCCAGGTGGATGCTAAGACTTTAAACGAGAAAAAGATACATGACCCAAACGAGAATGCCATAAATAAAAATTAGACGAAGATGGACCCAAACGAAAAGAAGACAAATCAATAGTAGAGGCTGCGACATCTGGTACACGAAGTTCATCCAGAACATACAACCCTCCACTCCTACGGCCTGTCCCAATCAGCCTCTGGGAGTGAGGATCCTGCACATGACAAGAATCAGAAGAGAAAGTCACAGAATAACCAGAATCACATAGTTGACCAATCGAAACAAGACTTAAAGTAAGTGGGGAATATGATAAACACAGGTAGAGACACATGCGTAGAGTCAACAGAACCAACACCTGCTAAGGGCATAGGTGTGCCATCAGCAGTCATAACAGACGTGGAGTTTGAAGGAGAAATAGAAATAAATGATTCTGCATTAGGGGACATATGATGAGAAGCTCCCGAGTCTAATAACCAAATAGATGAAGATATACCTGAGGAGCTTGGAGCTGACGAACCTGCAGCGGACATAGCATGTGGGTGAAGGCTAAGAAATTTCTGGAACTGCTCGTAGAGAGAATCTGCAGTAGTAGTAGACGGTGAAGCAACTCCAGATTTGAAAGTGTCAGATGGTGGTACAACTGCGGCAGTATTATGCAGTGGGGGTGGTCTAGGACCACGTTGAGAAGACTGAGGATACGGAGGAGCACGCGGGGCTGACCGACCCATCAACTTCGGGCATTGAGCCTTCCAATGTCCCTTGGAGTTCTACAAAAGCTAC
Organism: Rehmannia glutinosa; assembly: GCA_016081115.2. Taxonomy (NCBI): domain Eukaryota; kingdom Viridiplantae; phylum Streptophyta; class Magnoliopsida; order Lamiales; family Orobanchaceae; genus Rehmannia; species Rehmannia glutinosa. The sequence continues at coordinate 87,309 of JABTTQ020003330.1, forward strand.
ATTCATCCGGAGCAAAAACGACGTGGATTTCGCTTATTTGGATACTTCTGGAATGGGCGATTTGGAACAGCTAAGACAGATGGGCCAGGTGTTGGAAGGATCCCCTTTATCGACGCAGACTTGTGACGTGTTTCATCAGCAATTAATTCATTGACCACAGAATCAACAGTTGGAAGAGGACTACGATGCAAAATATTTCCACGCAATGACTCAAAATCATCACGAAGAGCCATAAGAAACTGAACCAACCGTTGTTCATTACGTCGGGCAATATAAGGAGCAAATGCACTAAGCTCTCGCGATTCTGCCAAAGCTAATTGGTCCCAAAGATTAGTCATTGCCGAATAAAATTCCTGGATAGTCATGTCTTTTTGTTGAAGAGTTCGAATATCCATTTCTAATTGATATTGTTTAGCAAAATTTGATTGTGTGTACAATCGTTCTAAGTGCTCCCAAACTTCTCTTGCCGTGTCATATTTTGCCAATTGCATACCAATCGAACTCTCAACAGAATTATTAATCCATGTAATAATCTTAGAATTATTAACCTCCCAAGCCTCCAGTTGTTCAGTATACTTGTCATTATTCTCACTCTTAGGTTTAGATTGAGTCCCATTTACAATACTCCACATCCGTTTTCCCCTCAAAAAATTTTTTATCACATAACTCCAATATGTATAATTTTTCCCATCCAATCGAACACCAATAGATTGCAACGAATCATCCTTTTCGGAAGCCATATTACACAACCAACAAATAAGCTCAACCAAATAACCAACAAGAGAGGCCAAACCCAAACTAACAAAACAGATTCGAACTTGAAATATTCGACGTAAAAATAGTAGTAAGGAAGATTACCCAAACATCAAAACAATGAATATGGCAATCGCTCCGATCCGCTACGATCTATTCCGATATATTGAACGAAATGCTGACCGCTCCGACAACTACTCGATCTACTCCGATCCGCTCCGATCTCAAACTACGAAGTGGGAAAAAAAAAAAAAAAAATTCTTCGGGGCTCGCCCCGACCTTTCGAGCAGGGGCGCGCGCCCGCAACCCCCAAACCAACTCACCGCGGAGTTGGATCCGCGAACGTTGTGTATGGGATTAAATTTGGCTCGACGCCTTGTGATAGAATAATTGACGATTCATCAGAATTGAGAGAGAAAATATTGTTCTTACAATTGAAGAGAAGGAAAGACAACAACACAAATGAGGATGAAGGCTCCTCTAAATAGTAAGCAGGTTATAAGTTGCTAAAAGACTAAACTACCCTTAACAATACAAACAAATAACAATAATAACATAACACTAAATTACTCTAACACTTTACACCCGGATGCAACGCCAATCTGTGCCTTTCGATTCATTTTCTATTCTCTTCGCTCTTAAATCCTGCACCCATTTGCCCCACAACGTCAACATCATACGCCATCTCCACGCCCACCTTCTGAAACTCGGCTTCTCCTCGCACGTTTACGTTGCCACTTCTCTCCTTGGCGCGTACGCGTCGAGTATCTTTAGTGACGCCTGTATCGTGTTCGACGAAATGCCCACACGAAATACAGTCACTTGGAACATTGTGATCACGGGATATTCCCGACAAGGGGATATTAAAAATGCCCGCTTTGTTTTCGACACAATGCCCCAGCGAGACCTCGCTTCGTGGTCCGCAATGATCGCAGCTTATATGGACAATTCCCTCTGGGACCATGGGTTAGGACTTTTTCGCAAAATGATATCGGGCAAGAATGTCAATGATGAATGCCTAAAACCTGATCAACTAACGTTAGGTTCGATCTTAGCTGGGTGTGGGCGAATGGGTTCGGTTGGGTTGGTTTTCGGAAAATCCGTACATGGCTTTGCCATTAAGAACGCGTGGGAGTTGAATGTGGAACTCGGTACTTGTTTAGTTGACATGTATTCTAAGTGCGGGCTTCTAAATAATGCTTGCTTAATTTTCAGCATGATGAAGGGTAGCAACGTGGTGGCCTGGACAGCATTAATTTGTGGCGCTGCACAACATGGCTATGGCCAAGAAGCTCTGCAGATGTTCGATAAGATGAGAGAAGTGGGTGTGAAGCCCAATGAGTTGACGTTCACAGGAATACTAACGGCCTGTGTGCAAGCAGGGTTGGTTGATGAGGGTCGCAAATATTTTAGGTTGATTGAACAGTGTGGGCTGAAGCCAAGAATTCAGCACTATGGTTGCATGGTTGATTTGTTTGGTAAAACAGGATTGTTGGGAGAAGCATATGAGGTCATTAACACGATGCCATTTGAAGCCAATGTGGTTATCTGGAGCTCATTCTTGTCATCATGTAAATTGCACAAGCAATTTCAGATGGCCGAGAAGGTGATTGATAAGGTAATGAGGATGGTGAGGCCAGAGAATGACGGCGGAGTTTACTCACTTATATCTGATTTGTATGTATTGAGCGGCAAGTGGAGCGAGGTAGAGAGATTAAGAAAGTTGATGCTCAGCCAGAATGTGAGGAAGGCTAGGGGATCTAGTTTCATCCGAAGTGTTCTGTGAAGATACCAATAAGACGTCTTTGATGTTTTCTTCATTGCCTAACGCTTTAGATCAACAACTTCTTTCAAGGTGGAACCTTGGCAAGTGATAACTATGGGATTTGGTGAATTTCTTAAAAGTGTAATGCATTGTTCAGTAGGATTTGTGTCAATAATATATGGTTGAAGAGCTTTCCAAGCAAATATTGGCTTAATCATTATTGTATTGCATTGCAATCTAGAAACAGAGAATCCAAATCAGCTAGAAAGGTTGCAAAGTTCACCATTTCAAAGATCACAAAACCTTCCTTTCAATGTCGAATTTCCTGAAGGCTGCCACATTGAGATCCCAAGAAACAGAGAGCTCAAAGTCTCGTCCACGATTCACGAACATTATATTATTTATTGTATTATATAAATTAATAATGTAATACATTGATTTTTTTATTAATTAATAAGATAAAAAGAATTAAAAATAACTAACTAATGGAAATACCTAACATGGTCCATTGGTCCTCAAAGTTCAAATAATCACGCATATATAACAAATATCAAAAGAAAAATTAAGTTTATTATAGTTCAGAAAAGAAATCGATTTGGCGATTCAGTCGGTTTTGACATGCTGAAGTGGTCTTTGATTTATTCTGATGGTTGAAAACTTTTAACAAAGTCAAATTTATAGAACGGTGATTTATATTAGTTAACGTGTGCCCACTGTGTATATATGTATAATTATATTATAGGTAAAAATGTCTCATATTGGCTACTGAAGTTCACTGTTCAGTTCAACATTTTATTGTATCACGATGATTAGTTGTCGATGAGTAAAAATAAAATGTAGTTAGATGCACAGAGACACGCGTTTGGGAGAGAATTTGTTTTTTTTTGGAAAGCTATATGGGAGAGAGAATATAATATATAAAAGAAGAAAAGGAGAATTTGTTCCACTGCATATTGTTTCTTTTTAGTAGGTAGTAGGTACCAGCAAAAGCCTAAAGCCGAGAAAGATAATAATACTTTTATCACACGATTTTCATGCATATGCTCTTGCAGCAATTGTGGAGTATCCGTACTAGGTAATTGTCGTTCACACTCTAACACCTGTGTTTAAAAGGGGGGACGGACAGTACTAGCAGAATATCATTAATTTCCAGTAGAAGAAAATTAAGAAAAGTAGAATATAATGTTGAAGCAGATCATCACATCATATTTGCTACTATGTTTCCTTCTACCCAACTCTGCTTATTCCAGCGTCCCTAATAATACTAATTATGCTGTTATTTTTGACGCTGGAAGCACAGGTAGCAGGGTTCGTGTCTTTAGATTTGACCACAACTTGAATCTCCTTCCTATTGGCAATGATTATGAGTTTGTGCTCTCGGTACGTAATCATCAATATATGCATGTCTAATATTATTCAACTATTACAAAAACGAGCTTTTATTAAGTCGTGTTTTAATTACTTGGGAATTGGCAGATAACACCAGGTTTGAGTTCATATGAGAATGACCCCAACGCTGCTGCACAATCCTTACAGCCCCTTCTACAGCAAGCAGAAGCAGTTGTTCCTCAAGAGCTACGTGCTCTAACTCCTCTTAGACTCGGGGTAATAATCAGTAGTAATTATTGACATTAATTTTATATATACATACATATTCTTTAAAATGTATTCACTCTCCTCTAAAAAGTACTCCCAACTTATTAAAAAAAAAATTATATCCACGCAGGCAACAACAGGTCTGCGGCAGTTGCCAGGCAATGCATCTCAAGCCATATTGGATGCGGTATATTCCATATTCTAGCTTATTTAGTATATATAGTATTTATTAATCAATGATCATGTGGAATATATTGAATTAGGTGAGAAATCTTTTCGAGAATGAGAGCAGCCTCATTTACAGACCAGAATGGGTGTCTCTCCTTCAAGGAACAGATGAAGGATTTTTCCAGTGGGTAAGTTACCGCACAAATGTTTTTAATTACTTTTGATTATCATCCATTAATTACACTTGAACATTTTCTGGTCTTTTTAATTTGAACGTACAGGTCTCGGTTAACTATTTACTAGGGAGTTTAGGTAAAAATTACTCGAGCACGATGGGCGTGGTTGATCTTGGAGGGGATCAGTGCAGATGGCTTATGCTATTTCAGATCAATCTGCTGGGAATGCTCCTGTGGTACAAGATGGAGAAGAGCCCTATGTGATTGACCAAATTGTTATGGGAGCTAAATATCACCTTTATTCTCATAGGTCTCTTTATATATCCCCTATCCAAAAAAATCAAATTTATGTATATACTATATACTATATAGTATGTTGTTTCCTTAATTATTAAATATCATGTCTCATCTGTACAGTTACCTGAACTATGGCATGAGAGCAGCTCGAGCTCAAATTCTGAACATTTCTGGAGACAGAGGCAATCCATGTGTAACAAATGGTTATCAAGGTAACTAATTGCAATTCCATGCTTTTATATATGGTCATTGTCGCTTGTACGTAGAATTTGATTAAATTCTTAATTTGTTAAAGGGAGGTACGAGTATAACGGGGTAGTTTACAAAGTATCATCTCCGGCATCTGGCACAATCATGAGGAGATGCAGAGCATTAATTCGAAGGACACTTAGGATTGAGGCGCCATGCTCGCATAGGAATTGCTCATTCGACGGTGTCTGGAATGGTGGAGGTGGAGATGGATTCAATAACTTGTATGTAGCTTCATTTTTCTATGACAGAGCTATTGAGGTACATAACTTTTGTCTATATATACCTATATATGTATATATCTCAGGTTGATCTTAAAATTATTAATTTGTAAGTGCAGACTGGTATCATTGAGGCAAATGCAGCTTCAGCTAGTATTCGTCCAATTGAATACCGAAATGCAGCTAAGCGGGCATGCCAGGCTACCGTTGACAATATAAGATCAACTTTTCCACTTATTAATGAGAGAGATGTACCGTTTTTGTGCATGGATCTTGTATACCAATTCACCTTGCTCGTCGATGGTTTCGGTAATATATTAACATGCTCTCTCTTAAATTTATACAATTACATATGTATACTTGTACAAACTAAAATGGAGGTTCTTTTTTTGGTTGACTACAGGAATACATCCCTTTCGAGAAATCACAGTATTGAGAGAAATGGAGTACAAGGGATCATTACTGCAAGCAGCATGGCCACTCGGATGTGCAATTGAACTCATCACATCATTAAAATGAAAAAATCTTGAGTTCCTCTACGTAGTTGGTTATCTGTTGTTGTCATGACATATTCAATATCTATTTTTGTAGATCATTGGATTAGGTGTTCTTTGTTGCCAGTTTATTTATATAATGTTGATGGCTTCGTTATTTCAATTATCAATGTTGATGCTCTTTGACATGTTTGGTTTAACAATGCTCTTAGACTTTCCCTTCCAAATGCCTAAATTTCCTTTCACAACATGGTGCCATTTTAAAATCTGATAGAAGACTGAAACAACAACTTTGAAAGCAATCAATAGTAAAAGGTGGATTAATAAAAGTAATGCTTAGTTGAGTTGATTAATAAAAAAAAACTGAGGGTTGAAAATTGAGAAGAAAAAAAAAAGAACTTTGAGATTTGTCTTTATCTTACATTTCCCCCTCATAAACATAATTTTTTTTAAAATACCCCTAATAGTTATAGAAATATAATAGTTACCCCGTTAAATTAAAGACAAAAGCAAAAAAATGAGAAGGCTTTTCGTAATTTTAAAACATCTCCAGGTTTTTCTTTATTTAGCCCAAACCTCAGGGGTTATTTTGTAACTATCCCTATATAATATATAGCAGCAAGAGTAAATCTATATTAGTAACTTTGAAAGAGATTCAAATTCAAATCTTGTCGCCTACAATATTCTTTTTAATTGTCACATTTAATTTATTTAAGGCCCTAAATTCAAAATAACTCAATTTGATAAGACAGTATGTCAAAAAGTCATACACGACTGCTAGAGACAGACTTGATTATATTGATTTTATTAATATTTTGCCGCAAAAAAAAAGAGTTAATTATTATTTTAATTTATGAACATGAATGTAATTTTATTTTAATTTTAATTGAATAATATTATATATTGCACGTTCTTTCTTCCTCTTTTTTTTTTTTTTTTTTTTTTTGACGTCTTTAAGTTTGTTTAGAAAGAAATGGGCTCAAGTTTAAAAGCCACTCGAGCTAAAAAAAAACTATAGGATCAGCCTTGGGTATGATTTAGTTCTCTTCTTTTTCACAGCACCCCCAAACCTGCCAAAGGCCCAAAGCCCGTGATCATTTTTGGGTGAGATTTGAACAGGGGCGTATCTTCCTAAGCCCCCCCAAAAATTTTAAAAATCAATTTTTTTTATGTATATTTTATTTTTAAATATTAAGTTTTAACACAAAAATTTGATTTTTTTATTGATTTAGCCCCAAAATTATTAATCCCCAAAATTATACATCCACTCCGCCCCTGGATTTAAGCTTAATCCACATGAGTTTTGAAGTTGAAACAGAGAGGGGAATGGGGATTTGAAGCTTCCAAATCTTCCATCGGTTTAGCAGACCATTCCCTGCAGTAGGTGTGATAAAATAGGAACGGAACAACACAATGCAGCGAGTTTTCTTCCATCTCTCTTTTAAAGCCTAAGGTACGTTCAAAAATTATGTATCAATTGTAATTTCGTTCACTGTTCACCATATGACTTTTCCTGTAATTGAGTAAGACGATCTGCACAGAGAGACACAAATTGGGTTAGCTGTGGGAAAATGTATTATTTGGGAGAAGTTAATAGCAGATAGGAAATTTTTTGTCCCTTTGGTTGAATTGGCCCACCTTTTCAGTAGGAGTTAATAAGATACAAGAATGAGTGGACTGCATAATTTAGCCTATAAAGATAGTTGATGTGTGCATTATCACACGAATTTCATGCATGTTTTGGCAGCTCGATCGTGGGGTAGTTAGTACTTAGTACTACTTTGTCATTTACACACACTACTCTGCTACTTGACCTTAAAGAGGAGACATCCATTATCTATAGATAGAGCAGCAACATAGAGGCAGGAGAAGAAACTAAAAGTAGAATATAATGTTGAAGCAAATCATATCATATTTTCTACTCTACTTCCTCCTCCCCAACTCTCCTTCCATTCCTGATAATGATAATTATGCTGTTATTTTTGACGCTGGAAGCACTGGTAGCAGGGTTCATGTCTTCAGCTTTGACAAAAACTTGGATCTCCTTCCTGTTGGCCAAGATTACGAGTTTTTACTTGCGGTAATCATCATTCTTGCATTGATTCAATATAGTCTATTGCATGATGCGTTCCACATATAATAGAATCAGCTAATTTTATTAAATCATGTTTTTAATTACTTTGGGGATTGGCAGATAAAACCGGGTCTGAGCTCATATGCAAATGATCCCAACGCCGCTGCACAGTCTTTAGAGCCTCTTCTAAAGAAAGCAGAAGCAGTTGTGCCTAAGGAGTTGCATGCCGTAACACCTCTTAGACTCGGGGTTAGTAGTAATTATTCACTTCAATGAACCTTTGTTGTTGTATTACTATTAACTAACGTTATATTATGGGATAATTACAAAAACACCCCTGAGGTCATGTCAATATCCACACAGGCAACAGCAGGTTTACGGCAGTTGCCAGGCAATGCATCTGAAGCAATACTGGATGCGGTATTCCATCTGCTAATTAATTAAGCGTCTTTTTATAAATTTCTATACCTTAATCTGAGTTTTTGGCCTTTGGCTTAAAAATAAATGTTGGAGTTTGTATTGAATCAGGTGAGAGATTTTTTCAAGCATGAAAGCAGCCTCAATTACAGGGCGGAATGGGTGTCTGTTCTCCAAGGAACAGATGAAGGTGTTTATGAGTGGGTCAGTTCCAAAATTATTTTTTTTTTTTAATGTTGATTATCAACCATATACGGTTGTAGTATGTCGTGTTCCTTGTTTTTTCCTGATAAACAGAGAGTTTTGCCTCTTAACTGCTTCCAACTTACCATATTTTGTATTTAACATTGTTAATTATGGGCAACTGGGTTGACTATATGTTTTCTGGAGGCCCATATCATAATAATTTTAACTTTATGTACCTCTCAGCTCTTTCAAAGTGGATGCTCAAGTACCTAGGATCTATAGACTATAATCTATTGCATGAGTCACGTGTTATTCTAGATGATAGTTACTCATCTTTCTACTTTGTTCTCTTGTTTGCTCAAAACACATGAGACTACAAAAGAAAAGCAAGTGTAAATATCCTTGTTTGAGTGTAAAAACGTGAAAGTCAGCACTATATATACTTTGGGCTCGCAATGTTTTTGAATCTCTGGTGATCATAGACTGAGATAGATAGACCAACAAAATTAATCGAGCATTGTTAACATATTCGGGTCTTTTGACAGGTGGCGATTAATTATTTACTAGGGAGTTTAGGTAAAAATTACTCGAGTACGGTGGGTGTGGTTGATCTTGGAGGGGGATCAGTGCAGCTGGCTTATGCTATCTCAGATGAGTCTGCTGCAAATGCCCCAGAGGTATCAGATGGAGTGGAGAGCTATGTGACGGACAGAGTTGTTATGGGAACTAAATACCACCTTTATTCTCATAGGTCTTTTTATATATCATCCCCTGTCCAAATATCAGAATTTATGTATATACTATATAGCATGTTGTTTCCTTAATTACTAAATGACCTCTCTCAAGTCTCATCCACACAGTTACTTGAACTATGGCCTGAGAGCAGCTCGAGCTCAAAATCTGAACCTTTCTAGAGGAAATGGCAATCCATGTGTAACAAATGGTTATCAAGGTAACTACTTGTAAGTAGTAATTCCATGCTTTTATATATGGTAATTGTCGCTTGTATGTAGCAAAGTAAATAGCAGGGGAATTTGATTAATTTGTTAAAAGGGACGTACCAGTATAATGGGGTGGTTTACAAAGTATCATCTCCAGCGTCTGGCACAAGCATGAGGAGATGCAGAGCATTAACTCGAAAGACACTTAGGATTGAGGCGCCATGCTCGCACAGGAATTGCTCATTCAATGGGGTGTGGAATGGTGGAGGTGGAGATGGATTCAATAACTTGTATGTCACATCATTTTTCTATGACACGGCTGTTGAGGTACGTAACAAATGGAACTCTCATCGTTTGTCAATATATAGTATCACATTGATCTGTAAAATTATCAATTTGAAAGTGCAGAGTGGTATAATTGAGGCAAATGCAGCTTCAGCTAAGGTTCGACCAATAGCATACCGGGATGCAGCTAAGCGTGCATGCCAGGCTACTATAGACAATATAAGATCTACTTTTCCTCTCATCGATGGGAGAGATGCGCCTTTTTTGTGCATGGATCTTGTATACCAGTTCACCTTGCTCGTCGATGGTTTTGGTAATTAATTAGCATGCATCCTCTGATATATATCTCTCATAAATATGTGATTTTACAAAAAACTTACCGAGTGGATGGCCGATGGGGATTCATTTTTGATTGACAGGAATAGATCCATTGCAAGAAATCAGAGTGCTGAAACAAGTGGATTACAAGGGTTCATTAGTAGAAGCAGCATGGCCACTTGGATGTGCAGTTGAACTCCTCTCATCACTAAAATGATGAGTTTTGGTTATCTGTTATTGTTATGATTTTATTTCAATAAATTTGTGGATAATTGGATTTAGCCATTTAGGTGTGGTTTGATACCACCTTGCTTATATAATCTAATGATCAAGGCCTTTTTATTTCAATTGTCATTAGACAACTTTTCTGTATTTAAAATATAACATGTTTGGTTTAACAGAAATTGGTTTTAACAAATGCACTATATCACAATGCATTATACTTGTAACACAATGCCATTTTTAAGATCTGAACTCCAACAGACATTGGTGCTTTGCAGATTTCAAATGGCCCGTTAACCCAAACGCTAGTGGCCCAAATTCCCATCATTTTGTAGTTAAATGTTGAATGATCCAGTGGCCCGTTAAACATTGCTAAATTGTCTTCTTCTTGAATTGGATGTTTGAGACTTGGTTGGCCTGACAAAATTTCTCAGCAATTTTTTTATATAATACTGATACATGTATCTCTCATTTAAAGAATAAAAATTCTCGGGAGCATAAAGTCAATATAATAGAGATTATTTTATTTTGATAGAGCAATGTCATAATTGTGTTACGTAGGCTTAGGCTTTGATGAGGTACCAATTTTCGGTATGAGATTGATGCTTATGTTATATGGATAATTCCACTGATAATAAACTATATCTGCACATAGTATATAAAAATTTACAACGTTTTTATAAAACGGTCTCATGCCTTTGCCTTTAGGCCCATATCACATAGTAGTGTGTGTTTTTCAATAATTAAGAATTTTAGCAATATCGCCTTTGACCTTCTTAATGATAGGGAGAGAATGCAAATCATTTTTACAACAAAAGTATAACATTTTATATTAAAAGTATCACTTTTACCCTAAAAATGCAATATGTCGCACCGTGAGACCGTCTTACAAGAGACTTATTCTAAAAGTAATGTTCAGTTGAGTTGATTAATAAAAAAAACCGAGGGTTCTTGAAAATTATAAAAAAACCTTGAGATTTCCTTTATCTTGCATTTTCCCCTTTCATAAACTGAAAATATTTTTTAAATACCCCTAATAGTTATAGAAATATAACAGTTACTCCTTAATTTAAGATAGAAGCAAACATGGGAAAGCTTTTCGCAATTTTGAAACATCTCCAGGTTTTTCTGTAATTAGCCCAAACCTCATGCTTTATTTTGTAATTATCACTAAATAATATATAGTACCAAGAGTAAATCTATTGTAGTAACTTTGAAAGAGTCTCAAATTCAAATCTTGTTTCTCACAATATTTTTTCTAGTTGTCACATTTAATTTAATTAAGGCCCTAGAAAATAACTCAAATTGATAAGACAATATTTCAAAAAGTCATTCACAACTGTATGATATTATTAAATAATTTGATTATATTGATTTTATTAATATTTTGTCGCAAAAGAAAAAAGACGAGTTTCTTATTATTTTAATTTATGAACATGAATGTCATATTATTTTAATTATATAATAAATTATATTATATATTGCACATTATTTCTTTTCTGACGTCGAAAAAAATGGACTCAAGTTTAAAATTGGACTCAGAATTTATAGGATCAGCCTTGGGTGGGATTTAGTTCTCTTCTTTTTCACGCACCCCCAAACCTGCCAAAGGCCCAAAGCCCTTGATCATTTTTGGGTGAGATTTGAAGCTTAATCCACATGAGTTTTGAAGTTGAAATAGAGAGGAGTGGGGATTTGAAGCTTCCAAATCTTCCAAGGGTTTAGGAGACATGGCAACAACTTCAATTTACCATTCCCTTCAGTAGGTGTGGTAAAATAGGAACGCAACAACACAATGCAGCGAGTTTTCTTCCATCTCTCTTTTAAAGGTATGTTCAAAAATTAAGTATCAATTGTATTTTCGTTCACTGTTCACCATACGACTTTTCCTGTAATTGAGTAAGACAATCTGCACAGAGAGACAATAATTGGGTTAGCTGTGGAGGAATGCATTATTAGGGAGAAGTTAATAGCAGATACGAAATTTTGTGTCCCTTTGGTTGAATTGGCCCACCTTTTCACTAGGAGTTAATATGGATACTATAGCTAATTAGCTCATATGAAGAATGAGTGCACTGCATAATTTAGCCTAGAAAGATATATAGTTGATGTACACATATCACACGAATTTCATGCATGTTTTGGCAGTTCATGGAGTACTTACTACTACTTTGTAATTCACACTCTGTTATCTATATATAGAGCAGCAACATAGAGGTAGGAGAAGAAACTAAAAGTAGAATATAATGTTGAAGCAAATCATATCACATTTGCTACTCTACTTCCTCCTTCCCAACTCTCCTCCCAATCTTGACCAGAATTATGCTGTTGTTTTTGACGCTGGAAGCACCGGTAGCAGGGTTCATGTCTTCAGCTTTGACCAAAACTTGGATCTCCTTCGTTTTGGCCAAGAGTACGAGTTTGTACTCGCGGTAATCATCATTCATGCATTAAATCAATATATATAGTCTCATGCATGAATCATGATGTATATCAGCTAATTTTATTAAGTCATGTTTTAATTACTTGGGTATTGGCAGATAGAACCAGGTCTGAGCTCATATGCAAATGATCCCAACGCTGCTGCACAGTCTTTAGAGCCTCTTTTAAAGAACGCAGAAGCAGTTGTGCCTAAAGAGTTGCATGCTGTAACACCTCTTAGACTTGGGGTTAGTTGTAATTAACTAACACTAATCATATATGTTATTGTTACTGTGTTGATGAAAAAACAAGCTTAAATAATTTAATATGTGGTCTGTCAATTTCCACACAGGCAACAGCAGGTTTACGGCAGTTGCCAGGCAATGCATCTGAAGCAATATTGGATGCGGTATTCCATCTGCTAATTAATTAAGTCTGCTTTTTATAAATTTCTATGCCTTAATCTGAGTTTTTGGCCTTTGGCTTAAAAATAAATGTTGGAGTTTGTATTGAATCAGGTGAGAAATCTTTTCAAGAATGAAAGCAGCCTCAATTACAGAGCAGAATGGGTGTCTGTCCTCCAAGGAACAGATGAAGGTGTTTATGAGTGGGTCAGTTCCAAAATTATTTTTTTTGATTATCAATCATATACAGTTCTAAGTGTGTCGTGTTCCTCGTTTTTTTCTTGATAAACAGAGAGTTTTCTCTCTTAACTGCTCCAACTTAATGGATTTTGTATTTAACATTTTTAAGTATGGGCAACTGGGTTGACTCTATGTTTTCTGGAGGCCCCAGCCATATCATAATAATTTTAACTTTATGTACTTCTCTCAAGTACGTAGGATCTATAATCTATTGCATGAATCACGTGTTATTCTAGATGATAGTTTGCTCAAAAAACAATAAAATTTTGCATCTTTCTTTACTTATCTATCTGTTCTCTTTCTTGCTCAAAAACAAGAAGAAAACACATTACATCTTTCTTTTACCTTTAGGGAATATTAATGTGCATCTCTAGACTATTTAGATTATAGAGATTATTTCTTAATAATTTTGTACAACACATGAGACTAATAGAGGCTAGAGCATGTAGTCTCCGAAAATAAGAATTTGTGTTAATATGCTTGTTTGAGTGTAAAAAACGTGAAATTCGCCACTTAAAAAATTCCGGGCCGCAATTATTTTGGATGTCTGGTGATCTGATGGATAAACCAACAAAATTACTCGAGCATTGTTAACATGTTCGGGTCTTTCGACAGGTGGCGATTAATTATTTACTAGGGAGTGTAGGTAAAAATTACTCGAGTACGGTGGGCATGGTTGATCTTGGAGGGGGATCAGTGCAGATGGCTTATGCTATATCAGATGAATCTGTTGCAAATGCCCCAGAGGTACCAGATGGAGTGGAGAGTTATGTGACGAACAGAGTTGTTATGGGAACTAAATACCACCTTTATTCTCATAGGTCTCTTTATATTCCCGTCCAAAAATCAGAATTTATGTTGTTTCTTGAATTATTAAATGACCTCTGTCATCTACACAGTTACTTGAACTATGGCATGAGAGCGGCTCGAGCTCAAAATCTGAACCTTTCTCGAGGCAATGGCAATCCATGTGTAACAAATGGTTATCAAGGTAACTACTTGTAATTCCATGCTTTTATTAGTTTATATATGGTCATTGTCACTTGTACGTAGAAATTTGATTAATTTCTTAATTTGTTAAAAGGGACCTACGAGTACAATGGGGTGGTTTACAAAGTATCAGCTCCGGCCTCTGGCACAAGCATGAGGAGATGCAGAGCATTAACTCGAAAGACACTTAGGATTGACGCGCCATGCTTACATAGGAATTGCTCATTCAACGGGGTCTGGAATGGTGGAGGTGGAGATGGATTCAATAACTTGTATGTAGCTTCATTTTTCCATGACACGGCTGTTGAGGTACGTAACAAATAGATCTCTCATCGTTTGTCATTATATATGTTATCACATTGATCTGTAAAATTATCAATTTGTAAGTGCAGAGTGGTATAATTGAGGCAAATGCAACTTCAGCTAATGTTCGACCAATAGCATACCGGAATGCAGCTAAGCGGGCATGCCAGGCTACTATAGACAATATAAGATCTACTTTCCCTCATATTGATGAGAGGGATGTGCCATTTTTGTGCATGGATCTTGTATACCAGTTCACCTTGCTCGTCGATGGTTTCGGTAATTGATTTACATGCATCCTCTGATATCTCTCTCATAAATATGTGTTTTTACACAAAACTTAGTGGATGGCTGATGGGGATTCATTTGTGGTTTGACAGGAATAGATCCATTGCAAGAAATCAGAGTGCTGAGACAAGTGGATTACAAGGGTTCATTAGTAGAAGCAGCATGGCCACTTGGATGTGCAGTTGAACTCCTCTCATCACTAAAATGATGAGTTTTGGTTATCTGTTATTGTTATGATATATTTCAATAAATTTTGTGGATCATTGGTTTTAGGTGTGGTTTGATACCACCTTGTTTCTATAATCTAATGATCAAATTTCAATTGTCATTAGACAAGTTTTCTGTAATATAACGAATAAGCAAGTGACGAGTTGATTTCAAATGGCCCGTTAACCCAAACACTAGTGGCCCAAATTCCCAGCATTTTGCAGTTAAATATTGAATGATTCAGTGGCCCACTAAACATTCATAACAGTTTACTTTCACCAAGTCTCCTCTCTCAAGCAAATGGACCCCTTAAGACACGAACATATTCAATCCAAAATTGTCTTATTCTTGATATGGATGTTTGAGACTTGGTTCTTTCTTTTCTTTTTTTTTATAATTGACAAAAATATTTATAAATAATTTTTTTATGTAATACTGATATTATTTTTATCATTAAAAGAATAAAATTTGGAACTTAAAATAGTCAAGATAATATTAATTTTATTTTATTTTTGATAGTAGATATATCAAAAAATTGTGTTATGAAATTAATATAACATTAATTTTAGTATTATTTTTTATTAGATTAACTGAAATTTTTGGTATAAGATTTGGTGTTAAGTTATAACAAATTAAATAAAAAACTGATAATAAACTATCTGCACATAGTATTTGAAATTTTACAACGTTATTATAAAATGGTCTCATGCATTTGCCTTTATTGGCCCAGTTTATCACATAGTAGTGTGTGACACCAACATGATTCAATAATTTTAGAATCTTGAATATGTTTCAGCTTTGACCTAGCAATTTTTTAATGTTAGTTCAATCAAGGTGGGCATTAAAAAATAAAAACAGGAATATTAAAAGTCAAGATACTACCAAGTATTTTATTTTTAGAAACCTCTTGTGTTACGGAACCTAGGCTTCCCAGGATTTGTTTTTTATTTGTGCTTAGTTTGTTGATAATTCCACTGATAATAAACTATCTGCACATAGTATTTGAAATTTTACAACGTTATTATAAAATGGTCTCATGCCTTTGCCTTTAGGCCCATATCACATAGTAGTGTGTGTGATTCAATAATTTTTTTAAAATATCAGCTTTGACCTACTTAAATCAAAATGGGCAAAATAAAAACAGGAATATCAAAAGTCAATTACTACCAAGTCTTCTTTTTACAATCTCTTCTGGCAACCCCTTCCAATATTTGTTGTTTATTTGTGTAGTGTTGAGGGAGTGGAAAGGTCATAAATACCAAAAAAATGCCATTATAATCTATCTAACACCTTAAAAAATTGCAATCTATGTTAGTTGACCCTTGACTTTGGAGATATAAATATGAATGAAGCACACCACTGCTTATATATATATATATATATATATATATATACTGCCAAATATGCAATAGCAACCTCCCATCAATTAATTAATTACTTAATGAGATTCTTTTCATTTTTACATTAAATTCATGTCATCATCAATTTATCAGGAAAAAAAGAAAGAAAACAAAAGTTAACAATTGCGAAATAACTTAGAAAGCAATCAATATTAAAATATATATATATATATATAAAAAAATATGTTTAGGTGAGTGGACCTAGGCTTTATGAATGAGCAAAACCTTGCACCAAACAGCCTTAACAATCAAGATATATATTATTAGCCACCATTTTGTAGCTAATTATATTTTCCTCCTTACAGTAGAGCAACAACGAAAAATTTACCACAACATTGAAAACAAGACTATTGAGAATTAAATTGCAGAGATGGTTTCCTTCCAATTCCAATTCCAGTTCCACGTTGAAAATCTCACTTTTGTTTGAAGTTGTCTATCGTTAACTTCACGTCATAGCATCATCCCCTCACCTAACCAATATACAAACAACAACAACAACAACAACTAGTGTTGTCTTGCTAGTTGCTACTTATTATTATTAACAAAATCCCAAGTCTTCTTCCCCTCTCTATTTTTAGTCTTTCTTCCATTCCAATATAATATGCACCTATTCTAATTGACTTCTCCTATTCACTGTTCCATTTCTGCTCATTTTCCTGCTCTTCTCTCCATTACCACCACTCCCAATCCTATCTCTAGATATGGGAACTAATGATATGCCTATAATATTAATTACCCTTCTGTTATTGATGATCATGGCTTGTGTGGAATCAAGATTTGTGGTGGAGAAGAGCAGCATAAGCGTGGTGTCTCCATATGATCTTCGGTCAAAGCACGACGCTGCAATTGCCAACTTTGGTGTGCCTGATTATGGTGGATCCTTGCTCGGCAATCTCGTTTATCCTCAAAACGGCACCGTTGGATGCTCACCATTCGGCGGAGATCAGCCCTTCAAGTCCCCCTTCCCTCGTCCCACTATTCTTCTTCTTGATCGTGGAGGTCTTTCATCATTTCTCTCTTCTTTTTTCCTCTGCTCTCTACTTTTCCTTATAGTTACGGATAATTACAAAAGAACCCTTAAAGTTTGGGCTAATTACAAAACAACCCAGAAATTATTTTTTCTTTTATAAGCAAAAATTTCAAAACCCCTAAATTTAAAACAAAATCACAGCTTAAGGTTTTGTAAATTTAAAACCTCAGTTTTTTTTTGTAAATCAAACCTCAGGGGTGGTTTTGTATTTTTCAAAAATGTATGCGGTAGTTTGAATTATGCAATTACTATCTATCTGTCAACTGCTCAGTTTATTTGCTTTTCTACTTCCATCTAAGTACATATATATACATGTGTAATTAATAACGTAACAAATCATAAAAATCTAGTCTTTTTTCACTGGTGATGTTGATGATTGGTGATGTTGATGATATGGTCCCTCTGTATTTCACTGGTTTCCAGATTGCTTCTTTGCATTGAAAGTATGGAACGGACAGCTAGCCGGTGCAGCGGCAGTTCTAGTGGCCGACATTATAGACGAACCTCTGATCACCATGGATTCCCCTGAAGAGAACTCGAAGCCGATAAATACATAGACAAGATCAGCATCCCCTCAGCCTTGATTGACCGTTCCTTCGGTGAGACACTCAAAAACGCCATCAAGAAAGGCGATCAGGACGTCGTGGTTAAAATAGACTGGACGGAGTCGATGCCCCATCCCGATCAAAGGGTCGAATATGAGCTCTGGACTAATAGCAACGACGAATGTGGTGTCCGGTGCGATGATCAGATGAGTTTCATCAAGAACTTTAAGGGACACGCTCAAATTCTCGAGAAAGGCGGTTACACGCAGTTTACTCCGCACTACATTACTTGGTACTGTCCTCAAGCTTTTATTCTCAGCAACCAGTGCAAGTCTCAGTGCATAAACCACGGGAGATATTGCGCGCCCGACCCGGAGCAGGATTTCGGGCAGGGGTACCAAGGGAAAGATGTGGTGTTGGAGAACTTAAGGCAGCTTTGTGTCCACAGGGTGGCAAATGAGAGTAACCGATCGTGGGTTTGGTGGGATTATGTGTCTGATTTCCATATCAGGTGTTCCATGAAACAAAAGAGGTACAGTGAGGAATGTGCCCAGGATGTCATGAAATCACTCCGTAAGTCTGAAATAAATTTACGGATAATTACAAAATGCCCCTTAAGGTTTGGGTAATTACAAAAAGTACTCAGAGGTTTTCTAAAATTATAAAGTGACCCTTGAGGTTTGACTCCATCTTACATATTCCCTCTAATAAGTAAAAAAACATTTCAAAACCTTCATCGTATTTATAGAAATATTGCAGTTACCTCCTTAAATATAAGCCATAATCAAACTTGGATTTTTATGTAATTAGCCCAAATGTCTGGGGATAATTACAAAAACATCTCTGGTTTTTACAAAAACAAGTTCTTTGGAAATTACAAAAAAAGGTTTGATTCGGCCAAAACTCTGGGGATTTTGTAATTATCCCATAAATGCAAAATATTACAGGGGTCATAATCAATTATCTTTTTGTTGTTAGTAGCTACTTTCTAGTCTTCTTACTAGGATGATCAATTTCATGCATCAGGTCTCCCAATTGAGAAGATAAACAAGTGCATGGGTGATCCTGAAGCTGACACTGAAAATGAAGTCCTCAAAACTGAGCAAGATCTTCAGGTTTGGCCATAATGATAATCTTTGTTCTTTTTCTTTTTCTATTATTTCTTTACTTACAATCTATCTTATGGAGTATTTTTTACTTGTATGATCATCAAGATCAAGATCTAATTTTCCAAATTCAGGTTGGTCATGGAACACGTGGTGATGTTACCATCTTACCAACTATGGTGATAAATAACGTTCAATACAGAGGTTAGTTCATATTTAATAGGGATAATTACAAAAACACCCCTGAGTTTGGGTTAATTACAAAAAAATCCAGACATGTTTCAAAATTACAAAAAAAAAAAAAACCTTCAGGTTTCATTTTATTAATTTAAGGAGTTACTGTTTTGTCTTAAATTTTTGCAAATGTCAGGGTTTTTTTTTTTGAAATGTTTTTCAAAAATCACAGGAAAAAATGTAAGACGACATGTTTTTTGTAATCTTCAAAGAACTCTGTTCTTTTGTAATTAGCCCATAGCTTAGGGGTTTTTTTGTAATTATCCCTATTTAATAATGTGCATTCATCACTTTTCATGAATAATAATTTGGAGTATCTGAAATTTATTTTTTAATATCTCTGTAGGAAAGTTGGAGAGGGGTGCAATATTGAAGGCCATATGCGCTGGGTTTAAAGAGACAACTGATCCTCCTATTTGCCTGAGCGGAGGTTTTTTTTGCACATCCTTTAATATTTATGTAAACATAATAATGCTAGGCTATTGCTTTTGAATATTCGTAATAATGATTTGTCGTAATGAAACAGATTTAGAGACGAATGAGTGCCTTGAAAATAATGGTGGGTGTTGGCGAGATCCAAAATCCAATATAACAGCTTGCAAGGTATTGTAGAGCAATTTTCAGAATTACACATTGTATGCATATCTCTAGTTAATGTATTTCTAGTAATGTAATTAGTGGTTTCTTTAATTGAAGGACACATTTAGGGGAAGAGTTTGTGAGTGCCCCGTGGTGAGTGGTGTTCAGTATGAAGGAGATGGATATGCATCGTGCGAAGGTGCGTTCTATTAATCCATAGGGATAATTATAAACAAAACCCTCAGGTTCGGTCTAATTACAAAAAAAAAAATCCAGAGATTTTTGAAAATTACAAAAAAAAACTCTTTGAGGTTTGATTCCGATTATATTTTTTCACTTCATAAGCAAAAAATATTTCACAATACAGTTACCCCTTAAATGAACCAAACTTGAGGGGATATTTTGTAATTTTGAAACATCTCTGGGTCTTTTTGTAACTACCCCAAATCCCTGGGGAATTTTTTTTGTAATTATCCCCTAATCCTATCTTGTGCCTTTGAAGCTACTACTATCAATAAGCATTGTATGTACCTCAAGTGTCTATTTCCTGCTTCATTTGACAGCCGTTGGACCAGGAAGGTGT